>CM052713.1:17424220-17460147 GCA_028551405.1 Uromys caudimaculatus
TTCTTCTTCTTGTTCTTCTTCTTCTTCTTGTTCTTCTTCTTGTTCTTCTTCTTCTTGTTCTTCTTGTTCTTCTTGTTCTTGTTCTTCTTCTTCTTCCTCCTCCTCCTCCTCTCCTCCTCCTCTTCTTCATCCTCCTCCTTCTCCTCCTCATCCTCCTCCTTCTCCCTCTTCCTCCCCCTCCCCCTCCTCTTCCTTCTCTTCTTGTAGTAGTCTGTATTAGATGCCATGTGGGCCTGTAAAGACTTAGTCTTACCTTAGGTTTAGCAATGAGTAAATCTCATTTTCAGTAAAAAAAAAGTTAGTGCTTTAGGATTTCTAGGTTTATAGCTCCAAGAAACCAGCTCCTTCAGTCTGGCTGTTAGCCCAACTTCCATACCCCCCATGGGGTGGTTCTTCTCTCCAAACTTGGAGCCATGGTTCCACTCCACTTCCCTGCTCATATAATTTTTCTTAGGCTGGGTTTCTTCCTCTTTGTTGATATAAAGTGAAAAGAGAAGTTATTTTTGTTTGCTCTACCCTAGCAGGACCCGACCTGCCTCTGAGCCTGGCACAGGTATGAGGATGTGTAGCTGCTCCTAGGCTCTTGTAACCCAACCTCTGCCTAAATTCCTATTCACTCACTCCTAACTATGCTGACCACGAATGCTCTGCTTAGCACCCAGGACTCTACTAGGATGTTTCCAACACAGACTACCATCTCCATCTTTTGTCTATATTTAACATTTCCCTGACACAACTTTCATGTCTGCAAGTGTTTGGAGAAGTGGTGTGGAGGTGGGAGGGGCTCGCTGCACTCCGCTGGTTTGGGCTCTCCTGTCGTCTTTGTATTATAGCTGTTTTTAAGCCAATCCCACAGCCCTTTGGAGCTGTGGTCTCCAACTGTGAGCTCCTAGACGCTGTGTCAGAAGAGCATCACTGGATGATGTTGCTCCAATTCAGCAGAGGTCAGATGAGACTCTCAGCTCTGTTCTCATAGTCTGTAGCTGTCTAGTCAAGTCCAATCATGTCACAGGGATAGCTGAATCTTTTCCCTTTCCCTAGATGCTACAAGATCCATATTTTCTTTTTCACCCCACAAAACCACTACTTACCCAGATTTCTCTAGGGCATCTCAAACTCTGAGACTTAAAAAATCTATGCCTGATTTCTCTCTCTCTCTCTCTCTCTCTCTCTCTCTCTCTCTCTCTCTCTCTCTCTCTGTGTGTGTGTGTGTGTGTGTGTCTCCCCATCTCTCTCTCTTTTCCTGTCCCAAGACTTTGCTGTCACCCTGCTGACAGACAAATCCAGCTCTAGAAAGCCATTCCAGATATCCTCGACTGCCCTGCTGTGTCCAGCTGCCCCCTCAGAATTCAGGTGACAGAGTTAGATCCTCCTGGCTGCTGCCAGAGGCCAGGGAAAATCAAATGCTTGTTCTCTGAAAGAGACTAGCATAAAAGAGGGTTGGGCAGTGGTCCCTGTATTTCTTCCTGGGCTGGGCAACTAGCTCTTCCAGAGCCTCTTCCCAGCTGTAACTGGTCACAGAAAATGGGTTCTGGCCTCTTACTAATACAGGTCAGAATTGGCTAGACTATGGGTCTAAGTCTCTTTCAGCCAAGATGCCTGGCTGCTCAGAGCTCAGACCAGGAGGTCCACAAGGCCCCAGTCAGGGAGGCCAGAGAGGACTATGAACTTATGAAGGTTTCTGAAGCTCAGAGTTGGAATAGAAAGAAAGATCAGGGTAGCTGGGGCACACTGGTGTAAGAGGTGGAGCTACCTGGAGGAGCTGGAGAAGAGCTACAGGTTAGGCCAGTGAGGCACATCTGCTTGCACCAAGCAAAGATGAGTATGCTTTACCAGAAATGACAGTTTGGGGCATAGATTCTAACTCTGAAATTCCTAATTTAAGGAGGACACTGTACCAGTATTTCCCATTCTCAAAGCACTGCTTCTGAGAGGCTAGATATTGCCCTTTCTTCGAAGACCCACCCACCCTTACCACAGACCACATGACAATCCATTTTGTGACCTACTATAGATGTCCAAAGAAGGCACCAAGAACCAAGATCCTTTTGAGGAAGCCAAGGCTATCCCCACCGTGCCTCAGCAAGGCTGAGATAGGAGGTAAGTGTGGTACTGGATGGAGAGCTTTGGTATGGGAGATTGTGAAGATCCATCCTGGGTATTACAGGCCCCCACAGGACTACCCTGGAGTAGAGCAGCTAAGAGTAGATGGGAGAAGGCAAAACCCCCGTCAGACTCCCTAGCTGCTGCCATTGCCATCCACTGTATTATAGATACCCCCAACCTCCCAGAAGCCACTAAAACCTCACTGGGGATGGGTAAATTCTTCAGAGAGTGAGGTGTGATTGACCTAACCCTCTGGCCTAGTTTAGTCTAGAGCTCTGTCCTTAACCTGTCATGCAAGGCCTTACATTCATGAGGTATAAGGGCTGTGAGCTCAGATGGAAGTTCTGGACCTGGGCCATCCACTTCACCTCTCACAACCCAGGCTTCATCTTCAAAACACTGCGCGAACACGTCCCCCAGCAGACAGCTAGGTTCAGCTGGATGCCAATAACCATTTCCTAGAATCTGTAAGCCCCCAATCCTCCATTCTGAGCCCACCTCTGAAGGTCAGGCTTTGGGAGAAAGTCCAGGTTTTAAAGTCATGGCAGCTGTCCTTGGGAGGAGGCTGGAGGGAGCGACACAAGGCCCTTCTGGCCTTGCTTCCCAGATCACAGCCATATGATACATTCTATTCTAGAGTAATAAGATGGATTTTTAACAACTAGGACAGGAGGCAGGGAGCCAGGATTCTTCCCCTAGGTGTGCCCCGAAGCTGCTGAGTTAGCTGTTTCCTGATTCAAAGTTCCAGATGCGGGAGAAAAAACAATGCCTCCTTCTCTTTCCAACCCAACGTATACTGGCAAAAATTGCTCAGAATGTACGGAGTCATAGATTTTTCTAAAAGTCTGTTCTGCCTGCAGGGTCTCCCTCTAGCCCCACAGCAATTCTACATAGTCAGCAAAGCAGAGTTATTTTTATCTCATGGCAGAGCAGGCTGTGGTCTGCAGAAGTGATGGGTTTGGTGACCTCCGGCAACAGAGGCAGACCCATGGCACATGGCACCCTGCTTTACCCACAGTTCCTTGATTCTTTTCTTTCATCTTACACTTAAACATTGATAGTGAGCACTGCTGAAACTGTATTATTTCCGGTATAGTAGTTATTGTATTTCACAACAGTGAACAGATGAATCCATTGTCACATGCATCCTTTTAAGGTAGATTGTAGTCACTGCCCATCCCGACCCCCAATCCAATGGCAGTGTTACTCAGCATCTGAGGACCAGGGACTCAAATGGCCAAGAGGACACGGAGTATGGTTGGTAGTTTCCTTGGCAACAGGCTCAAGACAGAACTGATAAAGAGGGGGTCTAGGAAACTCTAAAAGACAGTGTTGTGTGAAGAGGGGCTGGGGTTCCCTGCTAATTACGCTGTGTATATTTCTTCCATTTTTATGTAGGTAGTCCTTGGCTACAGTTAGGAGAATGGAGGGAAAGTTTCTTGCCAGAGATTTTAGATTCCTTGGCTTATGCAGCCTAGATGCCACCAAGATAGAAACCCATTTGCAGAGCATTTAGTGCTTCAAGTTTGTTACAATTATCTCCAGATACAAGGTAAAATAGGTAGACCAGATGTACTACCTTTGAGCTCTGCAATGGGTGGTGTTTTCAGGTTGAAAGGGGAAACAGAGGCTTCTGTTTGGGTTCAGTTGACACAAAGTCAACTAGTCTGGAAGGCATGGACGTGTGTCAGTTTCCCAATCTCAGCATTCTCATTACCTCAGAGGCAAGGCCTGTCAACAATTCTAGCTCTAGATTTCCTTGTAATTATCTCCATCACTTTAAATCATATGCTTGTTATTATTTCCAGTTCTATGTACAAACTACCTTCCACGTGCCTAGCCAGGGCAGAAGCACCAGGAACATGTCCAGTTGCATAAAGCCCAATTGAAACCAGTGAGTGTCCAGCTTACTTGAGTAGCACCATCCTGCGCATCTGACTAGCTAATGCCTCTTAACTAGAATCCAGAAGGCACATTTTTAGATAGGACTAAGGTGATAGGAAGGAGACAATTAGACAGAACAATTAGACAGAAAAATTACATAGGGTAATTTTTAAGGTGGAAGAAGCAGTTCCAACATGGAAAGAGAGTCTTCAAAGTGTCTTGAGAGGTCTAGAAGCTACTGGGCACTGCTTCTTCAGCTTTGGGGAAAGTAAGGAGCCATTATTCAAGTGTGGCTAGAGCAGCACACAGCACACAGAGCAATGACTAGAGGAGTCTGGAGAGGAAACTGTTCTCATAGAAGACTCCATCCAGGATTGAGCCAGAGGACCTGGTTTGAGATTGAGATGTCGCACGTAATCACCACTCATTTCTTTGGTAGACGTTCACTTTCTTATTTGTAGATTGGTAATGAATTTATCTTCCTTGGGAATATGAAGAGTAAGCCATAAAGTAATCTATCAACTATAAAGTTATATGAAGTTATAATGAGAGTATATATAAAGAGTGCCTGAACGAGATTCTAGAATATTTTCATTGTGCCTTATTAATTTTTTTTCTAAAAATAAATGATTGCTGCTATGAATTAATCACTCTAGTAATTCTTATTCATATGCTGGATAATAAAAGAAATCAATGTCATGCTTTCTGATGGAATGAATTCTTTAGTTAAATAAGTCTTGAAATGCTTGTGGCTGAATTTCCCTGCTGGCTTTCAGAGTTTGTACTACCGTCGAGCCACTGTGAAAGGAGTACATTGGCTGTCTTAGTCTTTGGGATAGGCTTGCAAGTCAAAACAGAGACCCGAAAATACTTTACCCTGCTATATAAAAATGCAGTCCAAGCAACCCAAGATTTAGTGACAGCATCCACTGGAAAGACTATTCAGAGATTAGCATGACCTTCGCTGTACCAACTAGGCATGTGCTCAGCTGGCACAGACAGATACACACATAAAATATATGTCAGATGATCAGGGATTGAGTTCTAAGTCAGAAAGATCATTTTGTGGTTTAGAAAACCCAGGGAGAAAATGCTGATTATGAAGTGGGGTTACCTGGAATACACAACTAGAGAGAGTACAGCTAAATCAGAGTCCTGAACACTTAATAGACAGCTGGAAGAACTAGAGGACTTACCCCTCTTTCTGCAGTGGGAAGCTTATCAGGCACAGAGGGAAGAGCAAAAGGCCTGAAGTATGATGGAAAAGAGCAGCAAAGAAGTGGGCTGGTGTCACAGACAGAGTGGGAGCGTGTATATTTGCCTGTGGGACAAATGAAATGGCCACAGGCAAATATACACGAGGTTTTTCTCTGTTCCATACCTGGGACTTGGGGTGCGGAATGTTGATCACAGGCTTCTAGAACAAACATACATGAGCCTCCCAAGAACCAGATCTGACCTTCTGTTTTATGAACACATTCATTTGTTCATTTGTTCGTTTGTTCATTCACTCAGTGTGTATGTGTGTGTGTGTGTGTGTCCCTATCTATGCACATGTGAAGATCAGAGGACACTTTGTAGAAGTTGGTTTTCCCACCCCTTCCACCCTGTCTTAGTCAGCATTCTATTCCTGCACAAAACATCATGACTGAGAAGCAAGTTGGGGAGGAAAGGGTTTATTCAGCTTACACTTCCATGTTGCTGTTCCTCACAAAAGGAAGTCAGGACTGGAACTAAGCAGGTCAGGAAGCAGAAGCTGATGCAGAGGCCATGGAGGGATGTTACTTACTGGCTTGCTTCTTCTGGCTTGCTCAGTTTGCTTTCTTATAGAACCCAATATTACCAGCCCAGGGATGGCACCACCCACAAGGGGCCCTCCCCCCCTTGATCACTAATTGAGGAAATCTCATGGAGGCATTTCCTCACCTGAAGCTCCTTTCTCTGTGATAACTCCAGCTTGTGTCAAGTTGACACACAAAACCAGCCAGCACACACCCCATGCATTCTGGGGATTGAACTCAATCAGTTTTCAGGATCAAGCAAAGGTTGCCAGGCTGGTTGGTCATCAGGAGCCTTTACCATCGAGCCATCTCACCAGTCCTGATCTTATTTTGGAAATGCTCAAATGCCTTCTTATCTCCCACGACTTTTCGATGAAATCACATCTATCCCCATTAATTATGACTTGACTGTCGATGCATGGTGCTTGCCCTTATCCCATAACGGACTGTGACACATGGGACTATCAAGGGCAGTTTGGGTGGAGGAAAGCTAACATCCAACTACCAGGTGTGTAGGAAGTTGAATCACACTAACTGACAGGAAATAGCTTTTACCATATTACAAAATGAATGTTTTCTAGGAAGTCATCCCACATGAATAAGGGAATAAAAGCCTTTGTGCCAGACTTCAGAATAGAAAGCTGAAAGCCTTTATAAGTTAATGTTCACAGTCATGGACACACTGCTGTCTGGTGGGTAAGTATGCCACAGGGGCAGATGACCAGGGTTGTCCTGTAATTTGGGGATGAACCACTGGGCTGTCTTGTTGAGTTGCTATGAAGACTTAAAAAGCCAGTGTAGTAAAGCTTAGAATGGTGTCTAACTAACACTATGCATATTAATAATAGGCATGTCATAATAATATTATTAATATCATATTATTAGTTATTATAATTAATTATTAATTAATCGTTATAATTAACATAATATTAATAATTATATTATTATTATTATTAAAGTATTATTTTATTTCTCTGGCTCTAGATGAAGGAGCCCAAATATGTTTGAGGGCTTACTATATGATACTTTTAGAGTTTAAATTAATATTAATACCTTTTCATAAGATGTTATTATTAGTCACAAGATACTGAATATGAAAATATGAAAAGTTTGGTGACCTCGTTGAGTCAGGACAGAAACCTAGGAGAATTTAGCCCCAAATTCTCATGCGGTATAGTGAACTAACTCCCTTGTACTGAGAACGTTCTAGACAAGGCTGGTTGTTCCCGTTTTCTATATCCGTTTGGGTCTGCCTTGTGATGGATTATTAATGATGAGCTAAATCCACATTCTCTTCCTGTGTTATTTGCTCTAACACACGTGGCTTTTCTAGACTAGCAATGCTGAATTGTCTTGTGCCCCGCAGATATGATTCACTGTTAGTTCGTTGTAGATAGAGACAGAGGCAGACAGATGGTAGAAATCAGAAGTGGAAGTAATAGCATCTTAGCAGCTGCTTCATGGTTCTCTGGGAAATGGAGCAGTGAGTGGGGCTGAAGACAATCTGCCTGACAGGCTTAGTCAGTGCAAGATTTCAGTCTTATACTGTCAGGGCATATTAGTCACAAAGTGTTTCCCAGGTATGAGTTATCTACTTCCCACAAGAACAAGGATACCTTAGAACCATCCCCTCATTGTAATGCTTGACAAGGCCCAGGAGCTGGGGGGCCTTCCTCAGAAGCAAAGTAAACACCCAGCAGGATATAGCACATACCTGTAATTCCAGCATGGAGGGGCCTCGGGCCGGAGGATCTTCCAATGGATTGACAGAGGCCATCTGGGACCACAGCCATGTCTCAAAACAAAATAACACACAGGGTGTACACCTTTTGGAAGGGTAGGCGAGGGATGTAGTCTTGTTCCTGGATTGCTTGTCTTTTAGTCATATATCCAGCTCTGTAGAAAGGCTCAAATTACAGCCAGGTATAGAGGTACTGTTAGCATTTTGTCTAAGCTCTGCCCCACAGCTACCTGGCAACAGCCAGGTGTGCCTGACTCACTATAAAAGGGGATGCTGCCCCCTCCCCTCTCTCTTGTTCTTGCCTTCTTGCTCCCACTCTGTCCTCTTGCCCCTTTCCTCTTCTCTCCCCATTCCCCTCCCCCTCTCTCCACATGCTTATGGCCTGGGTCTCTTCTCTCTTTCTCTCTCTTTCTCTCTCTCCCTTTCTCTGTCTCTTCTACCCCCTCAACTCTCCTCCCCATGCCCTGAATAAACTCTACATCGTTATGTGGCTGGTCCCTCAGGGGAAAGGGATGCCTCAGCCTGGGCCCATGGAGGCATCCCTTCCCCCACACCTGACTACACCTCCACCAAACATATTCCTTCTCTCCTTACCTTTTTATAAAACACAATAGTTACACTCCTGGAATTTCATACTTCAGAAGTGGAGTCAAGAGAATTAGAACATTTGAGGCCAGCCATGGCTATATATGGTTATTTGGAACAGCCTGGGCTCAAGAGAGCCTGTTGTCAAAGCAGGCAAACAAACTAACAAAAAAGAAAGCCTCAGACTACACCCTATGGTATATTAAAGGAACTAGAAGGCAGGTCCACATTGCTAGCTGCTACAGAGGAATCTGCTTAGTCATCCCAAGGTAGCTAAGTGCTCCAAGGGGATGATTACTCCTAGGTCAGAGTTAAAATCACTTTACATTTGACCTCAGACTCTGCTCTACCCTGTGCTTCTTTGATTCAAATAGGAAGTACTTCTAGGAACTACTGACCCTGTTCTCTCCCTGGTAGTAATTTAAAAGCTTCATTCTTGGCCTATGTGAGGAGCCAATTCTGCTGCAGCAGGGCTCCTGAGGAAGCAGCTGGCTAAGCCCATATCCTGCCTTTGTTTTTCTCTTTCTAGGAAAAAGCCTTTGAGAGCCTAGTATGTCTATATCACCCTCGTCTCATCTGCTCTGGCTGACCCGGTGGCTGCTGAGAAACAATGCCCCCTCTGTTGATTGTCATAGCCAACTATCTTGAGTAATCTTCCATAGCAAGCTTGGCTGGGGGCCCTCATTAATTATGTTCAGAAACACTTAGACATGGCATCTTTCTATCCATCAAAGATGGGGTTGTTACATTCACTACATCTCTTCCCCCATACCCCCAGATCTGTGTGTGCAATCCATCCCTCCAAGTTTCACTGATTCTTAAATTTGGTGGCAAGGTTCAATAGAGCAGGGGGAAGGCAGCTTTAGCTCTTTGGGGGCATGGGATGGAGATGGGTTAGCTCGAGTTTCATGCAGCAGTAGGATGGCCGCTGTAGAAGGACAATTGGGAAGGTATTCAGAATGGAGAAGCGATGCTCCGGGAGTCAATGGCAATGTTTATAGTTGTCATAGCAATATTTATTTATTTATTTATTTATTTATTTATTTATTTATTTATTTATTTATTTTTGGTTTTTCGAGACAGGGTTTCTCTGTATAGCCCTGGCTGTCCTGGAACTCACTTTGTAGACCAGGCTGGCCTTGAACTCAGAAATCCACCTGCCTCTGCCTCCCAAGTGTTGGGATTAAAGGCATGCGCCACCACTGCCCAGCCATAGCAATCTTTAAAGCACTACTCTGCTACCCATGTCCAGGAGGTGCAGCAAGAAAGTAGGAAGAGTTCTACAATTACTCTTCTGAACCATCGCCTCAGGTTCAGGTTGAGTTTCTGTGCTGGAAAATGGTAGAAGAGTTTGACCTGGGAGAATTTGGGGACTCCAGTTCTCCCTTGGATAGTTCCCACTGGTGGCTCTGTAACACAAGAATCAGACCCCTCTCACTTCTACCCTGGAGGCTCCTTCCTTTTGTTATGCTTGTAAGCTTCATCCAGAGGTCTTCCTTCCTTCCTCACATACCTTTCCAGACATAAACTCAAGACTTGCTGCTGAATTTACCTTCTCTTACCCCCAAAACCCCCACTCCGCCCCCCTTCACACAAGTCGAAGTCATTGGCCAGCCATGTCATCTGTTTCATCACAGCTTCACTATCTGACCCTGGACCACTTTTGTAGTCAACTAACCCTTTCTAGTTCCCTTCCTTTCTTCCCAGACCCAGACATCCCTTATAAAGCATCAAGAGATGCTTTTCTGAGGGCTGGCTCTGTTCGTTGTACTCTTTCTCTTGGGATCCATGGGTAGTCCCTACTGCGGCCCCTTGGCTTGTCATTTGGGGTACACGCTGAGCGTCCTCACTCACTGTTGTCACTTTGGGATGCACCATCTCTCTGGTGGCTTCTGGCTTGATTGTTCTACCCTCCTGCAACCCTCTTCTCCCATCACTCTTTCTTCAGAATCTTCAAGATTCTTTTTAAGCCATACTTCATTTATAAAGATGCGTTCATTTATTCAGTAAACGCAAAATGCTTATTACAGACTCCTAAAGACCAGAGCTAGACCCTATTCATTTTTATGTCACTTCTAAAGAGACCATCCCTAAGTCCCTAGAATTAAGCTCCTATCTTCCTTCCCTCCTTACCCTTGTCTCATTTGACCTTACATGATCATATTCCTTTTCTTCAAAACACACGGCACAAAATTAATATTTATATTTATTTGTTTAAGGTTTTCTACTGCAGTAGACGGTGAAAGAATGCCCATCTTCTCAGCTATCAAGCCAGTATCTACTATTCACAGAACCTAAGGAACAACCAGGCCTGAGAAAATGGATGTGGAAAGGCACTGCTCTGGCAAATAAAGGCCCTTGGCAGTCCCTGGTGCTAAAATTAATGTCTTTGTCCTCTGTGTTTACAGAGCCCTGTGCCCCAGTAGAGATATGCATAAGACATACTTTGTGGTAAACTGACAGCCTTGAGGCCTAGGAGTCTATCTGGGTAAAGAAGATATCTTAGTCATTTCATTAATTGGTCCAAAAATAAATTTTGTGTTTGTTTGTTTTGTTTTGTTTTGTTTTTTGTTTTCGAGACAGGATTTCTCTGTGTAGCCCTGGCTGTCCTGGAACTCACTCTGTAGACCAGGCTGGCCTCAAACTCAGAAATCCACCTGCCTCTGCCTCCCAAGTGCTGGGATTAAAGGCGTGCCCAACAATAAATTTTAAGTACCTAGCACTACACTAGAGGTAGTGGCAGGCACTGGGTAGCGCTGACAAATGAACATTCCAGTTGCTACATCCGCAAGGCTCAGCATAGCTGTGAGTGACAGTAGAGACCGGGGAAAAGGGTGGAATTGAATATGGCAGAGTGTGAGCTTGTGTTTCAAGGTAAGCTGGACTTCATCCTGGAATGTGCTGTGTACATGTGCTCCTAACTAGCCTCCGCTGCTGTCTTCTCTGTAGGTCACTGCGGGAGCTGAGGTACCACTCACTGAGCATCTCATAGAAACTGCAGGAACACACATTCAGCTCTCCGTTCTGTTTCCCTGAATGCTTGGACACAAACTCTTCCCCCAGGCTACCAGATTGCTGCCAGTTCTGAGTTGTTTGACCATGTTCTAGTCTGAGCTAATTTTGTATGTAAAATTGCTTAAGAGTGAATATGAAATCTTTGATTGAAGCCGAAATATATAAATACCACTGCATTTCCTTCCTCCCCAATTTTGCAATCATCCAAAAAAACTGTTCATGTTGTGTAGTATAATTAGTTATTTATACACCCTCATGTGGTCTATTGTTCAGAATTAAATTGTCTGGTATACAGGATTTCTCTTGCAAGGCTTATTCTGTCGGTTTATTGCTTGTTGGAAGCTGTTTGTAAATATGTCCTTGTGGAACCCCGAGGGATATGTCTGAGCATATCCAGGACTGTGGGGGAAAATAGTTCAGTCTATGTAGGCCTCGGCTGTCTGCTACTTTCTCTTTGAAGACCTAGGCAATTAGAAGGAACACAAAAATAGTCACAGGAAGGTACAAATGGAAATTATCTTGGAGATCTAGTTACTAGATTCTAGTGACTCAGTCTTGCCCAAGAGGAAGTCAGTCCTCAGGAAGGGGAAGTGAAAAGGCCTTACACACAGCTTCTTGTGGGTAAGAGGCAGCCAGTGTTCTCTTCAGCTGGTGGCTCTCTCTATGAATTCACCAAGCATAGAGTGCGCGATTGCCCCATGCATGTCTGAACCTCACATTGTTTTCCCCTAGGACTACATGGGCCCACACTGCTCTGCCCTGCTCCTTTGGTTTATCCTTTATTTCTCTTCTGCCTCCTGTCAAATGGGTTGGCCACTAGTCATATTGACAAGTTCTTGTCGTGTAACAATTCATCCTTCTTCCCTGTCAGGTTGAAGACAGAGGCAAGGTGGTTCCAAACTTTTATGTACAATGAAACATCTTTTTGAGGGAGGGTCTGGGAGCTCTGCTTCAAAGGAGACAGTAACCTTTGTGGCTCAGGACAGTTTCTCCTGGCCAGTGTGTCACAGACACTTGCAAAGGATACGTGTGGCTGTTGTGAGGTAGTTTCTATAAATGTCATGAGATCCCCTGGTTGGTGCTGCTGCTTGAGCCTTGTTGGTCTTCCATCCATAAATTTTTGTGTGTGTTGAGTCTGTAGCATTAGTTGTGATTTTTGCCAAGTCTTTTTAAGTCTCTCTCTCTCTCTCTCTCTCTCTCTCTCTCTCTCTCTCTCTCTCTCTCTCTCTTTCTCTGTGTGTGTGTGTGTATTAGATCCCAACTCCTAAATCAAAATTGTACTTCCTGGCCAGATAGATCAGCCAGAGATGGGTGTCCACATGACTAAAAGAATCCAGAAGTTCCCTTTCCACACATGTGTGGGCATCAGCATACATGCCTACTGCGAAGGTCCTGCTGGAGTCAGACCTGTTCTTATGCTTGGGAACACCATAGAAGTTAGCCAACATCGTAGCCGTTAAAACACATTGTCTTTCTATGTTTTTATTCATAAAATCCCCCAGATTTTTTTTTACAGTGACAGATACTAATAAAATGTATTAGCTTTTAAATATTTACTACTTTTATGTCCTTATTTTAAATTATTAAATAGTAATCATACAGAAAGGCTATAACAGATGTCATGTATTTATCATCAGGAGGAGCAGATGCTCAGTTTTGCTTATTTGCCTCACATCTCCATTTTCCTTAAGGAAATCAAGCATACCACACACAGTGAAAGCCTCCACTTTCCACTTCCTCATCCTCTCCTTTGTATCTCCCATCTACACAGGAGACAACTCCCCTTAATATGATGACATCATCCCCATGAATTTTTCTTCCAACCTACTGCATCCTCAGGCAACTTTTTCATGGCACTTATTAGCTTTTGTAACCAGAGGAGAATAATGAACACATCGATCTATTCTGAAAGCCTCTATGTGTTGTAATCTCTATTGCTTCCACATGGATTTTGCTCTAAGCATGGTTGTTATGATTACCGACCCTGTCTTAGCCTAAGTGCAGTCTGGTCTGTCTTTGATAGAAGTACATCGGACCCTGCTCCCACGACTCAGCACTTGATCAGCCGCCTGCTTTGAGTATTCCAATGCCAGCTTGCTCCTGGTTGGGATAACCTACTAGACTCTGGACTGAATCTCTGAGTAGATAGAGTTGTTCTTGTTGGGTCTGAACTCTTGGATTCAGCATTCCCACGCCAGCAGAGAGTCAGCTGCCATCCTGCCTGAGCTGGTTTGCTTGGGTTCTCCATGGTCGGAAGCTAACCCTTTGAAAGAAAGCACGTAGAGTCAGCTGGACTGGAAAGGTGGGGCAGAGACTGATGACGAGGATCGACAGCATCCAACATTCTCAAGTTACACAATCCCAATAGTGAGACCTAAAGAGAACACAACAGATTCAAAATCTGTTCAACAAATACTATTTGAAGGTTTATATAGCGCTTACTATGTGTCAAGTGTTATACTAAGTACTTTATTTGTTTGTTCCATTTCTGTTTTTGAAGTCCAGGCCGGCCTCAAATTTGGTATGAAGTAAAAGATGACCTCAAACTCCCAATCCTCCTGCCTCTACCTCCCAAATGCTGGAACCAAAGACCTGCCAAACTATGCCTTGTTTATTCTAATCTTATATTTTGTAGATGAAAAACAGGCACACAGAAGCAGTATGCTATAAGGAAGAACATGGAGTTCAGGGGGACATGACATTGGGCATACGCTGGCTCAACTGTTTGCTCGTTTACTGCCAAAGACTAGTTTCTCAGACCTCCAGGACCTGGATAAAGTAGCTGCTCTGCAATGGTGGCTGCTACTGTACAGAAGACCTGGGCTTCTGCTAACAGTCAGAAGCATATGTGCAGTAGAACTGGGTCCAAATCTGGGCCTGCCTCTGTCAGAGTTCCCCTCTTTCAGCGAAAATGAGCTCTCCTTCAAAGTGGGATGCTATATGGAAGGAGAAGTAACTCTGATTTTAGGGTCTCTGGTCCTCTTTTGAACCACTAGTGAGCTGGCTGGCTGTGGGCATGGATTTCTTCTCCTCTTTTTCTGATACCTCTCACTGCAGGAAGAGGTTGAATCCTGTCACTTCTGCCATTGGCATTCTGTGCCTCCACTTGAGAAGTACGGCACCAAGCTGCCTGCCCCAGTGCAATGAAGCCGATGCCACCGACAGTTTAAAAAGGTTGGGACAGGAAGGTGGGCAAAGCTTCTTCAGCTGCTCGTAATCCTTAGTGACTGAAACCAGTTGGATTTCTTTTATGTTCCCCCAACTTGAGCTGGGAAGGGATCCAGTTAAGGGAGGGCTTTAGAAAACAAAACAACTAGTTGCCTACCTTTCTCTGGCTCTTTCTCTTCCTTCCTTCCTTCCTTCCTTCCTTCCTTCCTTCCTTCCTTCCTTCCTTCCTTCCTTCCGCCTCTTCCTCTTCTTCTTCCTCTTCCCTCTCCTCTTCTTTTTCTTCTTCTTCCTTTCTTTCCTCTATCCTCCTCCCCCCTTCCTTCTTCTCCTTTCTTCTTCTGTCAAAGAATGACTGAATCCCGAAACTAGTTAAAACACTGAGGGATGAAGGGTCACAAAAGGGATTTTATTTCTGCTTCAAGTTCCATATTCTATTTTTTTCCATGATGTTTTCTGACTTGGCTTTACTGACTCAAGGGGGTAGCCACACACAGAGAGGAGTGTGGATGGGGGGGGATCTGAATGGTTTTATGGTACCCCCTCTTTTAAAGTAAATTTTAAAATCTGTCTAGGGCTACCAATTTTCTGGACCACTTCAATTGTCCTTTAAGCCTTGGGATCTGGGACATTCTTCTTTGCTAGAGTCACTGTGGTATGCCCAGGAGTACGTAAGTGAGGAGAGACCCTCACGTCCATACTGTATGGAGCTGTAAAGGATGGCGTGTAGAAATTAAGGTGCTGTGGACGAGCCAGCAGCCCACTGTAGGCCTGGCACATCAGCTCTGGTCTCAGAGAAGCCTTCTTCCACTCCACTCCATAATCAACACAGGCAACTGTTCAGCTGGAACAGGAGGCTGCCCTCAGACTATTGCCTTTTTATTCTCACTGGGACCCATGGGGTCCTCCTGGATCTCTGGAACCTTTAAACTCCTGGTTTCCACTTTTTAGTCCGTTGTCTTGACTTTTGTCCCATCTCTGAACACTGGCGATCTTGCAGTCTGGTAAGCATGCACTCTCCATTCTGAGGCAGGTTCAGTTGCCTTTTATTTTATTTTATCTTATTTTTACTGGGAATTTTTGGCATCTCTAAGTGTCCCTAGATTTTGGTAATTCCTCTAGGATGTGCTAGGTTTTTTTGTTTTTGTTTTTGTTTTTACCATATTTACACATATTTCTGAACCCTTGTCCCACCTACAGGTGTCTGCTTGGGCTTCCTGATGCTTCATGACACTTGGTGTTTTGTGCTAGTCAAAGCAAGCATGAGTTTGCCCTGGCATTAGATATTTGTGTGTTCATATCAGGTCTTTACTTACTTATCCTTCGCTTGAAGGCCTGGACACTATTTGCCTCCATTCATCCAGTTTGATCACACATAGTTAATACATAAGAGTTACCAAATCAGTGCACTGACAACAGAGTTACTAATGCCGGTTGTGAGCTGTCTTAGAGAGTGCCACAAGTTGTTCATGTACAGTATTCAAATTTAATCTTGGGAGAATTCCATTCTAAAAATGAAGAAAACATACAGTGGCTATTTAGTGTGTGTGCACTCTCGGATAGGCATTATTCTAGGAACTCCCTATATGTGTTCAGTCTTCATTCTACTGAGTACTTTACTGTGTGCCAGGCATATCTTCCAGCCCTTTACATTTTTAACTCATTTTACCCACATAATTATAAAGCATGCTCTATTGTTACCCTCTTGTATTTGATGAAATTGAAATTCATGGAACTTAAAAAATGTATCCAAGTCAAAAAATAGAACTCAGATTCCCAATTCGGTAGTCTGATTGAAGAGACATCCATTCCTTTCTGGGCACTGTGCTCCTTTCCCAAGTCAGCCCTGCAGCATTTGCCTCTGTAAGCTGTGGTTATGTCCAGTTTTACAGAGAACAAAACAGATACCCACACAGATTAAATCCCTGTACTGCAGTCCAGATCGAAACTTCCGCTGGTAAGTGAAAGTTCATGTTCCGAACAGTCATCTGTTTTAGGACACACGTGACAATTTTCAGCTTAGGTACGTATGGTATTGCCCAGCCTTGGGAGAGTTTTACACGCTGAAGGGTTGGGCTGAACACAGTGTATGTTGGGGAGGGTGAATACTTATAAATCCTAAGATGCAGAACTTCCTTTCAAGAGGCAAATGAAAAGGTATTACAATAATCTCTATCCCCATTTCTGTTTTCATTCAGCATGGTATTCAGCACTGGTTCTTTATCCATTGGCATTGATAGAGATCCTGGAATGGGGAAGATGTTAAGTCCAAAATGGTCAGCAAAGGTGAGGTGGTCTTGTAGGTCTAGATGACGAGATGGACAGGCTTTCTATTTAAAGCCAGATGCACCGACTGGGTTTAGAGACGTTTGTTTAGAGAAAATAACAGCTCTCTACGCCCAGATTCATAGTGTTGACAAAAAACGGGAAGGTGATGTGGGAGCCAGAGAGCAAATAACCAGGTTGCTTACAGCAATCTTTCTCCGTGACTGAGTGGGTTTGTGGTTTGACCTAAGAAAGAAGTAAGTGTGTTGACCTCAACTCAGGATCCAGATAGGCCCGCTTTGGGCTCTCTCCATACACGCTCATCATCAGATGACCATGAACCAGTCATTTCCTCCCTCCAAGACTCCGTTTCTTCGAGGAGTCCATCAAATGGACACAAGACTCCTTTGTGCTTATGCGGATTGCAGTAGGTCATCAAGGTCATGAAAAGTCTGGGCTAGCTATGAGTGTGAACCCGAGGTGGGTGTAAGATGCTGACAGGAAAGAAAGTCTGGTTTTGCCCCCTCTGTAGTTCCTCATATGGCATTGTGCTGACAGGGCCATATCAGATTGACTCACATGTAACACAGGGGGGAAATGGGCTGTTTCCAGCATTGCCAGTTCCTAGGCCTGGAACTGGCTTCAGCTGGTTTACCGGTGGGACTCAGGGATGGGAGGTGCAACAGGTAGGTGCCACACTTAGGGATAAGGGGTATTCTTGAAGGAGGGGTATTCTTATGTGCCAGAGATTCAGGATGATCGGAGACTTTAAGCTCCAATCTGGGCAGGCAGAGGAAGGGGCTGGCAGGACCCCATGCTTCCCTTCAGCTTCACACTGCCTCCCCGGCTCTCACAGACACGTCCCAGAATCTGTCCCAGCCTCAGTTTCTCCAGATGTAAACTGTAAAGACCCTACTTTTCAACACTTTAAGAAGGCCTAGTACCCTCTCTCAACCACTCTGTGAGACTACTAAAGAGTGGTGAAGTGATTCCAA
The DNA here is from genome assembly GCA_028551405.1 of Uromys caudimaculatus. NCBI lineage: Eukaryota > Metazoa > Chordata > Mammalia > Rodentia > Muridae > Uromys > Uromys caudimaculatus. The sequence goes on from CM052713.1 coordinate 17,441,758, forward strand.
TAGTCTCTTGGTTTTTGTCCTGGGCTCAAGTTCTTTTAAGCCAGTTCTGGAATCCTTTGGGTGGTGGAGCGCACAAGGATTCCTGTGTGTCCGTGAGCATAGGTGACAGAGGGCTTTTAAATGAACCACGTTGTATCTAGCAGGGCCGCACCTGCTCCTCAGACTCCGAAGGCAGTGCGAGCAACAAGATCATTCAAAAGAGCCGCTTTCCATTCAAGTCTATAATTAGCTAGCAGACTGCTCACCCCTGGAGCTGCTGGGGTGGGCGTGGGGCAGCCTGGGGGCGGAGCCGAACCCCTAGGCCCACCCCTAGGATTCCTTCTCCCACTGTCCCGCCCAGTCTCCGGTTGTGCTCACCACCCCCATCTGCTCCTGGAGCGTGTTGGGCTCTGCAGGGAAGGATTCCTGGAGGACAAGGCCTGTGCACCCTCCTTTCGGGCTCCTTTTCCAGCTAAGAAGCCCCTCGAGGGATGCGACTCCTCCGGAGCAGCTGTATTTAGAGTGGCATCCCCCTTCCCCGCCAGCCAGCTTCTGCATCCCGCCCTCGGGGCTACCGCCCGTTCACCCCGCCCAGCTCTCCGGGCCCCTCCCAGCCACCTCTCCCTCTTTGTCGCATTACATAGTAATCTGAGATGCATTGGATGGGCTCCAGGGAACAGAATGTACTTGGCAGAGGCGCGGGGCTTGATGTCTGCAAAATGTCGGAAACTCAGCCAAGAGCTGCTAACTGGGTCATTAACCTCCAAAAGCGAAGCGAGGGCTGTAGGCCCTCTCTGCCTTCCTTCATCTCGCCAATAAAAGTGCCTCAGTGTGAAGGGAAGAAAAAGTCCAAGGTTGGCTGCTTTGATTTCTAGGCACTGAAGGCAGACCGGTCTCCTCCCCCTGCCCGCGCCCCAGCTCCTCCCGGCTGCCTCTCTGCTCCAAACCAAGAGTTTACAAGTGGCCTTTCAAAGGCCCAGCCGCCCTGCAGGGCCAAGCTGCTGTGTCCGTGAAGATGCTACCTGCCGCCCTTCCCTACCGAACAGCCTCAGACCCATTTTTTCCCCCTGGGTTGCGAGGAAGTAATAAGGGAGGGGTAAGGCTGGAGGTGGGGAGAAGGAGAAAGTTCTAGTTTAGTCCTTGGGCACTCTTCTGCTCCTCCCCCTTTCTGCTCCTCCTCCTCCCCCTCCTACCCTTCCCCTCCTTCCTGAGAACCGGCTGGAAGGCTTACTGTGCTCCACACACAGAGCCTGGCCGATGAGAGGGAGCGCCTCACAGCTGTCAATCTGTTCTCTGCTCTTAACTGTTTACCCCTTCCCAATCTACCTCACCAGCTGATCTTAAGGACCAAAGGAGAAAGTCCCTCTTTGATCCTGTGACCTTCAGGCCTCTGAAAGCTCAAAATCCAAAGGAACTCTGGACTTATGTATAAGTCTTGGAAAGCAAGCAGAGAAAGAGTCCCACAAAGGAGAAATATCAAAAGGGGAGAGTCACTAAAATCCACCCCCTTCAGTTTTCTGGCCATGTTGAACTGCCAAAAAAGGTACTTCCTGTGAATATCCAAACCCATTTCTCAGGTGGCTAGAGGCTGAGAGAGTGCTTGGTAGTGAAACAGGAAGTGGTGTCTTCCTCAGATGAGAGTCCTTGATTGACAGAGAAGACCACTTGCTCCTCAGAGACCAGTAATGGCTGGTCACAAATCAAACCGGGAGAAGGAAGAATTGATTTGGCGAACCGTGCTTAGAGACAGAAGTCATCTTGTCTACTGCAGTATTTGGCCCAAGCTGGCCCGGGGTGCCCTTGTCATTCTTGCCTCGGTCTACTGCAGCCATATCCGATCGACTCTGCCTTTGCCTGAGCATCCACAGAGGCTAGTTTCTGGGCTTGATGACCTCTGCCTGACTTCCTACTGCCATGCATTCAATTCCTCTGTAGCCATGAACTCTCAGCTTGGGCGCCCACACCTCTCTCGTGCTGCCTTCTTTCAGTTTTTCGGAGAGATTTACTAATGTCTCCAGATAACCAGCCCCCCTGTGCCTGTGTTAACTCTCTTACATGGAAGTTGTTTTAGAAATCATTCCTTGTCAATATCAACACAGATGGCAAAGGCTGTCCAGCACCCTTCCTTCCTGATTTGCCTTCTTTGTTTAGGCGTTTTACTCCTATATATATTTTATATATTTTAATTAATTAATTTATAGACAGGGTTTCTCTGTGTAGTCCTGGCTGTCCTGGAACTTGCTCTGTAGACCAGGCTGGCTTCAGACTCAGGGATCTGCCTGCCTCTGCCACCTGAGTGACGGGATTAAAGGTATGTGCCACCATAGTCTGGAATCATGAATAGCTTCCTCCATCACCCTAAAATAACTGGTTTGGGTTGCATATTATGTAGTCTCCTTACTGAGGGCCTTTGTGTGAGTGTCTGGCTTGGTAGAAGTGTTCGATTGCCTTGAGGGACGTGCTGGGGCTGGCCAACCCTACTGTTCTCACCAGCCTTCTGGAGGCAGGCTTCCATTTCTTCTTCCTCCCTCGGGACAGCCTGCAGGAAGAGCCACCTTCACTTTCTTTTTGACAAGTGTCCCCAGGATTTCTTAATACTCCGATTCTCCAAGAAGTAGCTCACCACAGCCCTTCTCAGCACCTACACAGAGAAACTGTCCCTAGGTGTTAAAAAGAGGTCTTAGACACAGAAGAGTGCCACCTGTTTAGGGACAAGTCCCCACTTCCAGCCTCAGCTGGATTTTTGGCCTTGCCCAATATTTTTGACTGCGCAAAGCTTCAGAATTCTCACTACCAAGTTGCCCAAGAAGCCCACATTTTGGGAAGCTGAGCGCCTAGTAAACTATGTAAACATTTCAGGTTCTTTTTAGAACTTAGAAAAGACCCAGTCCCTTGCTGTTTGCATCACAATAAACAACTTAATCAAAAGTGAGGCCGTGCAAGAAGCAACACTGCAGAAGATAATATAGGTTTGGGAATAACAGCAGACAGGACGCCTGGCCTTGTTAATGGGTCCCCTCCCCCGCTCCCGTGTTAGGGTGCCTGGGCCATCTCAACTGACTCATTGCTTGCTGGAGATGAATCATACGCCCTTTCTGTGTGTAAGGTCTCATTTCCTTCACCGCCCCCTCCCCCCATAAAACGGGTATGTTTATTATTCCTACCATGCAGGAGGGGTGGGAAGTTTTAAGAGTCCTTGATAATTACACAAAAATATTATTAAAGTAAAAATGAGCTGTAAGGATGTTTTTTACTTTCTGGCGAGGCGCAGAGATGGGGACGTGTGGGTGGCTCCCTTAGGATGTTGCCGTGGCTTCTGGATGCCTGGTTCACTGACAGCAGCACCCTAGGATCTGGGAATGGGGGTAGGGGTCAGTCTACCTGTGGAGGTGGGGGTGTTTATGGTCTGCTTGAGTGGGAACAAGAATCTGAGGAGTCAAGAAGCCCCAACTCAAGATGAGGTACATGGGACAGGGACAGGGCAGAGTGTGGACGACTTCAGTGCTAGGTTGGGCCAGCAAGCCATTCTTGAGGGCTATATAAGACATCCACACTTGTCATGGAACTGGACGGTGGCAGGATCTGTAGAGTGGTCCAGGGAATTCCTGGCTGATGGGTGGAGGGCAGTAATTGATTGCAGCAACTTTGATCCATTTGAGCTTTGCTTTTCCTCTTTTTCAATATGGGGGCTAGTTCCCTGGTAGTTCTACCATGCTATATTTGTGCAGCGAAGACCACAGGGAAACTGCGCATGTGTGCACTCCTGCGTGGATGTGTACGTGTACGTGTGTGTGTGTGTGTGTGTCTGTCTGTCTGTCTGTCGCGAGCGTGCGTCCTTGGATAGAAGAGGTGGCAAGGAGGTCACTGACTTGTTAGGCACAAAACCAACTCCAGAACCTTGTTCTCTGGGGAGGACGCCTAACCCACCTCAACATCTTAGCCATGTCTAGTCTAAAAGAATCTCTGGGTGTCTGGAGCACAAAGATCTTTATCTAGGCCACAGCATAGTACAGTTGCAGTTCAGGGCCTGGCCACTGACCTCTGTCTAGACTTGTGTGCCATCTACTGCCTAGTCCATCTGAGACATTTGCATTTGAGAAGAGTGCCATGCCCCCATTCTAAGCAGCCATTCCTTAGCTCCATATCCCGCATTAGAGTCCCAGGAAGCTTTATAGTTGTGTGACTTGGGAGCCTCAGAGCTGAGCCTTGGAAGTCCAGTTTGGTATATCCTAAGGTTTGCTATGAGATCCTCTGTAGGAGGTTATTATAATGGTGCTATCAAAATTCCCTGAGGACCTTTAGGTAAAGATTCATGTAACAATGTACTGGAAATGTTTCATTTGCACTGGGTCCTTGGGTTTGAGGATGTATACTTGTATACCTGCTTTATAGTTGGCACCAAAACACTCACAATTTAGATAACTATTGTTTCAAGGAGGCATATATACACAAACAAATGAATGAGTAGAGGTCAGCTGTACCCAAGTCAATGTAGTAAGTGAAGAACTCTGAGTTTAAGACTACTGACCTGACTGAAACCAACCTAATTCCTCAATGGAAAGAGAAGATCCATAGATGTCTATTTCACGGCTTGTCAATGGATACCAGCTTCCACTGAAAGCATTAACTTATTTTCCTGCATTAGAAGGGCTGTTTTTGTGAGAAGCAGCACATGAGACCAAGGTCAACCAGGCCTGCCTAAACAGTGCCGTTTAGGTCATGGGGATCGTGAGAAAGGAGGTGACTGGACAGAAGGTACATTTTTAGTCTACATTCCAGGTTCATCGTACTGATTACCGTATGACCTTGAGATCGGTGGCTGATATGTACTGAACCATTATGTGTAGGAGTCTGGCTCTAAAGTGTCTCCTGGTTCCTTCATTCTGCTCCCAGAAATGTCAACATTGCCTCTGATTGACAGGTGACATTCAGTCATTCTATCTTGGTGTCTACAAACAAGCTAAGAAATGATGTTCCCAACCCTTACAGTTTGGGAGGACCAAAGGGTGGAAAGACATTGAAGTGGGCTGGGTCGAAGTCCCGGATGAAAGCCAGTTATCCCCCCAAGTTCATGTTTAGTCACATAATAACATCTGACCACGCCCTTACTCCTCATTAGATGGAGTTCCCAAGGAAATTTTGGATTTTAATTCTACCATGTTAGTCTCAAAATGCAGAACATGAAACACGAATTGTATCTCATGGATTCTACATTTCGGTTCTCTTGGAGAAGGACAATGAAACTTTAAAAAGCTTACCTATGGCCGGGCAGTGGTGGCGCATGCCTTTAATCCCAGCACTTGGGAGGCAGAGGCAGGCAGATTTCTGAGTTCTAGGCCAGCCTGGTCTACAGAGTGAGTTCCAGGACAGCCAGGGCTACACAGAGAAACCCTGTCTCGAAAAACCAAAACCAAAACCAAATCAAAAACAAAAAAGCTTACCTATGGGACCTGACTAAAGAAACAGAGGCAGGAAATCTTAGATCCAGGACCACTTCCCAGATGCCCACTGCTCCTCGGTATTCATTTTGATTTGTAAGCTACATGTTGGGGCTCGGTCTCAGGGTTCCAATGGATAACTTTTGCTAGATTAAAGATTATCAAGATGGTTTTTGGGCTCTGAGATTTTTGTGGATCTGTACTATCTATTTCTGGTCCAGTGTTAATCTTGCACTGGTGTTTGGGCTCTGTTCATAATATCTATCACTGCCTTTAAGAGGAATAAAAGCTCTCTTGTGCCTGACAAGATAGGGAGAAAGGGCAGGTCAGCTTGAATGGATTGGCTGTCTGCCACGTACACCGGCCTTGTTTGATATTTGCTTGATATTTGCCATCCTCAGTAGTTTTACTGTACAGCTACCTTGCTGTCCTTCTGAATTTATAGGTTTTTTTTGTTTTTGTTTTTAAAAAACAAAACCAGAATTAGTTCTCCCACCCCCTCATACTGAATGTAGCACTAAAACATCTGCATAGAATTTTGTGAAAACGAGCAGAAAATTTAAGGCAATTCAAGGAGAACCTATAAGCTCTCCTTTAAGTCAGCATGAAACCCAGATAACACAGTCGTCCTCTTCTAAAGGCGACTGTCCTTGTCCTCCCAGAGTTTTCCATGGCCATGCCCAAATCTGCTCCACGAGTGCCCTCTGCTGGATGACATCAGGACCTGACATCCTCAGCCATCTTGGAAGTAGAACCAACTGGAGTTCTGAGAGGGTACAAAGGAAGATTGGAGGGAAAGGGGGTTGGTGCTTTGGGTGAGGAAGAGAAGACTGGAGGGGAGGGAGAGAGCGAGAGAGGGGGAGGGGTGATAACTACACCGGGAAACTCTGAGCCACCTCTATCTAAACACCATCCTAAAATAAGATGCATTCAATCCATGAGGCCTTCTGCCCCACTCCTTCTAGTTCAGTGTGTTAACGTAATACTAAATGATCATCATATGTCTAAAAGAAAAGAAGCAGATGCAGAGACCCGCAGCCAAACGTCAGGCTGATCTGGGGGTGACTTGTGGAAGAGAGGGGGATAGAATTGAGCAAGCTGGAGGGGTCAAGGACACCACAAGAAGACCTACAGAGTCAACTAACCTGAGCCCATGGGGGCTCACAGAGCCTGGACCACCTAGCAGGGAGCATGCAGGAGCTGGACTTAGACCCCCCTACAAATGTGCAGTCTTTATCTGTGTCCCCTAACAGAAGGAGCTAGGCCTGTCTCCACCTCGGTTCCCTGCCTTTGGACGTGCTCTCCCCTACCTGGGCTCTAGGTTGGGCCTCAGTGGGAAAGGATGTGCCTAGTTCTGCTGGGACAAGATGTTCCAGGGCAAGGTTGTAACTAACGGGGGGGGGGAACCCCTTTGGGGACAACGGAGGAAGGGATTTGTAAGGGTGAGTCTGGGAGTAGAGGAGGGAGGCGGCTGTGATCAGGATGTAAAGTGAAAGAAAAAAAACAGAAAGAAAAGAAGAAGGATCAGGAGAATCTCCCTTGATATTGATGCTTCCTTGATGGATTACAAATGATAATTTCATAAAATAGCTCAAGTTCTATGTTCAGATTTTATTATTCTTTCAGGTAAACTCTCTATCACTTAGTCATTGCCTACCACAAGGATTGAACATTTTTGGGATTCAAGTTCAGTGACTCATTACTGTGCTTGCGTTTCATTTAGTATATTTAATTAGTATATTTATTCCAAAGAAGACCACGACTTCAACACACTTTTTAGAAGAAGAAAATATATTAGCAAACTTTAAAAGTATATTTGAATACCTAAGTCATGCTTTAAATTAAGCATGTCTGGGTATATAATCTCTCTCTCTCTCTCTCTCTCTCTCTGTGTGTGATTTTGACTAAGGAGAAGGCCTCTCTTAAGTAGTCTTTTGAAGGCAAGCTGTTGATAGATTGAATTCTATCTTTAACGTTGCTGTTAGTGTGAACTTATTCCTTGAGAGGAGTTTGTTTGCTACAAAAACATGGAATTGGAGAGTTGATAATCTTTAAAGTGTCATGTCTAGTAGACCAAGAGAAGCAGGAGCTAGGAATGTCCTCATGGGATCAGCATAGGGCTAAGCTTACTGTTAGAACTATGACTTAAAAATGGAATAGTGACATCTTATGAAACCTTAGGGAAGGTTCCACCATGTCATTACTCAAGTGGTAAAATGAGGCTTGAAGAGAGTAATGTCCCAAAGGCTCATGATCGGTTATTGGTGGAACCCAGACTGGAATATAAGTCACCCAGAGCGCTTAGCGCCATCCAACCAGACCTTTGGTGAACTGCTTTTTCCATCCTGGCATGAAAGGCAATTATGGGCAAATGTTAAGATGTCGATGTCTGATTCCTCCAGACCTCAAATGAAATAATCCTCAAAGTCACGTTCATAGTATTTGCAAGTGGTGCTGATGCAACTTAACGTAGCCCTCAGGGTGGATACTCTAGTTGCAGTGGTGGCTTCATAAGTAGAGGAAGAGAGAGTTCAGCTTGTCAGTCTTTCTCTGTCACATCATGTGATGTGCAGTGCCACCTTGGGAACTCCAGCAGTAAGAGGGTCCTCAGCACACATGGCCCTTTGATCTTTTGCACTTCTCCGCCTCTGGACTGTGAGAAATACATTTATTTTCTTTGCAAGTAACCAGTCGGTGGAGAAACAGATTGGTAGCAAGAGACTGCAGCGCGCCACTGGAAACCGCTGCGGACATTGTCATAAAACATGGAAGAAATTCCTATCTCAGACTCTGTCCCAGCTCACTGTATCCTTAAGAGACCTAGAAATAAGATCATTCACGTCCTTCCCTACGCTGACCTCCACTCTGTTTACACAGGGGCTGGCCAGATGTTAGAGAAGGAAAGCAAACACTCGCAGCTGTTATCAGGAAGAGGGTGGGGCACACGAGGTTCCCAAGTTCTCATCCAACACATCAGAACGTATTCAATTTTTCCTGCTTTTGGGTTAACTGTCTTCCTCGTTCTTAACGTTTAACACTTAGTATTGAAGCTTGTGTCGAGAGATGCAAAGGGATTCTTGAGCTATCTTTAGTCCATGACCACGGCAAGTTATTTTCTATCTCTTTGGGGGAAATCTCTCTTCATCTCCAGTTCCCATTCCTTCCAGAAGGATGATTCTTTGTAGCAAGTAGAGTTCAGAAGTATGCAGGAGTCTGTTTTGTGGTGAGTGCACAGGCTTTGGAATTATGTAATGTCTAGTTTTGATCACATCCTAGCTATTCACTGACCATGTGATTTGGGGTTACACAGGCTGGAGTCTTATTACATTGCTTATTTATTGAATTAAACGCCTCTCTTGCAGCTGTAGGAGTGGAGTACCACTTCCATTCTTGTGAAGAGGGCGTGGTTAATGATTAACCGTTTCCATTGGAGCACTGCAACAGGAGATAGACTGAAATGACATTCAAGGGAACAGACAAGAGAATTAGAAAATCTTTGTTTCTTCGAGATCTATGGAAACAGAACAGTTTCTAACAGACATTAAGTGTGGCGCTGCTTGCTAGTATAGAAGACCCTTGTTTTCTTACAGCTAACACAAGCCTTGACTTCTTTTCTTCAAGGAGAGGGATGCAAAAAGCCTGACCTCTAGTGGTCCCTGGCTTTGTTTTGGATTGAAGGGGAAAGGCCAAGAATATAAGAACCATCAAGACTTCACTGGAAACCAATGTCACAAAGTTCCTAGTTAAATTAACCAGTAGCTCTGTTCCATTGTTTTGTAACCTAAGCTGGCTTGGAACTTACTCTCTAGCTAAGGATGACCTTGGATTCCTGATCCTCCTGCTTCAGCCACCGAGGTTCTGAGGTTACAGGCATAGGCCACTACGTATGACTGACAAGCTATCTCATTATATAAGAATTTAGGACACATTGTTTGACATGTTGCTTCAACATTTGTGAGTTTGTAGTAAAGCTTAAGATATGGCACAGGAGTTTTGCAGGTGCTCTGAGTCCCAAATCCCGTCATCTTTTAGCATCTGTCACATGGAGTCAGCTCTTTGTTGACACAGAGAAAGCAGGTAACCACTGGGTGTATTTCACCAAGAATGTTTCCTTAATATTGAGAGCCAGACATCAAAGTGATATCCAAGACTGCTTTACTCAATGCCTCCTGAGGCCTGGCCTCTCGAGACTTTGATCTCTTTCTTTTTTCTCCCAGTAGGTCTGTGTTAACAGGCATTTCACACAGACCCCTGTCCTCTTGACACCATGTAAACTTTGCCTCAGAGCCAGAGCTTTGAAGCCCTCAATTAAGGTTTGTTCACTTTAGCAAACCAGTCATATTCACTCAAAACCTGGAACCAGACCCATGTTCAATGTCTTAAGGATTCAGAAGTGCAGGGGCGAATGAGGTTATTACCAACATTATACTTTCTTTCTCCTTCTCTTTTATTTTGACTTTATTTTTCACTAGTTTATGCAGGATTCAGTTTCATCATGACGTCTTTAAAGAAAATTTGTTTTGTTGACCCCCCCTTTCTCCTCTCTCCTCCATCATCTCTCTTGGCCCCCCTGTGTACCCTTCCACCCACTGCCTCCATTTCTCTTCCACTTTAATGTCATTTGTGCCCTCCCCCTCCTTCCATCTCCCTCCCCCCTTGTCGTGGTCTTCTTTCTCTCATTCTATAGCCAGCACACTATCCCCAGTCATGTAAGCACATGGAAACATTCTCAGCTAGGCTGTACGTATGTGAAAGGCCATGCTAGTTTTCCTTTCTCGTATCTGAGTTACCTTGCTTAACAGTACTCTTCAATTTCATCCATTGCCTGCAAATGTCATGATTTCCTTTTCCTTAAAAGGCCAAATAAAATTCCATTGTGTATATGATTCACAGTCTCTCTTCATCTGCTTTCTTGCAGTTGTGCACAGAGCCGGAATACACATAGAGAGTAGGTATCTCTGCGGCAGGATATGCAGTCCTTTAAGTTATATGTCAATGAGTCATACAGGTGGAGCATATGGTAATTATATTTTTAATTACTTGAGAATCCTCACATTGATTTCCATATGAACGATACAAAGTTCTATTCCTACCAGCAGGGAGAAGACTCCTCTTTCCCTACATCCTTGACAGCATTTGTTGTTTTTTGGTTTTTGATGTTAGCTACTCTAACTCATGTGAAATGGAATCTCAAAGTGATTTTAATTTGCATTTGCCTGGGGGCTAAAGATGTGGAACACTTTTAAAAACACGTACTGTCCATTCGTATTTCTTCTTTTGAGAACTGGCTGTTCATTTTATAAGCTCAATTATAGACAAGGGGAGGGATTCGTTGTTTAATCTTGCAGATTTCCCTATATTCTAGATCTTAACCCTTTGTCTGGTATGGTTGGCAAATATCTTCTCTCATTCTGTACTGGTAGAGTTTCTACCATGCAGAGTCTTTGACTTCATGTAGTCATGTTTGTTGAATCTTAGGCTATTTCCTGTGCTGCTGGAACTCTGTTCAGAAAGTTCTAGCCCTTATGTATAACTTGAAGTATATTCCTTAAGTGTTCCTCTTGCGGTTCAGTATTTCAGGTTTTATTAAGGTTTCTAGGCCACTTGAACTGATTTGTGCAGAGTGAGAGACGTGAGTCTCATTTCACCTGTCTGCACGTGGAATAGGTTATCTTTCTTCCTTGAGGAGATTTTTGGCATCTTTATCAGAGACCTAGGTTATCACTAGATCTAGTAGTGCATGCCTTTAATCCCAGCACTGGAGTGGAGGAGACAGGGAAATCTCTGTGAGTTCAAGGCTAGCCTGGTATTTAAAGTGAGTTCCAGGACAACCAGGGCTATGCTGAGAGACTCTATTTTAAAACAAAACAAAACAAAACAAAACAAAACAAAATAAAAACAAAACCAAAAGTGACCTACATTGTCATAGCTCCGCAGGTCTCCCCCTGGGTTCTCTACTGTTCCCCTGGTCTACATGCCTGCTTTTGTGCTGCCTTTGTCAAATTACTTACACGTTCCTTTCCATGTCTTCTTGATAACGTGTGCTATAGAAACAACAAAACTGTACTAAGATGCTCACAGCAGCAGCATCCTTAACAATCACACTAAGCACTCTCTAGGCATCAGTAACAGGGGCATCATTTTATTGTGATATTTTGGCCACATATCATTTGGATACAGTCCACAAATGACTCTTCTGCTGTTTCATTATAACTGGAAGTGCTTGGGTCAAAAGTAAAGAGACAAGAAAGAGCCCTGTTCTCTGTTCTCCTTCCTTGCAAGGCCCAGTCCACTCTGATTGGATCCAATCCAATTCAGTTTAATTTATCTCAGCTGAAGACATATTTGGTTTGTGCCATCAGCTGTGATACTTGGTTCTATAAGAGCTAACAGAGAAGGGCAGGAACCAGGGAATTTAAATAGTGATGAGAAAGAGGAAGTTACAGGTAGAAATGATGCTGGAACACAGTCTCCAGAGAAAAGTTGAATCTAGGGTACTCTGTAAAATCTTTCCTGACTGTTCATGGAACGAAACCTGTCTGGCCAGGAGCAGATAAGGAACCCCTGGGAACCACAGGGACCAGGTGGGTGAAGAGCTGAAACAGAGATATTCTAGATTTCCAAGAAGCCAATGGGCCAAGGCTGGCCTGTAGGCTTCAAATTTCTTCTCATTTAGTATAGCCAACAATCTTCAGCTGCCATTGTATGCTAAGATAAAGTCAGTGGCTTTGTCTGTGTTATTTCTGTAATTTCCAACCCCTCCCCACTGGTAGCCACTTTAAAGAAGGCCTGCATGTTGGTGTGAGATTATTCATCTTTTGGCTGCTCACAGAGAGACCGCAGGATCCAAAACCCTAACAGTTTATCTTGTTGAGGAATTTCTAGTGTCCTGTTCCCCGATGAGAAGTAGCATAGGGTGGCTCAGGGTGAAGAATCATGCTCTTACCTGTTCAGTTGTCATATTACATGGACTCGGGAAATGCCTTGTGGGCAAACTGTTCCCTTACACAACATCGTCAATGCTACACCATTAAAAAGACTCACATATTAAAACGTGAAGCGTGTGTAAGTGCCTCATAATTAACTGCTGTCTATTTAACCAGACAGCTTTTGCAAGTTAATTTGATGTCTGTTATGAGACTTAATAATTGTCAGTGATTTTTTTTTTTTTTAAAAAAAAACAATTTACTGGTATAATCATTAACTACTCCTAGATTATCTTGTCAAATTGATAATTAAATATCTCAAAAATGCATTACAGAGTCAGTATATTAATAGGACTGTAATTGAGTAATGTTTGCTTATGTAATCTAGAGTTTATTACCTGTACACTTATTAATCTTTTCTACTCTTATGAAATCTTTCTAGGAGCCTCTTCAGAATCCACAGAAAACCAAGAGTCCATATGCATCTTATCAGATTCAAAGCGGTAACTTGACTAAGATGCTATGAAATAAACACAAACTCTTCATGTGCCGAGTTGGAGAAGAGATTATTTTTATTTCCCATGGGATTATCACGTGGAAAAGTCTCCTCCCCCTGCCCTTTCCCTTCTGATTCCCCTTCTATCCTCCCTCTTCTCTTCCTTCCCTCGCTCTCCTTCCCTTCTTCCTTCTCTTTCTTTTTCATCTCCATCCTTCCTTCTCTCCTTCCTTCCTCTTTCACACTTTCTCTTTTAATCAAGTGTTTAGCTGTCTGCTGCATAAGACATAGAGGTCTATAGGCGCGATTATTGCCGAATGCAGTGAAGGAAAACGAACTAGTCACTTTCCTGTTATTGTAACAAGTAGCTGAGATATAGCAACTTAAAAAGAGGAAAACGTATTTGGCTTCATGGATTAAGAGCTTTTAGACCAGAGCCAGTGGTCTGTTTCCTGGGGGGCCTGTGGTAGAGCGTTATATTATGGTGGGCATACATAGCTGAAGAAACTGCTCACCTCTTTGTGGCTGGGAAGCAGGGAGCAAGGTCAGACGACCATCTCGCAAACCTTTTTTCATCCTCTCAGAAGAATTCCCACTAAGCCTCTTAAAATTTCCACTATCTTCTAATAGCACTAAGTTGAAGACCAAACTTTTACGTATATACTTTAGGGAGGACATTCTAAATCTGAATTATAGCAGAGAGTAAAAATCACTGGAATGCAACATGCTTACTGCTACTCTTGAGGCATGCAATAAAGACCTAAGGGAACACAGGGGAAGGAACGAGTAATCAAACCCGCAATCAGCAAACACGCCAGCAAATACCAAGTAGGAGTTCGAAAGAGAGAGAAACGATAAACTTGGAATTCTAGGTCTAGAATATGCAGCAACTCAAAAACAGGGAGCAACACCTACTACTAGGTGTACAGCAAGGATGAAGTTTCCACTACAGTGTATAATCCCAGCTGTGTTTCTGAAAGCATACCTTGTAGGACAGAGTAGGGATTTAGTAGCTCATACAATTACAATGTCCAGGGACTTGCCCTGATACCCTTGAGTGCTATACATTCAAATCGCAGAGGGGTTGACCTTCCTGCCCAAGCTCCTCCTGCTGTTGGTCATCATATGACCAGGGGTAGCATGTTGTGCTGGGTTTCTGCTTTGCAGACCCAGCAATAATCTTCAGACATATCAGGTCATGTATCCAAATTTTGAGGTCAATAAATAAGATCACAATACATTTCAACTTGGGCATACCCACAAGAGGCATACATTGTTTGATTTGGTTATTTCTAGAAATCTTAATCTACCTTGGATAGACAGAAATCAAACTCAAGGATACTTATGTCATATTAACAGCCTGGAGAGGAAAGGGTCTTAAATCAGTGATGGAGTTTTCAAGACTTTATACAGAATCTAGCCATTTGTATTCTACTTACCCTTTGTGACCACTGAGACACACATGTCCGCTATAATCATTTTTGTCCTGTACCAAATGACAATTACAATAAAAGTCATTGCCTGCCTGGAGTTGCCCCTGGCTAGATGGCTGGGTACCTTCTGGTGAAACAAAATAAAAAGAAGTATAGCCATTGAAATTAAGAGGCAAATGACATGAATTTCAGCACACCGGAGGCTGGGCATCACAGATTTTAGGCTAGCCTGAATATATGGTGACTTCTGAAATAGCCAGGGTTAAATAGCATGATCCTGCCTCATAAAACAAAGAATTTCAGGTGCAATGCTGGTCTTGTATAAACAAGGCCCTGGGCTCAATCCCCAGCATCATAAAATGAACAAAAAAAGAAAACAAAGTCACATTTCGGCATTTAAAACCAGGTTGGCTATGGGTAGCAGGTGGAACAATGCCAGTCTCTGAAGACTTTTCACAATGCCTGGATACCAATCCCCTAGACTAACAGAGAATGTGTGGGTGCAGCTTTTCTTGCCCTTGAAAACAGTACAGTGCATTTTGAAGTTCTGATACCCATGAGCTGTTTGAACTAGGCATCCTTAAGCAATATTAACCGGGACCAGCAGTGTTTTAAATTGCTATTTAATAATCAAAATCATCACAGTAGATGCTCAAATTATACAAAGGGGAGGGCAGTATAATCCAGTGGCTAAGGAGGGCTAATGTTAAATTCTCTAAACTCAGAGAAGAATGTACTTAGAGATAAGTGCGAAGTACCTGATTTTGGGGGAAAATCTTTGTAGAAATCAGGGTCTTCACAATACTATCCTGAGATATCTTTGGCAGTATTTGCACATTTGGCTAGTAAATAAATCAGCTTATTAAAGCTTTGGTCCATGATGCTAGGTGACATGCCATTAAGGTTAGATGTTAGTGAGGTATTGGCATGAATCTAATTATCTGCCACGTGACCTTCTCTCTTAGTGGCTAGGTTTCCAAATGTAAAGTAGGTATAACAGTTCCTAGCCACTCATCTCAAATGTCTGTTGGGAGGAGCAGTGAGACAATGGATGCAAAATATCTTGAAAACACATATAACATCTTCGAGGAACGTGAGGGGTGGAACTATGAGTAGTGGGAAAAAAGCTGGCTGCAGGTTCAGAGGAAAATATTTGTGTACTCATGATGTAAGGTACACACCTGGCTGGGGCTCCTGGGAAATGACCAGCAAGCTTAGAAATTTCTATTCTCTGACAAGTGGAGGTATTTATCCTAGTTGTCTGATGCACTGTCTACATCCTTCATTAACCTTAAGCTCTGTGAGAACAAGGACCATGAGTTTTGGGCCAGTGTGGCACAGCATTGAAATGTGGAGGGGTTAGAGATGAGCAAGATTTCTAGTAAGCCACTGTGCGAGGTTTGGAAAATTACTGAGTATCATTAATTCATATCTTCTTATCTGTAGGATGAGGTAACAAATATGTCCTTTTGTAGTGGTGTTAAAAGATGGGAAAGGTAGAATATATCAAATATGGTACATGGAAAGTGCTTTGCTTCCTGTCTCTGGCATCTAGAACGTTGAGTACATCACTCTTACTATGATAATGAAAGGACATAGACGACACTTTCTGTCCTAGAAGATGCTTACACCAAGTCAATGACTCCCAACAGTTAAAGAAATGAAGAGCATGAATGTTAAGGTTTGGTATTGCAATTTTGGGGTCTGTTTTTATGGTTTGTCTTTTCCAATAATAAGAAAATGTCTGTCCTTTCTGACTCTTTCTGGACACTTAAGATGTCGAATTGAGGTCATGGTAGGTCCTCTGAAGTGAAACTCTGGATGTCCCAGGGTCTTCTGGTAGGAGTTGTGGTTAACTGTTCTGACAATACAGGGGCCAACAATTTGTATATCATCTCTGTGAAGGGAATCAAGGGACAGCTGGACAGACTTCCTGCTGCTGGTGGGGGTGACATGGTGATGGTATGGCAAACCAGAACTAAGAGAAAAGGTCTATTCATCAGTGGTAACTCCACAATGAAAGTCATATTGAGGGAGACCTGTGCCTGGGCCACCAGGGTTCCATAGCCAAGTAGCGCCAGGAGAAAGCTACCCTCTCAGGAACGAGGAAAAGCCGTGAGTGGGGTTAAGACGAGCACCACTGCTCACCGGGACCCACCCGGAACCTGCAGGACACAGGGACTGAGGTAGTTGGGCATAGGAACCTTCCGGTTTCCATCTGTGGCAGGAGACCTCTGCCTGGGCCACCAGGGTTCCATAGCCAAGCAGAAACGGGAGAAAGTTACTCTCCCAGGAGCGTGGAAAAGCCGTGAGTGGGGATAAGACAAGCACCACTGCTCACTGGGACCCACCCGGAACCCGCGGGACACAGAGACTGAGGGACAGGAAACTTCCGGTTTCCATCTGTGGCTGGGGACCTCAGCATGGGCCACAGGGCTCCATAGCCAATTAGCACCAGGAGACAGCTAGCGTCCCAGGTCCTTAGGACACAGAGACTGAGGAGGAAAAGTCAGGGACAGGAACCTTCTGGTTTCCATCCCTGGTGGGAGACCTGTGCCTAGGCCACCAGGGTTCAATAGCCAAGTAGCTCTGGGAGAAAGTTCCCCTCCCAGGAGCATGGAAAATCCCTGAGTGGGGATAAGACAAGCACCACTGCTCACCAGGATCTGGGGACCTCAGCTTGGGCCACAGGGCTCCAGGAGAGAGCTGGTATCCCAGGAGTGCTGACACACCTTCGAGCATAGGCAAAACCACCACTTCTGTTCAAACTCACTGGATCAAAAGGGACCCTTGCAGAGCCATTAGGACATAGGAACCAAAGGACAGCTGGGGACAAGATCCTTCTGGCTTCTGTCTGTACACCAGAGCTGACCCTGTGCCATAGCTCTCCAAACCCAAACACCTCTCAGAGAGAGCTGGTCTTCAAGGAGTATTGATACAGAGGCTTGCAGCAGGGACAAGTCACAGCCAGACAGAGTAAGATCAGCTAACATCAGAGTTAACAAGATGGAAAAAGGCAAGGGCAAGAACATAAGGAAGAGAAACCAAGGCTACTTGGCAACATCAGAATCCAGCTCTCCCACCATAGCAAGTCCTGGATACCCCAACACACCAGAAAAGCAAGACTCAGATTTAAAATCAGTTCTCATGATTATGATAGAAGACTTTAAGAAATAAATTAACACCCTTAAAGAAACACAAGAGAACAGAGGTAAACAACTAGAAGCCCTTAAAGAGAAAACACAGAAATCCATTAAAGAATTACAGGAAAACACAATCAAACAGACAAAAGAAATGAACAAAATTATCCAGGAGCTTAAAATAGAAATAGAAACAATAAAGAAATCACAAAAAGAGACAACCCTGGAGTTAAAAAACCTAGGAAAGAGATCAAGAGTCATAGATGCAAGCATAACGAACAGAATACAAGAGATAGAAGAGAGAATCTCTGGAGCAGAAGATACCATAGACAACATTGACACAACAGTAAAAAAACATAAAAGGTGCAAAAAGCTCCTAACCTAAAACATCCATGAAATCCAGGACACAATGAGAAGACAGAACCTAAGGATAATAGGAATCGAAGAGAGTGAAGATTCCCAACTTAAAGGACCAGTAAATATCTTCAACAAAATTATAGAAGAAAACTTCTCTAACTTAAAGAAAGAGATGAACATAAATATAGAAGAGGCTTACAAAATTCCAAATAGATTGGACCAGAAAAGAAATTCCTCCCATCACATTACAATGAAAACACCAAATACACAAAACAAGGAAAGAATATTAAAAGCAGTAAGGGAAAAAGGTCAAGTAACATATAGAGGCAGACCTATCAGAATTACACCAGACTTCTCACCAGAGACTATGAAAGCTAGAAGATCCTGGACAGAACTCATACAGACCTTAAGAGAGCACAACTGCCAGCCCAGGCTGCTATACCCAGCAAAACTCTCAATTACCATAGATGGTGAAAACAAAATATTCTATGACAAAACCAAATTTACACAATATATTTCCACAAACCCAGCCCTACAAAGGATAATAGATGGTAAATGTCAACTCAAGGAGGGAAACCACACCCTAGAAAACGCAAGAAAGTAATCTTTCAACAAACTGAA
>CM052713.1:17460647-17514349 GCA_028551405.1 Uromys caudimaculatus
AAATGGACATAATGCTACCTGAGGACCCAGCTATACCTCTCCTGGGTATATACCCAGAAGATGCTCCAACATGTAATAAAGACACATGCTCCACTATGTTCATAGCAGCCCTATTTATAATAGCCAGAAGCTGGAAACAACCCAGATGTCCCTCATCAGAGGAATGGATACAGAAAATGTGGTACATTTACACAATGGAGTACTACTCAGCTATTAAAAACAATGACTTCATGAAATTTGCAGGCAAATAGATGGAACTTGAAAATATCATCCTGAGTGAGGTAACTCAGTCAGAAAAGAACAAACATGGTATGTACTCACTGATAAGTGGATATTAGCCCCCAAAGTTCGGAATACCCAAATTTCACTTTACAGTAACCGTTGGACAGAGAGTGAGGTCCCAGATGGAGGAGTGGGAGAAGGGACTGAAGGAGCTGAGGGAGTTTGCAGCCCCATGGAGGGAGCAACAGTGTCAACTTGCCTGATCCCCCCAGTCCTCCTGGAGGCTGGACCACCAACCAAAAAATAGAGATCTATGGACACATGGTTTGGACCACATATGTGGCAGAGGAGGGCCTTGTTGGCTATCAGTGGCAGGAGAGGCCCTTGGGCCTGAGGGTATTAGAGGCCCCAGTATAGGGTATTGTCAAGGTGGGAATATGGGAGTGGGTGGGTGGGCGGGTGGGTGGGAGGTGGAATACCCTCATAGAGGCGGGGAGGGGTAGGGGATAGGGAGTGTCCAAAGAGGAGACCCAGAAAGGGGGAAACATTGGAAATGTAAATAAAGTATCAAAAAGTAAAAATTAAAAAAAAAAGGAAGTCATATTGAAGAAAAGATGGGTTATTTCTTTACTTTGAAGACAATGTGGGGTCACAGTAAACAATAAAGGCAAGGTGGAAGGCTCTGCTATCACAGCTCCAGTTGCAAAGGTGTGAGCAGACTTATGGGCCAGGATCACTCCCAATGCAGGCAGCATTGCATGATTCTCCAGTGTATTTGTAAAATATATTCACTAAATATCCTTTGCTCCAAAAGAAGGAGGAGGAGGAGGAGGAGGCAGAGGAGGAGGAGGAGGAGGAGGAGGAGGAGGAGGAGGAGGAGGAAGGAAGGAAGGAAGGAAGGCAGGAAGGAAGGAAGGAAGGAACCTATCATTCAACTCAGGCAGTTTGCAATATTAGTGTAGCACTTTAGAATTTTACAAAATGCTTTTTTTAAAAAATTATGGTAATAATTTATTGCTTCCCACACCAACCATTGGGAAGGTTTTCTTCTACCCATTTGACAAAGAAGATGTGATTCTGAATAGTGAAAGTTATTCAAATATTGGACATCTAGTATAGACAGTGCTGGGGTGAGAAGTTGCTCAGTATTCTTCTGTCTCTGAGCACAGCCTCAAGGCTAACCTAGCCAGAACTTGGTCTTTAATCTCGGCAATAGAACACAAGTTGTGAGATAGCCTAGTTGCCTTGACTGCAAGCAATAAAACTAGGAGGCAGTCTCTAATAAACATTTCCTATAGTAGCACTAAAAGCTTACCACCTGTGAGCTGAAATCTCTGTGATGCTAGCTAGCAGCTCAGCCTTACTCTGTTTTGAAATCCTAATATTCCTAGCATGAGAAATGTGCCTTCATTGTGCTAGCTTTGCTTCATGAGAGTGAAATTGATCTGACCAGTCCCTGCTCTGATGACGGGAACAGGAAACCATGCAAGTCTTTCAGCTCACGTCATTTAGGAACACTAGACACTGAAATATAATTCGATCAGTGCTCAACTGCATAGAGCCTCTCCAGTCTCTGAAAAGGAAAGCATTTCTCGAAATAGTTCCACCTGCCCTCCTCGGTAATTCCCTCTGATGACTTCCGAGTAGATCGCAAAACAGCCTGGTTGTACCCTGACTCTGGCTCTTCTTCTACAGCTTAGCTTGGCTTAGCTTGGCCTTTTGTTCTTTTGCATCTTCCTCATCTTCTTTATAACTGTGGTCACACATCTAAGTCAAAACTGATGTCATATATTAAGCATTGAGATATCACAGAGAATAGATCCACTGCCTTGAAAAAAACAACCTAACCTGATGTCCTCTGTATTTTCTTCTTTCTTCTTATCTGCTTTGGTTTTTCAAGGAACTCACAGACATTGCAGGCAGGTAGAAAATACTTTTCTAAGACTGATGAACATGGTGTTTAAGAGGATGAAGAGAGCATAGTGAAGCATGAAGAGTGGAAAAGTCGGGGGCCTCGGAGGCATCCGAGGAGACAGGTGGGCCCTTCTCTATTGGCTGAAAAAGGAAGAGCTTCCGAAATATGCATATAGCCCAGAGAAAGGAAGCAAAAGAAAGAAAATTTTAGTTTTATTTTCCAAATATCAAATATGAAGCTAATACATAGCCTTGAAGCTGTTGTGAGCGTTGGCAATGGTGCATGTCAATAGTCTTGCCCACAGCATATAATCAATTATTAGCCAATAGTTATGGCAAGCCCTTTCCTGTACCCATTCTCTTTCCTTTATTTGGAAAAAAAGAGATGAGATGATCCTTGGATTTTCAAAAAGGTTTAAAATTATTATTTATTTTTATATATGTATGAGTGTTTTGCCCAAGTGTATATCAGTGTACCATGTGTGTGCCTGTTGGCTGGAGATGCCAGAAGAGGGCAATAGGTCCCCAGGAACTGGAGTTACTGTGGGTGGCCACATGGGTGCTGGGAATTGAACTTGGGTCCTCAGTGCTCTTAACCACTGAGCTATTTCTCCAGGCTCTATCATTGGATTAAAAAAAAAAAAAAAAAAAAAGCCTTCCCAGAAATGACATGCAAAAATGCTTTACAATCCCCTAAGGGAACTTAAAGATGCAACCCTTCCTCCATATGTTTTCCTAATGCTGGCCAAGCCTCAGCTCACAAAGCATTCACTATGGCCAGCTATCAGTTTCACTGACATATACTACCCTTGTATGAACTGCCTGTCTGAGGTGTCTTCAAAGTTTATTCATGGTCTTAGCTTGTCTCTTGCACTGGATTGACAGTTCTTCAAATAGAATGGTGCCATTAGACTCAGAGTAAGAATCTTAGATTTCAGTATTGACTCGGGCACCCACTGACCATCTGAAATATGGTTAAACTAGTTTACCAACCATCACCAAAGCACGTATGAAACATTGAACATGATTACGAGACTTCTTGGAACTTTTATGCTTTTAAAAACAGGCAAACTGTAAAACACTAAAGTAGAGATTTCATATTACATTTGATTTTGGTAATTTGTATTAATCAGGATTCTGCTGATTTCAGTTAAGGTAAGTCCTGTGCCAACTTGACTACATGAAAAGCCTTCTGGGCAACATGTGTTAAATAAGAGGTCAGAAGTATGCTTCTTTCCTACCAGGTTTTCTTCTGCATTAACTCCTTTATTAAACACGCCCCCTTTCCTGGGGTCTCAAAGCAGCCCCAGGTTTAGGGTCTTAGTTTGGTAAACATAATAAAAAATGTGTGTGTTTGCCCAAGTAACTCTGATAAGTATCTTATAATTAACTCTCCAGGCATTGAGACGGTCCCAGCCTGGACCATTGTTGAAGGCCAGAAGATCAAGGTCATTCCCTCTTAAAGCACATGGATTGAGAATGGATGGAATGGTTTCTTAAAAGAAAAAGTGAGATACTATTTCCAGAATATGCTGGCAAGATCCAAACTGTTTCACCTACCTTGACAGCCCTGCCAATCAAAAGTTCAGGAGCTTAAAGTGTGCTGGGAGCCAATAGAAATAAGACTTTTCCTTGGTTTAGCTAATGCCATTTTGTAGTAGTTATAGGCCTAAAGTAGCTATGGGTCTAAGCTCTTGTTTAGGCTTCTGTCTCCTAAGAGACGAATTCTTTCCCAGAGAATAGGTGACTCCTTTAAGGTTAGGTGGTTAGCAGAAAACAGATAGTTGCCTTGGTAACATGTCCTGTTGGCCAGGAGTCTGTAATTCCTTGGAATTTCCCCACCCCTGTTGCTTTGTGTAAGCCTTGGTTACTGTGTTTAAGCTTCCTTTTCTTTTTACTATATATTGCTGGTGAGAAATAAAAATTCTTGGAGCTTGATCAGACATCATGTCTTGCTCTCGTCCTTGTGTCTCTTGTCGTTTCATTTGCCCGTCCCCTTCTTAGGTCTGTGTTGAACACCCCATTGGCCGGGGCATCTTGGTAAAGTGTAGCTCTGTGGTAGAATGCTTACCAAGCATGAATAAGACCCTGGGTTCAGTTTCCCATTACTACCAAAAAGATAAGTTTAGGGTCTGGGGAGATGGCTCTCAGTAAATTGCCTTCTGAGCAAGAGTAGAAACATGAGTTGAATGTTCAGAACATATGACCAAAGTTTGCCATGGTCATGGGTGCCTGTAACCCAGCCATGGGAAGTAGGTAGAGATAGATGGATCCAGGAAGGTTATTGGCCAACCAACCTAGCCAAACTATGAACTTCAGTGTCAGTGAGAGGACTTGACTCAGATAGTAAAGGTGGACCATGATGGAGCATGGCATCCAATGTTGATCTCAGGCCTCCATGTGTGTGTGCCCATATGTGCACAGGTATCATCTCACACTGGTGCATATACCTCACATATATGATATCATGTGTAACTTTACACACATACGAAGTTTAAAAATTTAGACACTCTATGTGTCTATTCAGGACTGCACATAGTGGGACAGGGCTGTTATGTATTGGGGCGATTTGTGCCCTGTGTGGCATGCCAGTGACTCAACCAGAGATCTAAAGGAATAAAAAGTGTGGTAATTTCAAAGCAGGGATATTCAGCGGGCATCTATCAGGAGTCCAACCAATGTTGAATTGCTTTGATGTTGTTGATTTCAAACTGGCTGCAAAATTTCTTATCCTGGCATTGATGAGCCAGTGGAACAGAGAACTTTCTGAGACCATATTTTTAAACAAAGTCTTTTAAAAAATAAAACATGCATTCATTTGAATACCTGTCTAGCAGCAGGAGGGCCTGTCAAGGGTTCATTCAGGGACATGCAATGGAGCCAGGCAGCCGGGAGCCGGAAGGGGCAGAGCCCGCAGCCACAGGAGAACATTGTCTGCTGCCAGCTGGGCTGCTCCCTTCTCCCACAGGCCTCAGACACAAGGTTCCCTGAATTTTAGTATCTTTTCTGGGGGTCATCTTCAGGGGTGTGGAGTGCTCATCTGAGTCCCCTGCTGGAGCCTGAGTTCTGCTTTCTGTGACAGGATCTAGGGAGAAGTTTGGGAGTTTCAGAAATAGACCCTGCCTGCACTGGCACTGAGAAAATGTTTGGGGCTAAGGGACAATGTGTCTTGGATCTCCCTAGTCCCTATCCCCACCTTCCTAACAGGCTTTTAATTAACTTTTTCTCCTTTTTCTCTTTCCTCTGCTCGCCTCCTTCCAGAACGAATGTTTCTGAGGACAGCATTTCACACTTTCTATTAACAAAGTCCTGGTTGAGGGACAGACATATAAAGTCAAATAAAATGCAGTTTCTGTCTTTAAGCTTTCACTGTGTCAAACCAAGAGGGGCAGTACTGGCGTCCCCCCACCATGGGCTCATCTGCTGAAGGGTTTCAAGCAAGGGAGCTTCTTGGTGTTCCTAGGATATTTTCTGAAGGAAATTTTCTTTATTTGATTTAAATCTTCAGGACCACGAACTGGAAAAAACACAGGTGAATCTGGCAGACAATAGAGTATATGAGCAAAGCCACTTTGTAGCTTCAGATCTTTGTCTCCTATGCTAATGGACTGGTGTCCCACACTCAGAGTTGGGTTGCTTTGCTACCACCCGATGCATATGAGTTCTCAAATAACCTGACAGGAGTGGGAAGAGAGTCAGCCATATGCAGGCTTGCTAAGGATGAATGAAACCCAAGGCTTGATAAGGAGAGGAGGCAAAAAACAAAGTGAAGCAGTAGCTCTTCCACAAATTTCCAACGGCCACGAAGTCACAGCAACTCCCTCAGTGCTGAGTCCAATGGCCCTTTAAATTCTGAGTCCTTTAGAATGCTGTGCAGCATAGAGACAGTCTAGCCTCCCTAAAAGGCTAAATTAGATTCTTTGTACTTTGTTCTAGAATATTGACAAATGCATAATCGGTTTTAGAAAGAGTTCCATGCCCCTCTGAATTAAGCTAATGTTTATTTTAAGTTGCAGGACTTCAGTGTTTGGACTACTGTGTTCCAGAGAAGGAGCAATTTCATTTGACTTTCAATGGCTCCTTCAGATCTGTGCACTTTCCACTCTCCTTGTTGCCTCTATTCCATTCAAATTCCTAACTTTCTCCTCCTCTCCTGACTCAGTGGCATGCTGAGCTCCATGGTGTCTCTTCTGCAAAACTTTGAATATGGCGGTGAAGGGTGTGGGGAACTCTGAGGTGGAGACTAAGAACTTGGGTATTGGCCTTGGCTTCTCATGAAGAGCTGGAGATTTCAGAGAAGTCAGGTTGCAGTCTCTCAGAAGCCTTTATTTCCTCATTAGGAAAATAAAGGAGATAATGACCCTTATTTATGCAGATGTTATGAAAACCAGAGACGTGCATTGATGTGAGCATGCTCTATACATTAAGCAGTAACTGTATTCTTAACCCATGCATGGTGTAACCACTGCCCCATCCTTGCTTTCAATACATCTATCCACTCACTGGTTTCTCTCTTTTCTCTTTCTCCCTCACCCGTTTTCCTCTTCCTCCCTCTCCACTTTTCTTCTGCTAGAAAATAGGCTATCCTCAAGGACTCTGAAGGCCATATGCATAGTACGATTCTAGAGGAGGGTCACTGCTCATAGATACAATGCTCTAAGGAGGATATCCTCTAACCTTTGTTCATGCAGGGGGCCCAGTTCAAATATCTGTAGTTCTGCTATCTGTACATACTGGTTCTTTGCCATCTTTAATATTCAAATCCTAACCTGCACATAAAATACTATTGACCACTAGCCTTGAATTGGTACCTTTGCACTGTTGTTGAGTCCCAGGCCCAGATGTCAGGCTCTTGTTCTGTCTTTGATTGGACAACATTAGTTACACACTTGGGAGAATACTTTCAGCCAGAGATTTTCTGATAATGAACGGTTTGGAGTTGTTCAGATTTCCAATAAAATAAGCTAAGAACTGACAAGCTTGCTGTGTAGACCTTAAGTATATTAGTTCCCAATTCATTCTCTTGCTCCTTCCTCTCTCTTCTCCTTTCCCTTCTTTCCTCTGTCCCTGCCTCCCTGACTGTTCTTGAATTCTCTTTGTAAATCATGCTAGCCTCAAACTCACAGAGATCTGCTTGTTTCTGCCTCCTGAATGCTGGGGATTAAAGGTGTGCTCCACACTGCCTGGCCCTAATTCTCTTAAAACAAGGGCATCTAAGCTAGACTTGAAAGTAGTGGTCAGAAAGTTACAGGGAGCAGGCATAGTGTGTTTCTCCTATACTCTCTACTTACTTCTCATTCCAATAATTGCAGAGATTGCACAGCATCTGGAAAATGCAGTCCAATTGCTATTTGTTTTGTAAGCTTCACTGTCTTCATCTGCATAGTGGGAACAAATTATGTGTGATTATTCGTAGAGTGTTTACGGAGGGAAGTGAGGTATCTCATGGATGTATCGAGGTACAGAGCCTGACCCTGTTAGGCTTACAAAATGATAGACAGTTTAAATCCATGACGGCATGGAGCCAATCCTCTCTACTTTGTTGTTAGATAGTTCTGGTATAGAACTTTCTGTCTTGCGAAGACAGAAATATAACTTCCACCTATGAGGGCCCTAAGCCAGGAAGAGGTGTGTTCCTGTTTTCTTGGCTTCTCATTCAGTCCCCTAGTGAGGACAGACAGCAGAGGGCCACTGTGGTCAGAGAGTGGAGGAGCCAGACAAGGCTCTGTGGTTATACACTTATTTATTTCCTTATTTATTACTTTTGCAGCTAACATTTTTACAATCATGTTATTTTGCGGTTTCTTTGCAAAATGCATTGTGAGCCAAGTTTGCCTCAAATGTGTTCCGAGTTGGAAGGTTGCTTGGGGGAGCCAGTGAGCGTGGAGGGAAGGGCTGGAGAGCAATTGCAAAACATTATATAATTGGTACTTCTGTTAATGTGCCTTTCTTTGTACCTAGGATATGCGAGGCAGATGGATAACTGGAAATGGTGGGCGATATACAGGCTCCAACACACAGAGACATAAGTAGACCCTGCAACCTCAGAAATGAAATGCAAAATGGCTAGCCTGGGGACAACGCAGGAGAAGCCGTTCTTTTGGTGTGACAAGTCCCCAGTGCCTACACTACATCTTTTGAAAGACTTGGGAAGAGACTAGAGGCTGGTTGTTGAGAGAGAAGTGATGGGTAATGAATCAATTTGCAAATATTATTTGGGAGTTTATTGCAAACTAGGCTTTGGAAATGTTAATAAACACAAAAATCTAGTTTTTATAGGTTAGTGGAAAGGAGCCCCCAGAGAAGCTCTACAATACTTGCTTTTCTCCAAACTCTGGATTCTTTTGTCATCCCAACTCCCAGGCACTGGAAGATTCTCCTTGCTGTTGGTGAAGCCCATTTTAACAACATTCGTGTATTATTCCATCTGGTGGCTCCCCAAACCATTTTCCTTTTTAAAAAAAAATTCTTGTAAATGTTTATATAAAAAGTGTCTTGCAACGGCAGCATCCTGTATTGGTAGATTGGCGCAGAGCAAAGTCTTGATGTGTTTTATGCTGTTTATGAACAATTTGGTTAAGTGGATTCCCTCCCAGCTCATTAAAAACAATCCTTTCATTTTAATAACACATCACAAGCTGAATAGCATTAGAGAAAAGCATAAGCTTACAGTGTACAGCCTGAGTGGCAATCTCTGAACCACTTTGCTCCTGAGCTGTTGATGTCTCATGCGAAAACTGGTGCTTCTAGTTAATGGCTGGCATTCGGCTTGCATGTAAAGGCTTCTCTCTCTAGACAGGACAATGATCTTCAGCATTTTCTGGGTCATCTGGACAAATAAGAGATTAGATAACTAGATCAGGAGATCAAGCTATGGTTCCTAAACAGAGAGCAGCTCATTTTGCCTCCTTCCCCAAAGCAGAGTCTGTTTTTTTTCTTCTCTGCCCTCCATCTTGGACATGTTCATCCTTGCCCAGAGCTTTGCTTGACGCCTCTCAAAGGTAGTATAATAAAATCTTTCTATGTAGCTTTGTGTTCTTTCCCAAGCACCATTTTGTACTCTCAGCTCTTCTAGACATTTTCAACAATATTTGTACCTCAATCTAATTCAACAGAATGAAATCCAACAGAATCCTCTTCTGGACTTGGACCCAGTCTTGTTTCTGTGAATGAAATCTTATATTCTAACCCAAATCTATATCATTCTCCCAGACATGTACAAAATCTGTTCCCTGTGTTCCACAGCTCCCTATACTCCCCCAGTATAACTTATTGTCAAATGCTGCTGCTTTTAATATCTCATGATTTTCTGTATGCATCCCAGCTATCATTACCATAGGCTTCTTTAGATGCTACCCATTCACTGACCCATGTGCTCATTGACTAGATATCTAAAGAATTTGCCCCTATTGTGACCAAAAGAAGCACACCAAAAGTTTTAATGATTAAACTTTGAGTGTCACCATAGTGAACAAAATGAAGGCAAGTCTCAGTTCTCTTTCTTTTCTGACTCCCAAAGATCTTGCTACAGGATGTTGATTTTTTTGGATGATGTCATCTTTCTTCTCACATTCCATCAGTGTCCTTCACTGATATCTACTACGATGTATCTGTTTTTAGACTGAGTCACAAAACAATACTTTGGTCCATGATGGTATGTGGATACTACTGAAGCTCTACAAGCTATGTCACCTAAGTGGCCTTGTGGCTGTTTTGGTTCAATGAGCAAATACTTTGTTATTTCTGCAATGATAAAGTTACCTAATGTTGCCTTCTAGGGATGGATCCTTGGCATTGGTGACACCTGACTCTATTCGATCTTCATCTATATGCTGTGGGGCACCTTTCCTTCAAATGATGCCATTTATTGTCTCCATAATCGGAGATAGCTCTCCTTCTCTCTAGTCCTCTTCTCTCATCTCAGAAGACCTAGCTGCATTTTATTTGGTTAGTGGGGGGCATCCTGATTAATGCAAATAGCAACACTGTTGGGGAGATATTTCTGCGTCACATGGAAGGGTTTCTTAACTCATCTACTGGCTTCTTCTCTGACCCCAATTCCAACCATCAAGTGACGATTCATTCTTCAGTCCTCTGGAAGAGCATCACAAAAGTCAATATCGAGTCAACTGTCCATGAAATTTTGATTTCTGTGACTCTAGACTTGTTTGATCTAGAGTGAGGATGAGAAGAACTCTTCTTTGAAGTAGATCCTCTGCTTTCTCTAAAACACAATAATGAAATATCATTGACCTGTATGGTCCTCGTTGCTCTCGGAGATGCAGTCCACAGTTTACTGTTAACCTGGGTTCCCTGGATCGTAAGATGGTTTCATGAAGGCATTTGTTGTGTGATCTGGAATGACAGAGCAGAGCACTGTAAAGTAGCAACTCCATAACAAACACCACTTCCCCAGTCCTTCATCCTCTTTTGTCCAGGTTGTAGATTGGAAAGTCAAGAGTAAAAGAAGTGTGCTTTGTACATGCTGCAACTAAACAGATGAGATCACAGGACCATGAGAAATCCAGGTTTCTCTCTACATGTGTTTGTGTATGTAGTGCACATGCATGCATCTGAGTGTGTGAATATACATGCCCCGTGATCATGTGAAGGCCAGAGGTCAAGGTTGAGTCTTTCCACAGTAGCTCTCCACTCTACTTTTTGAGACAAAGTCTCATCCTGAGCCTGGAGCTTACTGATTTGGCTGAACTGGCTGGCCAGTGGACCCTGAGGATTCGCCCACTTCTGATTCCCCAGCACTGAGGTTACACATGTGTGCTGCAGGGCCCCATTTTATATGGACATTACAGATACTAACATGGATCCTCATGCTGACCTGGCAAGAACTTTACTACTTAAACCATTTCCCAAGCCCTAGAAATCTGGTTCTGAACCTGTAGCTTTCCATATTGGGAATGAAATTGCTTAGGGGTATGATCCCTTATTCAGCTATGTTCTAATTCCTTTAGATTTACAGCTCTCTCACCTTACTCTTAAAAGATAAAGCAAAAAGCCAAACACAGAATTCCGAGGAATGCAGCATGCCTGCTGTGGAGATGCCATTTTTCATCAGAGAATGGATCAAACTGTTGAGCAACACCTGGCGACAGCTGGACCGAAGAAAAGTCTCAGTTCTGAGAAAGACGGCATATTCCCCGACTGGAACTGGGATATATTCAATAAAAAGTTTGAGACACAGATTCTCATTCATGGAGGGAGGGGTGATGGAAGCTGTTTTTCTTCTTAAGGCTTGGCTCCATCTGGAAGGATGCTATTTAGTGTAATCCAGAACTGATTACTTTGTTGATCGTGTTTCAAAACCCTTGCCCTTTAAACATGCTCCCAGAGTAACTTGAGTGCAATTGTGGGGAATTGAATTTTTAAAAAGAGTTCTTGTTATATTTTGAGATTAGAGGGCGAGGGTGGTTGGAGGGGGTGATTGGAAACCTGCCTGAGGATCCAAATGTCAAAAGGGATGGGGGTGGGGTAAGCAAAGGAAAGAAAGTCCCCGAATACTGTGTTGGAAACCCTTGTGTTGTGACTCACCCTGCAGGACAAATAAAACCTCACCCATCACTCTGTCTTCCTTGTCTGTAGCAGAGGAGCAAACAGTGGGGCCCTGGAAAAACATCAGCAACTTCTTGTAGCATCTGTAGGTGGGGAAGCTTTCCAAGCCACAAAGAGGACTGTGAACACAGTTAGTTACTGGGGCTCCAGCTTTTCTCAGCCAAATAGGAAGAACCTCCAAACTGACCTTGGAAAAACATACTCACAGAAGGAAAAAATATTGTAATCTCCCCCTGTGTGTTTGTAGTAAGAGATTAAAAAGAAGGAAGAAAAAAAAAAGGGGAAACGAATTCATTGCTTTCCAGTTTTCCATGTAGAGTCTGGATGTTTTTGAATCACAGTGGTAGAGCCCTTAGTGTGGGGGCTGTAAGGGACTTAAGCTTAGCCGTCTCTTAATGAATACAAGGTCACCTACACAGCACAGCCATATTCATATTAAAAAGCCTGAGGGGAACAGCATTCTCACCACCACTTTCAGCAGAGACTGCAATTAGCATTTTTATGAAGAACATAAACTCTGCGTATCAAAGATGCACTTTTATTGCTCTGAAACTGGCTTGAATAAGCATCCCACAAACATTTGGCCCTTCTGCTTCTAGGAGGAGGCCAATTAAAACATGGTCTGTCTAAGTGCCAGTCCCTACCCACCCTTCAGTGAGGCAGCAACAATACTGAGACGGTGGCATTGGTACCCTCAAAAGTGGCTTTTCAGCTATTGGGCACCTGGAAGGAAAATAATGATTTCTTGGCTCTCTTTGTAAAAACACAAATATAAAAAGAAAATTTTTAAAAAACCCAAAAAACTCAAGGTTTATTTTGCTTGCCTCTCCTCACTCCAGTTAAGAATTGCGTGGTTCACACAGATGACTTCACTTGCTACCAATCATTTCAGCTGCTGTTTCAATTCAGTTACCCTGGGAGCAACAAGGCTCAAGGGGAAGGAGACAAAGGACTGTGGCTCAGTGGTACCAGAGAGCGTTCCTATGTTGTGGTGACCAGTCAGAAAGTGGCTTGTGCCAGCACACACCACCCTGAGAGACAGATAGTCTTCTCGTGGCCAACAAGTGTCATGTACTGAGTTTTCTTCAAATGCTGCGTAGAAATAGAGACCCGCTATCATGGAGAGTTGAAAGGATGCTGTCTTGGTGCTCTTGGCACTGGAAGCAACAGTGAGGATTTAATTCACTGGTTCTACCATATGGGGGAATGCATGCAGTCTTTATTTTACAATAAGTAACCATGGTCAAGACTCAGGGTCGTAACTCCATTTTTTACTTCATGGCAATGGCCCTGACAGGGATATGAACTGTGTTGATAAATGTGTCTTGACTGAAAGGAATTACTCTGTCTGTCATGACACGGGGAGGGAGAACACTTTCGGCTGGAAGACTTTAGGTACCATCTAATATCTATCCCACAACCCCCACTCTGTGTACCACTATTCCTTTCCTTTTAGATTTTCTGTAGGCTTAAACGCATTTGTGTGACTGCTACAAGTCATGCCTCGTAGAACGAATCTTCCATATTCCAGATGAAGAAGGAGACTGACCTCCCAGGAAAAGGGTGAGTAGGATGCTTAGAGAGGCAGTAGTTTTGATGCTGTTAACTGTGTATTAGGGGGCACAGGAGAAGATAGCTAAGATGGAACACTTCTGGAGTTGGGTTAGTAGTAAGTTGTCGATGTCAAAAGTTAAAACTAATGTTCTCAAGATTTTCTTTTTTGTTCCTTCAAGTTTCAGTGTCTGTAGATCCAGACCTCATGTCTTCATAAAATGATGTCTATAGTAAAAAAGAGAGGCATTTTATTAAATAAAAGGACAAAAGACGTCCCTTGTATCTCACTCTCTTTAATAGGCAAA
Source organism: Uromys caudimaculatus (assembly GCA_028551405.1). Taxonomy (NCBI): domain Eukaryota; kingdom Metazoa; phylum Chordata; class Mammalia; order Rodentia; family Muridae; genus Uromys; species Uromys caudimaculatus. Next base: position 17,474,210 of record CM052713.1, read on the forward strand.
AAGAAAACCCTAAAAGAACAAAATTGGCATGGTTGATTAGAGCCATTGTCTAAGTTTGCTAGGACTGCTGTAACATGCATAACAAAACACCAGCTTTAAGAACAGTTTCTTCCTTTGATTCTGGATTCTAGGAGAGTGAAAGTCAGAGGCTGATACAGCTGACTTCTGAGACCCTCTGCACGCTTGTAAATGGCTGTCTTCACTGTCTCTTCATATGGTTTTCCTCTATGTATGTTTGTGTCTTAATCTCTCACTCTCCAATTTATACCAGTCCTATTGGATGAAAGCAAACCCTAGGGACTCCACTCTACGATTCTGAGATAGTGGGGCCTAGGACTTGACTAAATTTTAGAGAGGGAGTTAGTTATCGATATAGTTCACTCTGTAATAGAGACCATGATCAGTCCATGGACACTTGGGAGATTGCTGCTAAGGCAACAGTGGGTAACAAGAAAGGTGGAAAGTGAGTGTTATATATTCCTACTGACGATGGTGATGCTTTGAAGAATAGACTGTTCAGAGAGCTTTATTTTTCCCAAATGTGACCCTTTTGAAGAAAACAATATTAGAAATGATTCAGAAAAACCAAAAGATCAGGACAGCTTATTAGCTCAGTCTCTAGATGCAGCTCTTGGCATATGCAGTTGTCTCAAGTGAGTTCATAGTTTTTCGTAGCAAGACAAAGTTTTGTTGACAAATGGCACAATAACTTTATTTTTTCAGGAAGGAAATTTCTTTCTTGTTTTGTTTTGTTTTGTTTTTTCGAGACAGGGTTTCTCTGTGTAAACCTGGCTGTCCTGGAACTCACTTTGTAGACCAGGCTGGCCTCGAACTCAGAAATCCGCCTGCCTCTGCCTCCCAAGTGCTGGGATTAAAGGTGTGCGCCACTACTGCCTGGCAGGAAATTTCTTTGTTCACTAAGATTCTTTATGTCTTGTTGGAATAATTATGTTCAAGGTCATAGGCCAGGAGCCAAGGTAGCAAGAGAAGGCTAAATTTCCTTGAGTCCTGAGGATGAGTTTCGTGTGTGAGGAGAAAAAGCATGCGCGTGGGGCTGGGGTGGGGTAGAGGTTAGTAACAGGAAAGGCTAAGGATTAAAGACCCTAGACCTTGGAAGATAAAAGAGACTGTGATAATACCGGCTGGGGTTGGGGGGAGATCAAAGGGTTCCCTAGAATCTGGTGCTCAATATGGACATATTTTTTTTCTGATGTGATGAAGTGTTCTCCTTATGCAGTATCTTCTGATCATCCATGCTATGGCCCACACTTGTCTCCAGAGGACAAAGTGCTGGACATCTACTGGTAAGAAGAGCTGGCAGATGATCCATGAATGGAAGGCCTGAAACCCAGCAGGAGTGCAGAAACAGGTGAGCTGTGGTCAGCCTCTGCTCCTTCCTCCGGATACAGACAGACACTGGAGTGGTCTGAATCTTCATAGGGTGTTGAAAAGTAGAAGGATAATGTATGTTTGACACAAATTTAGGAAGATTTGAAGAGCCAGGTGATCATAGATATCATCTAAGTCACATATACATTGTAACATCAATCCAATATTGTGCTAAGATTATAAGTAATAAAAACCACTCTTCATGTAATGTTCTTTACCTTCTATGCTTTATATTCTTATCGTCATTGAATTTGGGAAAACATTTTATTTGATTACATTTTACTATTTACTTTCCCAGGTTTGCGATAGGATCTTGCTCTGTCCCTCAGGTTGGCCTTGAACTCAAACTCTTCCTGTGCCAAGCTCTTAGTAGCTTCAATTGTAGACACATGCCTCTCATGTTTAACTTTTCTACCTTGCAGCCAGAATTAGTGGTGTGTATCTGTAAGTCTAGCACATGGATGGTTGAGACAGGAATCTTGCAAGGTCAAGGCCAGCCTGGGCTAGACAACAAAACTTCTGAGTCAAAACCCAAACAACAAAAATTTGGAAATAATTTTTAATTATCAGGATTTCAGGTGCTCTTTATTCAGTTTCTACCTATGGTAACACCTTGCAAAACTATAGTGTGATATTAGCCAGGATATTCCCTCTTATAATCATCAAGGTACAGGGCATTTCAGGCCCATAAGGACTACTTGTGTGGCTCATACACCCACACCGATTTGCATCTCACTTCATTCCACCCAAACCCTGGTGACTACTAGTTTGTACTCTATTTCTAAAACTATATCTTGTCAAGGATGTTGGATCACCAAAGCAGTGGGTTGGAGCTTCTGGATAAGATGATAGGTAAGAATTGTCACCACTAAGACTCAGTGAAAGAAAAGAGTCAATGACATTAAGCTCTTTCTCTGCAAGAGACAAGAGTTGTAAATGAACTTCTAAGCCAGGGTAGATCTACGGGAAGCAGGCAGGAGCACTGATAATCAGTGCCTGCTCTAAGTTTTCTTGAAATCAGTGCTCCTCTGGCTCCATCAAGCCAGGGGAAGAGCAGGACAAATTGCATAGGGAGCGCTATTCCTCACACACACTAGACCTGCAAGCCTCAGAGGAAACCAAGGTGGAGTCCAGCTGTGCCAGAGAACACTCGGAATAGACTTCTACCCTCCCCACTCCCCAAGCCAAAAAAAAAAAAAAAAAAAAAAAAAAGAAAATGAATGGTATACAGACCAATGGTTCCCATGGTTCCTTCCCTGCGGCATCACCAAATAGAACTTTATAGAGTCAGAGGGATCTGGAGAGCTGCACCTTTCAACTCAGCAGAGCTGTGATGTAAGGACTCTTTTTAACGTCTTATTTTCTATTACTTAATCTCTACTCACATATATGTCTCATTGTGGTTTTGCTTTTGTTTACATGTTGCTCAGGTAAGTCTTCAGGGATGTCCCGTATGTTTTTCCTCCAAAACTACTGTCAAGCACTCTCTACTATACTTTCCGTCGTAGCTCACGTTCTTCCTGTCTTCTTCCTATGTCTTTTGCTCACTGTTGAATCCTTACTGCCGCCTCTTTTTATTTCTTAATTACAACTGTCCATAATTTTAATAGTCTTTGAGGTTCCGTGGACACCAACAGTACCTTAACCTTCCCCTACCAGCTATTTTTTCCATGTCGATTTTTTCCTTTAAAAGGAAATAATATAATAAGCCCTAAGCCTTACATACTCTACGTCCCTCCCATGCCAAACCTTAGTAATGAAGTTCTGTATATATATCATTTTTGTGTATCTCCCCAAACAGTTACTGAAGGCAAGGAGACTGCCGTAGCTAGTTGGCTAGTATGGTATTTGCATACTGGGAAAACCCAGCAGCTGAGCTTGCTTTTGCAGTGAATACTACACTCATGGAATATTATAGAGGAAGCAGTAGATACTTTAAGCCTCTGGACTGAGGGACTATTTTCTGAACAGCACATACACTTCAACTCTGCCATATTCAAGTCCCACCTAAAGTTGCAAATTTGTTGAACGAACATAGCTAATCAAAACCCAAGCAAAAAAGTAGCACCAGGCGCGCAAGTCTAATACAGTAATATAAGAAACATGAAAAATCCAGGCAATTCCTCTTCAAACTCCTAATTTTACAGTAATGGAATCTGGTGAGAGTGAGTTAGATGAAATTCCAGGCAGAGAACTAAACAGAAAGTAGAAGTAAAGAAATAAGATTTTCCATGTGTGGAATCAATGAGACAGTGTGGGAGAAATCGCTCTGGGCTTAAGACGATTTGTTGCTCTTCCAGTGGAATTAAGTTCAGTTCCCATTTTGAACAGGAGAACAATTTCCCCAGTGAGGATTATAAGTCTCAATGGGCACACATCAAACATAGGTGCATTCAAATTCGTAAAACAAATACTACTAGATGAAAAAAAAAAATCACAGTTTATCCCAGCACAGTAGTAATGAATAACCTCCACACCAGACTTTTATCAACTGTCGGGTCGTCCAGACGAAAACCAAACAGAAAAATATCTGGATTAAATTGCACCATAGATCAAATGGACTTAGAAGACACATATAAAATATTCCATCCAAATCTTGCAGAGTATAAAATCTTCCCAACAGCTTAAGTGACTTTCTTTAAAATAGATCATATATTAGGGCACACAGAAAGTTTCAACAAGCATAACAAAGAACGCATGTGTTTCTTGGGGTTTCTCTGATAGGGTTCTTCGTGTTCTATCTGATCACAGGGGAATATCGCTATAAGTCAACAGCGAGGGAAAACGTAGAACATACATAAACCACAGAGGTCAAACTGAACACAATTGAATAGACCACTGAAAAAATCAAGGTTGAAATAAAAACTCTATACACTCAAAAGATAATGACAACACAACACACAAACCCTGTGAGATCTAGTAAACAATCTCAGGCGAGAAGTGTATAGCAACCCTTTTGGGGGTTGAACAGCCCTTTCCCAGGGGTCACCTAAGACCATCAGAAAACATAGATATTTATATTAGAATTCATAACACTATCAAAATCACAGTTATAAAGTAACATTGAAAATAATTAAAGGTTCACAGCATTAGGAAGGTTGAGAATTCCTAGTATACATTAAGAAATCAGAGTGTCTGTTACAAATAACTTCAGGATACAACTTCGGGTCTTGGAACAATAAGAACAAGGCAAGCTTCAAATCATTTGACAGAAAGAAGTTGTTAAGATTGTGGTAGAAATAAATGAAATGGGAAAAACAAAACAAAAAAAGCAATGCAAAGAATCAACAAAACAGAGTCATTTCTTTGAAAAGATGAACAAGGTTGTCAAACCCTTAGTCAAAGTAATCAAAAGAAAGGAAGAAAAGATTCAAGCAAATAAAATTAGAGAGAAAAGAGGAGCTATTATGACAGCTGCACAATAAAGTTTAAAAAATCATTAGGTCATGCCTTTAAAACATATAATCCACTAAATTGGAAAATCTCAATGAAATGTGTAAGTTCCTAGATGCACATAACCGAAATGCATGACATACAAAAGTAATAGAAACAGTTTAAACAGGTGTATGACAAGTAGTAAGAGTAAAGCCATAATGATAGCTCTCTCAGCTAAAATGTCCAGACCCAGATGGGTTCATTAGTGAATTTTACCAGACCTTCAAAGAATAATTAGTGTTGATGCTTTTCCAAGTATCCCACAAAGTATCCCACAAGTATTCCACAAGTATTCCACAAAGCAGGACATGCTACTAAACTTTTTTTATGAAGTTGGTATTATCTTGATACCAAAGCACATAAATAACATAATAGCAAAATCACAGACCAATCTTCCTTATGAACAGAAATGCTAAGATGCTCTATAAAATACTTGCAATCCAAATTTAAGAGCACACCAAAAAGATCATCTGACTTGGTCAAATTGGCTTTATTCTAGAGTTTCAGGAATGGTTGATTATGTACACATCAATAAACAGTACACACATTATATCAATGAACCAAAAGACCAGGAATCACTTAGTCACCTCCATAGAGATTGAAAAGGCTTTCAACAAAACCACATCCATTCACAATAAAAAGCCTGAAGAAATATGGGACAGAACATATCTCAACATAATAAAGGCTATATATGAAAATCTTCCAGCCAATATTATATTATATGGGGAAAAAGTCAAGGCATTTCTACTAAAATCAGGAATATGATAAAGTGACACTTTCCTCATCCTTATTCACTGTTGTACTTAATGCCTTAGCTAGCACAATGAGCCGAGAAGGAAATAAAAGGGAACATGAAGTTCCTTACTTTCTAATATGCTTCGGTGCATAGTAAATCCTAAGGAGTCAACCAGAAGACTCTTAGAACTCAAACCTTTTTTGGCTAAGTTGTAGGATACAAACCTAACATACAAATGGTAGTGATTTTTCTGTACACCAAGAACAAATACATAGGAAAAAGATAACAGGGAAACAATTTCATTCACCAATAGCCTGAAAACTACATTGGAGTAAATTTAATCAAACATATGAATGACTTCTATAATGAAAAATGTAAAACACTGTAGAAAGAAATTGAGGAATGCAGTAGAGGATGGAAAGACCTCCTATAATTACGGATTGGAAGATTTAATATTTTGAATATGACTATTCTACAAAAAGCAAGTTCTGTTCAATAAACCCCAAGTAAAAATCCCAATGCTTTTCCTCATAGAAATAGGAAAAAATCCCCACAAGTTCATATGGGGGCACAAAAGATCTTGGATAGCTAAAACGATCTTGAGCAAAAAGAATGTGCTGGAAAAACTGCTATGACTGATGTTGTTATTCTTCAGTGCCACAGTGATGCAAACAATATAGACATGGAAACTAAGGTAAGAGAATAGTGGACCAAGGGAGAAACCTACACAGCTAAAGCCACCTAATTTTGAAAACAAACAAATAAACAAACGAACAAGGTTGGAAAAAAAGCACTTTCAACAAATGGTTCTGGTCAAAATGGACAGCTTCAAGAAGACAAATGAAAGTAGATCTTTACCCTTCACCTTGCACAAAACTTAACTCCAAGATTGAAGACCTGAATGTAGAACTTGAAACTCAGGAACAGTTAGAGGGAAAATACAAGAGTACTTCAAGATACAGGCATCAGCAGTGAACGGTTTACTAGACTCCAATTGCTCAGGAAATGAGAGCAGCAAATGACAAATGGGCTTCATAAAATTAAAATGCTTCTGTACAGCAAAGAAACCATCCATGGAATGCAGCGACAGCAACAGAGTAGGAGAAACGACAGTGCAGATGTATAATTACTGGCCGAGGATTAATATCTGGAATGTACAAGGAATTTAAGAAAAACCCTAAACTTTAAGAAAATAAATAACTCAATCAAATAATAGGCTATGGAACTGAACAAAGGGTTCTCAAAAGTGTGTGTGTGTATACATATATTTCATTTATTTTTGAGAGTATAATTACACACTTCCCCCTTCTTTTTCATCCCTCCAAACTCTCTTATACATCTCTCCTTGCTCTTTGGAACTCACGGCCATTTGTTTCATTAACTGTTGTTTTGGGAGTGTGCATGCACGTGCACACACATGTATGTATAAGATTACTTGTATGTATTTTTTCAGGGCTGTCCATGTGGTATTTTTAAAGTGTTCAGTGTTCTTACATTTACAGTCCCCTCAGGGGACTGTAAATTAAAATTACTTTGAGATTCCAACTCACCTCAGTCAGAATGGATGTCATCAGAAAACATATGACAAGAAATGTTGGCTAGAATGTGGGAAAAGATGGATTCTTATTTACAGTTTGGGAGCTATAGATCACTGAAGCCACAATGGAAATCAGTGTGGAAATTTCTCAGAAGGCTAAAACCAGAACTAATGCACAGCTTATTTGTATTCCTGGAAATAGACCCCAAAGACTTGTGTATCCATGTCCATTTTTACCATGTCTGCTTCACACTTGCAATGAAATTCTATTCATCGGTAAAGAAAAGCAGCACTATGAGAAATTCAGAAACATGCATGGAACTGGAAAAGGAGATTGAGAATGAGGCTGAAGAAGAGAAAATGACATTATTTCTCATATCAGATTCTAGCTTTGAAGTTTTATACTAGTGTGCTTAGAATGTCTATAGGGGCCAAGAAGGTTCCATGATGTCGGTGGGGGAGTCTTGCAGGAGGGTGAATAGTAGAACACATGGGACATAAAAGTAGAGGGGGAAGGAATGAGGGGAATGACAAAACTTAAAGCTATGTCATGAAGCCGTAGGGAAATCTACTAGAGTGTAAAGGAATTAAAATGTAATTTGAAAAGTGGGGTTTAAATGGAGGGAACTTGCATGGGCATCTTGCGGCTTTCAGAAGCCACTGATTATTAAATGAAAATTCCAGTGCTAGATGTGGGTATTTCCTTATGAGATGTTGGCCAGGAAATTCAGAGGTCCCTAAAAGAAGGAAAGATATTACCATTGCTCTTTCTTGCCAACCATAAATAGATGATTGCTAAAGATAGCAAAAAGCACAGAAATATCAAGTTGAAACTGATCTGAAAGCATGCATCATGATGGATATCTTTCAGGGTTGGAGAAGATGCTATGCAAGTCTGTGGGAGCATGGAGAGAGGATCTATCTACAGTCTAACTCAAGTGAGGACCCTCTATGCTGCAGTAGCAACCTGACAGGCAGCATATGGCTGTTGCTTCAACAGTGGTATGGCTATTATGGGAATAACTAACCATTTTCTGATCAGATTTGAGGTTTGCTCCACAGGAAGAAATTCATGCCTGGTATTGTAAACCTGTTCGAAAGTGGATAGCTGGGAAGTCATAGGGGTTATAAGGAATATGATCATATTGTCAAACTGACTTCTAAAGATTTGTTTCTACTCATATACTACTGTTGCTGTCAGTCTTGGTCAAAGAAGTAAATTACCCATGCTTTAGGAAATAACTCTATACTCACGCTCATACAGGCAACCCTAATGAAACCCATTGGGTCACAATAAAAGCAAAAGGTACAGGAAAGCAGTTGTGGGACTTGATGGAGGGATGAAGGAGTTTAGTGGGAGTGGAGTGGGATAAGACTGGGTTTGAGGGTCTGGAACATAGTCCAGTTGGTAGAGAAGTTGCATAGCATTCCTGGAGCTCTGGTTTGATCTCCAGCATGGCATAAACTCAGTGTTGTGGTGCATGTCTGCAATCCCAGACTTGGGAAATAAAGGCACATGAGAATTTCAAGGTCATTTTTGCCTACACAGTGAGTTTTGGACAATCCTGGCCTATGCTACACCCTGTTTCAAACAACTCAAACCCCAATCCCCCCCCCCCAACAAAGAGATGATAATAGGAGATAAAATGTATAAGCATTTTAAATTGTCAAAAGAATAATTAAAATCATTTAAAAAGAATGTTGATATTGCCAATTCTAGGAATTATTGCCTGTCCTAAGATATCAAACATTATTAATGATAATTTGGACATGTTTTATGGTGTTGAGGTTCACCTCAAGTTCCTGACCCCTTTTGAGTTAATTCATACAAAGGGCAAGAAGATTAAGTTGAGGTTCACTTTCTGTCTATGGATATCCAACTATTCTAACACTTTTTTGAAAAGACTTCCTTTCCTCTATTGAATGCTCTTGCAGTTTTGCTTAAAACTCATGTATTTGTGATTCTGGAGCTAGCGAACTCATCAGCCTGTGAGTCTGCTCCTTTTCTAGCATTACATTGTCCTGATTACTATAAACATAAAACATAGGTCTTAATATCAGGGAGATTGTTTCCTTTTGTGTTTCCTTTTTTTGTCTGTGAAGATTCAGTTTTTGAAATTGATATATTTAGACCATTTATATTTAGTGTGATAACCTCACAGGATTAAGTTTGTGATTTTAGTTTATTATATGAAGTTAAATGTATTTTTTAAATTCCTACTATCCTATAGATTTCTTAAATTTTGTATGGAATTCTACTTTGTCCTTTCTTTCACCTTTATACAGTTGTAGTTGCTCTAAGTTGTACATTACATTTACAGAACATATTGCTGTTTACTGATGCTATTACTTTGCTAGCTCAAATGAGGGATATAAGTTATAGTTTCATTAACATTTACTTAACTATTACTATTGAGTTATAATTTAAAAAAATTATTCTACATACAATTAGGTTCATATCAGACACTGCTATAATATTTTATATTTTACCAGTAAACATAGTGTGACTACTTGGAAAATAAAATCTATTTAATGAAGGCATAATTTCCCACATTTACATACTTTCTTTTCTGATGTTCAAATATTTTTTTCTTTATTAAGTCCCTTAGCCATTCTACCATAGTTTTCTTTGGCAAATTCTGTTAATTTTCTTGTATCACTGTAAAAGATATTTTCACTGAATATTAGACTTGAGATTGACAATTTTCTGTAAGCATTTAAAAATTGTCATTTTCTTCTGGCCTCTGAATTCTGATGAGCAGTCCACTACTATTGGAATTTGTTTCTCTCTTGTGGGTATAGCATTGTTGTTCTTTCTTGGCATTCAATGGTTCATGGCTTAAATTTTATAAACTTTTAAATTGGTTTTATATTTCTTGGTGGGACTTCATTCTTTTTCTCATGTGCCTGCGAGGCAATGTTCATAATTGTTCACTGAGGCACTTTCCAGCTGCCTCATACAGTGTCACATGATTTTGACAACAGTACCACATTGGGATGATGTTTATTAATTGCCTTTTATTTCTATTTGTTTTAAGATCTCTTGGTACTTGGCATGAGCATCTCTGTCACTGAGTTCTGGACATCTAGGGTGTTAAGCAATGAGGAGCTGTATCTTAAACCAATTCCAGCCTCTTTTGAGATTTACTTTGGTGGGAAAATGAGAGCTGCTGCTTCACTACCAGGCTGACGTCCATCAAAACATGCCAAGGTGAGTGGACGCATCTTTCTGCATCTGTTGAGCTGAGAAGCCTGGTTCCTTTGTGGGACTCTTTGATGTTACTTGCTTGTCTGGGTGAGGCAAGGGTGCCATGTTACTGATTTTTACTTGCCCCACTGGCTAATGGTGAGGATGATATTGTTCTCAGCACCATGGACAATGATATTAGTTCTCTCTAGCAGACATTTTGTGATCTGACCACAGAGGCCTTGTCAGGTATTAATCATGCAGGGGGCTTGAGGCACCTCATTATAGACAGGTGAAGGCAGAATGGGGCATGGGTTGTTTCATATGACATTTAGGTGAATGTATTAGAATAGAACCAAAAGTATTCTGTCTTCTCCTATCTAGACCCAAGGATAGCTAGAAAAAGCTTTGATGAGGACATATATATATATATTCATCTGTGTCCATTGACATTTCTGGACTTTCATCTTCTACACAATATGGCTAAGTGATATGAAGGAAATAAAACCTTAAAAAAATTACCACTTTAGCTACTCTAGAGCACTGGTTCTGAAACTTCCTTATACTGCAACCTTTAAATATACTTTTCATGTTGTGGTGACGCCCAATCATAAAATTATTTTCATTCCTACCTTATAAATATAATTTTGCTACTGATATGAATCATAATGTAAATATCTGTATTTTCTGGTTGTCTCATGAAGCCCCTGTGAGTGGGTATTTGACCCCAAAGGGGTTGCGGCCCACAGGGTGAGATCCAGTGCTCTAGAACACCTGTCTTCCTCCGCCTTTCACGTGTGCTTGTTTTCTGGATAATATACTGGGCTTTTGCTTGAACTTAGCAGAATGAAAAAGGAAGCATTGAATCTGTCTTCCTGGAAGTGAAAGTTTTTCTTTCTGTTATCTTCCCCTCCCTTCTTGCCTTCCTTCCTTCCCTCCTGTGTTCCATCCCTTTTCCCTCTCTAAAGTTCCAATCTCTTTTTATTACCTAAGACTAAGTTGCAAATCCTAACTTTGATGTGGACACTAAATATAAGAATCTTCTTTTATATTAACAAGGCACAATTATCAAAAGTGGGAAATTAACTTGGATGCAATAATTTTTTTTGAATAATAAGAGTAGCATTAGTCTTTCAGATGTTCAAATCACTGATAGTTAATATATCCTTTAGAGCAAAAAAGTTTATAAGGAAAATTTTCTTCTATGGAGGATGCTGAGATTTATTGTATTATTTCAGAGGAAAGTTAGTCCCCTGACTAACTAAGTTTTGCCCCATCTCTTCCTCTTTGTTTCTCTGTCCACTTCATTCTGATCTTGTTCTTTGAAAGTGCTCCATAGTCTACCAATCAACCTAGCATCACTACCTATCATCAACTAGGTCTCTGCTATGCAAGTCTTTCTTAGAACAGAAAACAGCACTATTCTAAGTAACACAGAAGCATTAAAACTTAATGTAGGCATAAGAGAGCCAAGGGAGATCAGAGAAAGTGCATTCAAATGAATACAATAGTATTACAATACTTGGTAATGAGTATAAATTTCACCAGAAAACTGCTGCAATTTTTGAGTCTCAGGAATAAAAAACCCTGCTTGCTCTATGCTTTGCTATGCTTTGCTGTGTAACAAGTCTCTGGCCACTATGCCTTGATTATACAAATTACTTCTGTCTTCCAAAAATTTCACTGGAGTTCTTATTTTCACATTTATCCACTGGTCTTTCTATCTGCTTATCTATCTATCTATCTATCTATCTATCTATCTATCTATCTATCTATCTATCTATCATCTATCATATCTATCTATCTATCTATCTATCTATCTATCTATCAATCATCTATCATATCTATCTATCTATCTATCTATCTATCTATCTATCTATTATCATCCACTTTCTATAAAAGTGGTTCTCAACCTTCCTAATGCTGTGCCCCTTTAATACAGCTCTGAATGTTGTGGTGATTTCTCAACCATAAATTATTTTTGCTGCTACTTCATAACTATAATTTTGATACTGTTGTGAATTGTAAATATCTGGTTTCCAGGATATCTGATATGCAACCCCCAAAGGGGTCATGACTCACAGGTTGAGAACTGCTGATCTATAATCTATCTAGTGTTTATGGTGTGTGTGTTTGTGTGTGTGTAGGTTGAAAAAAAACGTAGATGACAACTCTGGGAGTTGGTTCTCTCTTCTATCACTTGGGGGCTAGAAGACTGAACTTAGATCTTCCAGGTCAACTACAAGTGCCTTTACCTGCTTAACCCTCTCACCGGCCCCTCACATGAGTTCTTACTGGCAGATTCTAACCTAGAAATGTACAGCAAAGGGGAGTCTTAGAAATCTAGTTAGAAGGTGCCTGGTTTATACTTGCTTACCCTTTAATGAGTGGGACCTTTTGAGAGATAAGGAGCAGGAAAATATCTAGCTTGTCTAGACAATCTGTCTTTCTATAAGATACTCAAACAGTGAGAAATGCACTGAGGAATTAGATCAGAAGGTCCTTCTTAGAGAAAGCTGGAAATCCACCAGGCATCTCATTCCTCTCACAATACTGAGTTCATTTTTATCCCTGATTTTCCAGATGGACTTACCCTAGGGTCTTGCTTAAAGAGAACATCCACATGGTCTATGACCCCCATCTTTCTTTCTTGAAGGAAGCTCTTTCTTTTCTCATTCGAACCAACTGGCTACTAGGTGAGGAAACCATGATCTCCCATGTCTTCCCTGGCCATGGTCTACTGTTCCATGGTTCTCATCCTCTGTAGGTTGTATTGGAGTTTTATTCCTAACTCCACTTTAGGAGGAAATCTAACTACACCTTATGGATTAGTTACTTTTCTTATTGCTGAGATCAAATACCCGAGAAGAAGCAATTTAAGGGAAGAAGGCTTAACCTGACTTAAAGTTCAAGGGGATTATCTTATCATGTTGGGGAAAGCATGGAGGAGGAGCAGCAGTAGGATGGAGTCAGCTTGTGCCACTGGCGAGAGCAGGAATTGGGCCAGACTGTAAAAGGCCCACCCTCAATGGTCCACTTCCTCCAATAAAGTTCCACCTCCCAAGGTCCCATGACCTTCCACAGAACAGCATCATCAGGTAGGAACCCAGCGCTCAAGCATGTGAGGCTCCCGGGACAGCTCATGAACCCCAAGATTGACTGTCCACTCTGAAATCATTTCAGGATTCCTAGAAATGTGAGAAAGGTAGCCAGTCTTTTTTCCTGGTGAAAAACTCAGAAACCTTTTGTAGCTATCTACTGTCTGAAAGGAGCTAATTTACAGTGAAAGGAAAGGCGGGCCATGCATGGAGAGAAAACGCAGAAAAAGAAAACCACAGAGAAAAAGAGATGTGTGGCTCCTTGTTCAAAGTCCAGCTCTATCCCTCATCTCAAAGCTTGCTGATTCAGTTCTTGTTTCTTTGTGTGAGCCTTGCCATTCAAGAGTTTAAGCCTCTATGTTTCTGTCTGTTTCTCTCTCGTAGAACTAATTCAAATAATTTTTCTTGTCATTTGAGTATATATGTATATGTATATGTATATGTATATGTATATGTGTATATATAGTGTGTGTGTATGTGTGTGTATATGTGTGTGTGTGTGTGTGTGTGTGTGTGTGTGTGTGTGTGTGTGTGTGCAATATAGGTGAACTTGGAATCTTGTTAAGCTACTTATTTTGAAACAAGGTCATTTGTGGTACTCACAAACAACATATATATTTCCTGGTAATGCCTTTCAACAGCCAAGATTGACATTTCTTTCACAGACAAAATCATATCCTGTATCTCCGATTGGCCTGTAACTCTTGATTCTCCTGTCCCAGGCTCCCAAGTGCTGGATTCTAGGTATATACAACCACAGTAAGTTCCAAGCTTCATTCTTTATGGCTGAGAACTCTATTTGTTGCAAATAATATGGCTGCATTATAATATATCTTTTAAAATAAAGGTCTTTCAGCACTCAGTCTGCTAATGAACTTTGCTCAGGTTTTATGTCTGAATCAGAGAGAAACTTTCGAGAAGCTACATGCTTTTCATAGGTCAAAGGAAAATGTGTCATTACAATTCATAATTTTCGTCTGCTCATTGAGCATTTCTGTATAAATAATCAAGAGGCATAGTTCTGAATGGACCTAGCTCTGAACCAGGATGCACACAGCTTGATAATCAAAGAATATAGTACATTTCAAATTCCATTGGCCTTTAAGACCAAATGGCTTTCTTTGTGCAGTGAAATACCATTTCCAGACATTACCTGGCACATAGAAGAATTCATGGTTTTGGGTGGTTATGAAAGTTTGGCTGGAAGTTCAATATATTTCCTTTCATTTTGCCCAGGTACATCTAGCTTTTATTTCTAAAATTTATTTCTAAAAATGCTTCAAATTTACAATATATGTAGAGCAAATAAAGGCTAGATGAATCAAGAGAGTTCAGGTTATGGTGGTTTTTAAAATCCTATAATATCTCAGTGATTTTATGACAAAATCTTATCTAGAATCAATTCAAAGAGGTCTAAATCCCTTTCCAGGGCAATGTTGATTTGGTGTCTTAGGTTGTATAGATATTCTGGTCTCTCCAGATATACACATGTGTATGGCAAGGGACAAGGCAAACTAGAGATTCATACATCTGCAGTGATGTGCTTCCCACATATCTCATGCAAATGAACTCAAAAAGCCTCACCCACCTTCATGAAATGTATTCACAGAATCTTTCAAGAACTGAGAAATGATGTTTGTCTAGGTACTGGTATGCCAAAGAAGTGTTCATCAAGGGGGCAGCGGGGTGTCTCAACAGATAAAGATGCTTGCTCTATAGGCCTAGCTACTGGAGTTTAATCCCTCAAACTCATGCAAAGGTGGAAGGAAGAAACTGACTCCATAAGGTTGTCCTTCTGACCCCCACATGTATATCATGGCACACACATACTTGTCATGGACACACACATGATAATTTAAAAACATACTCAGCATAGAGACTCCAAAGCCTTGAAACTTTGGACTGCGTAGTTGGATTTAATTGAAAAGTAAAGATTAATGGACTAATTATAAAATCTCTGATGGAAAAACTTCCCCTCACTTTTCATTATTACATCACTCTCACTCAGCCTGAGAATCTCAAATATGCTTTGTCCAACATTATAGATAAGCTATTTGAATTTTTCTATAATAACAAAAAGTTAGCATTCAAACTAATAGTTGTTTCGTGCCTGTTGTCTACCATGGTTTTCTATGATTCTCAAGTAGAATAAAAGCTTCAAAGGGGCTAGGAATATTTAACATAGCCTGCAAATATTCTACTATGAGCAATTCTGGATGACTCTTCAGCTGCAAATGGATTGTTTGACTCTTCAAGGAGCATCGAGCTCCCATTTTGAGAAAATCTAAAGGCTTCTCAGCAGCATCGTTTAGTACACAGATGTAAGACTTGATGAGTGCTATAGGGAAGAAGAGGGCTAGGGTAGAAGGTAAGAGTACTTGCAGCAAGTCAACAATAAGACTGTGACTCAGACAGAAAAACAAGGGGGCCGGTAACATGAATGTGAGGTCTGCTCTGTGATTCTCTTTAATAACACAGTGGAGATGTGTTAACGAGTGTGACACAGGGCACGCAGCCATCAAGTGAATTAGTCATAGCTTCATTCCTTTATGTGCCCTGCCTAATGGCAAACATTACCCAGCAATCACAGCGGCAGCGCTCTCACATGGAGCAGAACGTGTGGAAGGGAGTAATGAGGCTGCCTAAAAATGGTTTTACAGAGCCCTGCACCAATCACAACAGATAATAGAACTCAGAGCCAGACAGATAATAGAAGCGACAGCCATTTACTGCTAAGAGACTGTCTGAATATTTGTGCACAAAACATCCCTACTCTAAGTTCTTTAATCACATTTGGAGAGAGAGAGAGAGAGAGAGAGCGCGCAAAAAGGAAAGCCATGTCAGGCTAGTTTCATCAGTGTGGTCTGAATGAGAGTGGAGAAACAGAAATGAGTAGATAAGAAGGAAAGAATACTTACAGAGCCTGCAGATTAAAAAAATCAGAGAATTAGGAGAGCTCCTTGTGACTAGGATGAAGCATGGGAAAGTGGTTTTATCCTGTAGTTATTCAATATTCAGGTTTGTGGAAAAGTAAGTTAGTTATGATTACTCTGACTTCTAAAACAAGGGGTGGGCACTCAAGTCCCATCTCTCAAATTTTATGCGTAGACTTTGGCACATTGTAACTGTTATGGATAGTACAAGGGGGCATGTGTTTGATAACACTTTATTCCTTGGTAACTTGGCTAAACTCTAGCAGAAGGCTACACATTATAAAAGCAGCGTATATAAGCAGCACAACTTGGATGCAGGTTTAAAGAAAAAGAGGCTGTGGAAAGGGAAGGAGGTTAGATTTGAGCGGTGCTGGGAAAGTCTGGTGAATATGCTAAAGTATGTTGCATGAAATTTCAAAGAACTAGCAAAATTAAAAAAAAATTAAAAAGGTTAGAGGATGAATGTGTAGATTATCATACATGCTTATAAAGGCCAACAATCTTGCCTTTTGCCAAAAAGGCTCAAGAGAGGACCAGGAAGGAGACATGCTACAACACAAATGATTCCTATATGGAATCCAGAAACCTTGCTTTTCACGTTTTTCTCTTTATCTGACATTCACTTCTCTTATGTTGCCACATTTTACCAGGCACAAGAATGGGCTCAAGTACATTCAAGGTGTCCCACCCATCACCAGGATATATGACTATATCATTAAAAAATGATCAGAAGGTCTGAAAACAATTTAACAGAGAATATAGCCATTGATCACATTGTCTAAAACTGATGACTCCTCTCCCGTGAAAGAGGAAGGAGGTGTATTCTATAGGATTTACATGCGAAGGACAAAGACATCAAAGTAGATGGATGTTAACCTCCTTGTACGAATAGCTCAGCGGTTGATTAGAGCTATCTAGGAAGGGAATAGGTCATGAAGAGGAGAAGTGAGTTCCCAATAGGTGGGTGTGTCCAAGCATCAGTCAAGCCATCACTTGCTAGGAATACTGTAGGAATGATCTGAGCTTAGATTTGTCTTAATTGGTGTGATATGCACTTGATCCTAAAGTGTCTGTGATATCACCTTCATTATTAGGTTCTTGATACATCTGGATCCTAAGGAGATGAATCAGATTGAAAACATGGGACTTAAGTGGCTATATATGAAATGGTCTGTCTTCTGAACTCAGAAAGATTGCATTGTTTAGACTCTGATGATAGAAGTGAAACTTACAGTTGAGACAATATGTAATTTTTTTATTTCCTGAATTATTGTTTGGACTTATTTTCCAGAAATTCAATAGCTGTCTTATTTGTTAATTTACCTTAAATAACCAACCACCTGGGTGCTTCAACAGTTTTATAGTTATTTTATTTTAATTTATTAGCAATTCATGCACAGTCAAGTACACAAGGTCATCTGTCAGGTATACACACAACATTCTATTACCAAGCTATATCTCCCAAATCTGTTATTTATTTCTCTTTTTGCTAATCAAAGCTTGGTATTCCCAAGTCAACACTATGTCTGTGCTTGACATTTAAATTATTAACATATTATTTAGCAACTTATATTATTTATAAAAATTACTGTTCATGAAACACCATCTGAACAAGAAAATGTGTGTACCTATGTGCTAGGGATTTATTTACTGTGTCTTCAGGATGCTGTATTCACTCTCCCTCCCCCTCTCCCACTACCTCTTCTCCTCCTCCTTCTATGCCTCTTCCTCTTCCTCCTCTTCCCCCTCTTCTCCATTTTCCATTCGTTCTGCTTTGTGTCTTTGTTATATGCTTTTTCGTCTGAATATGTGGAGTTTATGTGAAAGGTTCAAGCAGCTTTTATACAAACTTGGTTGGTGATATCAAAGACATATGGCTCAGAAGATCAGAATCTGGGATGGTCTTAACATTGCAAAACCTAGTTTGGAACTTTTAAATCTTCAAACCTGTGCTTAAATATAGTAGAAAAAAATCACTTGATTCAATAACTTTGTTAATGTTTCTAAGATATTCAGGCAAGTATATACCTAATTGATACCAATGACATTTTAATCTAGTGAATTTCTCAATCAATTATATTCAGACATGTGCCTAGCAATTTGTGAAAAAATGAAGTGGAACATTTGCCTCAATTAATTTTTACACCAAATTTAATTCCAGATGGACTAACAGAATCAATGCAAAATTAGACTATTAAAAATTTAAAAAACCATATGTTTAATAAAATACAATCTTGTATTTCATAAAGTTTGCCTATTATGAAAACATCCAAGATAAAACAATCCCTACAATTAACCATATAGTAATTGTTTCTTTTTCTAAACATCTGTCTAAACAAAACAATTGGTTAATCAATAGGAAAACAATTGCAATGACAAGGCAGAGAACTCATTTTCTTTTTTTCTTTATTTTTCTCACTTTATGTTATTTTTTTTTTCATTTTACATCCCAATAGCTCTTCCAGCTCTCCCCCCTGCCCAGTCCATCCTCCACGCCCTCTTCTCTTCTTCTTTGAATACTCCTGGGTATTCCCTCACTCTGGCACATCAAGTCTCTGCTAGGTGCTTCTTCTTCCGCTGAGGCCAGACAAGACATTTAGGTTAGGAGAACAGATTCCATGTAGAGGCTTTAGGGATAGCCCCCGCTCCAGTTGTTAGGACCCACATGAAGACTGAGCTGCACATCTGCTACATATGTGGAGGGGGGCTAGGACCAGCCTGTGTATACTCTTTGGTTGGTGGTTCAGATTTTGAGAACCCCAAGGATCCAGATTAGTTGACTCCGTTGGTCTTTCTGTGGAGTTCCTATCCCCTTTGTGTCCCTCAATTCTTCTTCCAAATCTTCAGTAAGAGTTCCCAAGATTCATCCATGTTTGTCCATAGTTGTCGCACCTGTCTGGGTCAGGTGTTTGATGGAGCCTTTCAGAGGACAGCCATGCTGGACTTCTGTCTGTAAGCGTAACATATTATCATTAAAAGTGTCAGGGACTGGACCTTGCTTATGAGATGGGTTTTATGCTTGGCCATTCCCTTTGTCTCTGCTCTACCCCTACCCCTGCATTTCTTGTAGACAGGGTAAATTTGGGGTCAAACATTTTGTAGGTGGACTGGTGTCCCTATCACTCCACTGGGGTTCCTGCCTGGCTACTGAAGGTGGCCTCTTCAGGTTTCATAACCCCACTGCTGTGAGTTTCAGCTAAAGTCACTCCCATTGATTCTTGGGAGCCTCCCCTCTCCCAGGTCTCTGGCACATCCTCAAGATGTCCCCTCCCCTCCCACCCCTGCCAGCTGCAGATTTACATTCATTGTTCTGTCATCTGGCCATCTTCCCTGTGTCTCCCCACATCTAATCCTGAACTTTCCCATTCCCTGCCCCATCCCCTCTCCCATCCTGTCCCCTCCCTCCCTCTGTCTCCTACAACTATTTTATTCCCACTTCTAAATGAGAATCAAGAATCCCTGCTTGGGCCTTTCTTTGGTCTGTGGAGTGAAGCATGAGTATCATGTATTTTAAGGCTAATACCCACTTATAAGTGAGTACATACCATGCATATCCTTTTGAGTCTGGATTACCTCAGGATGACATTCTCAGCTTCCATCCATTTGCCTAAAAAATTTACGATGTCTTTGTTTTTAATAGCTGGATAGCATTTCATTGTGTAGATACACCACATTTTCTTTATCCATTCTTCAGTTGATGGACATCTATGTTGTTTCCAGTTTCTGGTTATTAGGAATAAAGCGTCTATGAACACCGCTGAGCAAGTGTCTTTGTGAGATGTTGGAGTATCTTTTGGATATATTCCCAGGAGTGGTATAGCTGGGTTTTGAGGTAGAATTATTCTCTGTTTTCTGGGAAAAAAAATGCCAAATTGATTTTCAAGGTGGTTGTACAAGTTTGCACTTCCACCAGCAATGGAGGAGTGTTCCCCTTGTTCCACATCCTCACCAGCAAGTGCTATCTCTTGAATTTTTTATCTTAGCCATTCTGATATGTGTAAGATGGAATCTCAAAGTTGCTTTGATTTGCATTTCTCTGATGACTAAGGACTTTGAACATTTCTTTAAGTGTTTCTCGGCCATTCGAGGTTCCTCTGTTGAGAACTCTCTATTTAGTTCTGTACTCCAATTTTTAATTGGGTTATTTGGGTTGTTGGTGTCTAACTTCTTGAGTTCTTTGTAAAGTTTTGATATTATCCTTCTTTTAGATTTAGGGTTGGTGAAGATCCTTTCCCAATCTGTGGGCTGCCGATTTGTCCTATTGACAGTATACTTTGCCTTATAGAAGTTTTGCAGTTTCAGGAGGTACCATTTATCAAATTTTGATCTTAGAGCCTGAGACATTGATGTTATGTTCAGGAACTTGTCTCCTATACCAATGCATTCAAGGATATGTTCCACTTTTTCTTCTATGAGATTTAGTGTATCTGGTTTCATGTTGAGGCCCTTCTTCCACTTGGACTTGAGTTTTGTGCAGGGCGATAAGTTTGGATGTATTTTCATTCTTCTATATGTGGACACTCAGTTATTCCAGTACCATTTGTTGAATATGCTTTCATTTTTCCATTGTATGGTTTTGGCTATTTTTCTAAATCAAAAATTAAGTGTCCATAGGTGTGTGAGTTTATTTCTGGGACTTCAATTTGATTCCACTGATTAACATGTCTGTTTCTGTACTAATACCATGCAGGTTTGATCACTATTGCTCAGTAGTACAGCTTGAGGTCAAGGTAGGTGATTCCCCCAGAAATTCCTTTATTGTTTGGGATAGTTTTGACTATCCTGGGTTTTTTTTTCCATATGAAGTTGAGAATTGCTCTTTCAAGATCTGTAAAAAAATGTGTTGGAATTTTGATGGAGATTGCATTGAATCTGTAGATTGCTTTTGCTGAGATGGCCATTTTCATTATGTTAATCCTACTTATCTATGAACATGGGAGATTTTTCCATCTTCTGACATCTTCTTCAATTTCTTTCTTCAGGGATTTGAAGTTCTTGTTATACAGATCTTTTATGTGCTGGGTTAGAGGTACAGCAAGATATTTTATACTATTCATGGCTATTGTAAAGGGTGTTGTTTCCCTAATTTCTTTCTTTGCCCATTTATTATTTGTATAAGAAGGGCTACTGATTTCTTTGAGTTAATTTTGTATCCAGCCACTTTGTGGAAGGTGTTCATCAGCTGTAGGAGTTCTCTGGTCTAATTTTTGGGCTTCTGTATACTATCATATCATCTGCAAATAGCAATAATTTGACTTCTTGTTTTTAAGTTTGAATCCCATTGGTCTCCTTTAGTTGTCTTATTGCTCCAGCTAGAACTTCAAATACTATACTGAATATATAAGGAGAGAGTGGGCAGCCTTGTCTTGTCCATCATTTTAGTAGAACTGCTTTAAGCTTCTTTCCATTTAATTTGATGTTGGCTTTTTTTTGATGTATATTGCTTTTATTATGTTTAGGTATGTGCCTTTTATTATATTTAGGTATGTTTAGGTATCAGGTTGTATCCCTGATCTAAGACTTTTTACATGAAGGGGTGTTGGAGTTTTGTCAAAGGATGTTTCATCATCCAATAAGATGATCATATGATTTTTTTTCTTTCAATTTGTTTATATGGTGGGTTACATTGCTGGATTTTTGTATATTGAACCATCCCTGCATCCCTGAGATGAAGCCTACTTGATTATAGTGGATGATATTTTTGATGTGTTTCTGGATTCGTTTTGTGAGTATTTTATTGGGTATTTTTGCATCGATGTTCATGAGAGAGATTGGTCAAAAATTCTCTTTCTTTGTTGGGTCTTTGTGTGGTTTAGGTATCAGGGTGACTGTGGCCTCGTAGAATTGAGTTTGACAGTGTTCCTTCTGTTTCTATTTTGTGGAATAGTTTGAGGAATATTGGTGTTAGCTCTTCTTTGAATGTCTGGTAGAATTCTGCATAAAAACTGTTGCATGTAATTTTAATTGCCACACTTGCTCTTTTGCCTGGGCTGCCCTCTTGGCTTAGCTCGGAGATCAAGCTCCGATACCTCCTTCACAGGTCCTGCCTTAACCCACCTTAGTTCCACAGATAGAAACCACTAGACAGATTTATTATGTTAAAACTAGCTAGATAACTCAATGGCTGGGCAAAGAATTTCCTGCCCTAATTCTATCAGCCAGCTCCCTCCAAGCTCCTCATCTCCCCTGCAACACCCCCTCCCAGTGGATGCTACAAACTCTAGGTGCCCCAAGACCTACATGACTGCAGCTTCTTCCTTGTTCCAAAGCCTGGTTCGAATTCTTTTTCTTCCCTGTGTCCCTTCTTCCTGGGACCCAGAAGTCCCACCTTTTCCACTTCACCCAGCAATTGGCTTCTGCCTTGATTGACACAATCAAGAACCAAATAGGGAAACAACACCTCCCTCTACAGAAAATCATCTAGGAGGCTGGGGACCTCAGCCTGGGACACAGGATTCCATAGCCAAATAGTGCGAGGAGAAAGCTAGCCTTCCAGGAGGGTGGACAAACCTGTGAGTGGAGGTAAGATGAGCACCACTGCTCAGCGGGACCCACCAGAATCCTCAGGGCACACAGGGACAGAGGCGTGGTCTTCTAGTTTCCTTCTGTGGCCGGGGAGCTGATCCTGTGACACAGGGCTCCATACTCAAATAGTGCCAGGAGACAGCTGGTCTCCCAGGAATGCAGACACACCTTTGAGCACAGGCAAGAACACCACTACTGTTCTAATTCCTGGATCAAGAGGGACCCTTGCAAAGGGTGTTGTAAAGGGTGTTGTTTCCCTAATTTCTTTCCCCTCAGGAACCAAGGAACCAGAATCCTTCTGGTTTCTGTCTGCACCCCAGAGCTGACCCTGTATCATAGCTCTCCAAACCCAAATTCCTCTCAGAGAGAGCTGGTCTCCAAGGAGTAACGATACAGAGGCTTGCAGGAGGGACAAGGCACAGAGCAAGACCAGCTAACACCAGAGATAATCAGATGGCGAAAGGCAAGGGCAAGAACATAAGGAACAGAAACCAAGGCAACTTGGCATCATCAGAACCCAGTTCACCCAACACAGTGAGTCCTGGATATCTCAACACACTAGAAAAGCAAGACTCAGAATTAAAATCACATCTCATGATGACGATAGAAGATTTTAAGAAGGAAACAAATAACTCCTTTAAAGAAATACAAGAGAACACAGGTAAACAGCTAGATGCCATTAAAGAGGAAACACAAAAGCCCCTTAAAGAATTACAGGAAAACACAATCAAATAATGAAGGAAATGAACAAAACTATCCAGGATCTAAAAATGGAAATAGAAGCAATAAAGAAATCACAAAGGAAGACAACCCTGGAGTTAGAAAACCTAGGAAAGAGATCAGGAGTCATAGATGTAAGCATCACCAACAGAATACAAGAGAGAGAAGAGAGAATCTCAGGTGCACAAGATGTCATAGAAAACATTGACAAACAGTAAAAGAAAATGCAAAAGGCAAAAAGCTCCTAACCCCAAATATCCAGGAAATACAGGACAAAATGAGGAGACCAAACCTATTGATAATAGGTATAGAAGAGAGTGAAGATTCCCAACTTAAAGGGCCAGTAAATATCTTCAACAAAATTATAGAAGAAAACTTCCCTAACCTAAAGAAAGAAATGAACATAAACACTCAAGAAGCCTACAGAACTCCAAATAGATTGGACCAGAAAAGAAATTCCTCCCGTCACATTATAGTCAAAACACAAAATGCACAAAACAAGGAAAGAATATTAAAAGCAGTAAGGGAAAAAGGTCAAGTAACATATAAAGGCAGACCTATCAGAATTATACCAGACTTCTCACCAGAGACTATGAAAGCTAGAAGATCCTGGGCAGAACTCATACAGACCCTAAAAGAACACAACTGCCGGCCCAGGTTGCTATACTCAGCAAAACTTTCAATTACCATAGATGATAGAACCAAGATATTCTATGACAAAACCAAATTTACACAATATTTTTCCACAAACTCATCCCTACAAAGGATAATATATGGAAAAGGCCAACAGGAGGGAAACTATACCCTAGAAAAAGCAAGAAAGTAATCTTTCAACAAACTCAAAAGAAGATAGCAAAACAAACATAAAAATAACATTGAAAATAACAGGAAGCAACAATTACTATTCCTTAATATCTCTTAACATCAATGGACTCAATTCCTCAATAAAAAGACATAGACTAACAGACTGGATACATAAAGACGACCCAGCATTTTACTGCATACAGGAAAGGCACCTCAGAGTTAAAGACAAACACTACCTCAGAGTAAAGGGCTAGAAAACAATTTTCCAGGCAAATGGTCCCAAGAAACAGGCTGGAGTAGCCATTCTAATATAAGATAAAATAGACTTTCAACCAAAAGTCATCAAAAAAGATAAGGAAAGACAGTTTATTCTCATCAAAGGAAAAATCTACCAAGAACTCTCAATCCTGAACATCTATGCTCCAAATGCAAGAACATACACATTCATAAAAGAAATTTTACTAAAGCTCAAAGCACACATTGCACCTCACACAATAATAGTGGGAGACTTCAACACCCCACTCTCAACAATGGACAGATCATGGAAACAAACAACTAAACAGAGACACAGTGAAACTAACAGAAGTTATGGACAAAATGGATTTAACAGATACCTATAGATCATTTCATCTAAATCAAAAAAATATACCTTCTTCTCAGCACCTCATGGTACCTTCTCCAAAATTGACCATATAATTGGTCACAAAACAAACCTCAAAAGATATAAGAAGATTGAAATAATCCCATGCCTTCTATCAGATCACTACGGATTAAGGCTGGTCTTCAATTGCAGCAAAACCAACAGAAAGCCCACATACACATGGAAGCTGAACAACGCTCTACTCCATGATAACTTGGTCAAGGAAGAAATAAAGAAAGAAATTAAAGACTTCCTAGAATTTAATAAAAATGAAAGTACAACATACCCAAACTCATGGGACATAATGGAAGCAGTGATAAGAGGAAAACTCATAGCTCTGAGCACCTCCAAAAAGAAACTAGAAAGAGCATACACTAGCAGCTTAACGAGACACCTGAATGCTCTAGAACAAATAGAAGCTAATAAACCCAAGAGGAGTAGAAGGCAAGAAATAATCTAACTCAGGGCTGAAATCAACCAAGTAGAAACAAAAAGAACTATACAAAGAATCAACAAAACTGGGAGCTGGTTCTTTGAGAAAATCAACAAGATAGATAAACCTTTAGCCAGACTAACCAGAGGGCACAGAGACAGTAACTAAATTAACAAAATCATAAATGAAAAGGGAGATATAACAACAGATTCTGAGGAAATTCAAAAAATCATCAGATCCTACTACAAAAGCCTATACTCAACAAAACTGGAAAATCTGGATGAAATGGACAAGTTTCTAGACAGACACCAAACACCAAGTTAAGTCAGGATCAGATTAACCATCTAAACAGTCCCATAATACCTAAAGAAATAGAAGCAGTCATTAAAAGTCTCCCAACCAAAAAAAGCCCAGGACCAGGTGGGTTTAGTGCAGAATTCTATCAGACCCTCAGAGATGACCTAATACCAACATTCTTCAAACTATTCCACAAAACAGAAACAGAAGGAACACTACTCAATTCATTCTATGAGGCCACAGTTACACTGATACCAAAACCTCACAAAGACCCAACAAAGACAGAAAACTTCAGACCAATTTCCCTTATGAATATCGATGCAAAAATACTCAATAAAATTCTCCCAAACCGAATCCAAGAACACATCAAAATGATCATTCACCATGATCAAGTAGGCTTCATCCCAAAGATGCAGGGATGGTTCAATACCCAGAAATCCATCAATGTAATCCACTACATAAACAAACTCAAAGAAAAAATCACATGGTCATTTTGTTATATGCTAAAAAAGCATTTGACAAAATTCAACATCCCTTCATGACAAAAGTCTTGGAAAGATCAGGAATTCAAGGCCCATACCTAAACATAGTAAAAGCGATATACAGCAAGCTAGTAGTCAACATCAAACTAAATGGAGAGAAACTTGAAGCAATCTCACTAAAATCAGGGATTAGACAAGGCTGCCCTCTCTCTCCCTACCTATTCAATATAGTACTTGAAGTTCTAGCTAGAGCAATCAGAGAACAAAAGGAGGTCAAAGGAATACAAATTGGAAAGGAAGAAATCAAAATATCACTGTTTGCAGATGATAAGATCATATACTTAAGTGACCCAAAAAACTCCACCAGAGATCTGCTACAGCTGGTAAACAACTTCAGCAAAGTTGCTGGATATAAAATTAACTCAAATGAATGAGTAGCCTTCCTATACTCAAAGGATAAACAGGCTGAAAAAGAAATTAGGGAAATGACACCTTTCACAATAGTCACAAACAATATAAAGTACCTTGGTGTGACTCTAACCAAACAAGTGAAAGATCTGTGTGGATAGAACTTCAAGTCTCTGAGGAAAGAGATTGAAGAAGACCTCAGAAGATGGAAAGATCTCCCATGCTCATGGATTAATAATATAGTAAAAATGGCCATCCTGCCGAGAGCAATCTACAGATTCAATGTAATTCTCATCAAAATTCCAACTCAATTCTTCATAGACTTATAAAGAGCAATTCTCTAATTCATTTGGAATAACAAAAAATCCCAGGATAGAAAAAACTATTCTCAACAATAAAAGAACTTCTGGGGGAATAACCATCCCTGACTTCAAGAGCAATAGTGATAACAACTCCATGGTATTGGTACAGTGACAGGCAGGTAGATCAATGGAATAGAATTGAAGATACAGAAATGAACCCACAAATTATCTCTGATAAAGGAGCTAAAACCATCCAGTGGAAAAAAGACAGCATTTTCAACAAATGGTGCTGGTTCAACTGACAGTCAACATGTAGAAGAATGCAAATTGATCCATTCCTATCTCCCTGTAGCAGTCCAAGTGGATCAAGAACCTCCACATAAAACCAGATACACTGAATTTAATAGAAGAGAAAGTGGGGAAAATCTCCAACAGAACACCCATGACTTACGCTCTAAGATCAAGAATCAACAAAAGGGACCTCATGAAATCGCAAAGCTTCTGTAAGGCAAAGGACACAGTCAATAGGACAAAATGCCAACCAACAGATTGGGAAAAGATCTTTACCAATCCTATGTCCAATAGAGGGCTAATATCCAATATATACAAAGAACTCAAGAAGTTAGACTCCAGAGAACCAAATAACCCTATCAAAAAATGGAGAACAGAGCTAAATAGAGAATTCTCAACTGAGGAAAGGCGAAGGGCTGAGAAGCACCTAAAGAAATGTTCAACATTCTTAGTCACCAGAGAATGCAAATCAAAACAACCCTGAGATTTCACCTCACACCAGTCAGAATGGCCAAGGACAAAAACTCAGGTGACAACAGATGCTGGCAAGGATGTGGAGAAAGAGGAACACTTGTCCATTGTTGGTGGGATTGCAAGCTGGTACAACCACTCTGGAAATCAGTTTGGCGGACCCTCAGAAAAATGGACATAATACTACCTGAGAACCCAGCTATACCTCTCCTGGGCATATACACAAAAGATGCTCCAACATGTAATAAAGACACATGCTCCACTATGTTCATAGCAGCCATATTTATAATAGCCAGAAGCTGGAAACAACCCAGATGCCCCTCATCAGAGGAATGGATACAGAAAATGTGATACATTTACGCAATGGAGTACTATTCAGCTATTAAAAACAATGATTTAATGAAATTTTCAGGCAAATGGATGGAACTTGAAAGTATCATCCTGAGCGAGGTAACTCAGTCACAAAAAAACGAACATGGTATGTACTCACTGATAAGTGGATATTAGCCCAAAAGTTTGGAATACCCAAGTTTCACTTTACAGTAACTGCTAGACTGTGAGTAAGGTCTAGATGCAGGAGTTGGAGAAGCAACTGAAGGAGCTGGGGGAGTTTGCAGCCCCATGGAGGGAACAATAGTGTCAACTGACCTGACCCCCTGCTGCTCCAGGAATCTGGACCACCAACCAAAGAATACACATGGAGGGACCCCTGCTGCTGGCCACATATGTGGCAGAGGAGTGTTTTTTGGCCATCAGTGGGAGAAGAGGCCCTTGGGCCTGAGGGTGCTAGATGCCCCAGTAAAGGGAAATGCTAGGGAGGCAAGATGGGAGTGCGTGGGTGGGTGGATGGGGGAGCACCCTCATAGAGGCAGGGGGAGGGGGGAGGGGGGAGGGGTTTCCAAAGGAGAGACCTGGAAAGGGGAAAACATTTGGAATGTAAATAAAGTATCCAAAAAATAAGTTGAAAAAAAGAAAAGAAAAGAAAAGAAAAGAAAAGAAAAGAAAGGAAGGAAGGAAGGAAGGAAGGAAGGAAGGAAGGAAGGAAGGAAGGAAGGAAGGAAGGAAGGAAGGAAGGAAGAAAGGAAGGAAGGAAGGAAGAAAGAAAATCATCTGGACTCAGACTTTTTTTTTTTTGGTTGGGAGGTTTTAATGACTGCTTCTATTTCCTTAGGGGTTATAGGGCTATTTAAATAGTTCACCTGATCTTGACTTAACTTTAGTAAGTGGTATCTGTCTAGGAAATCATCCATTTTGTTAAGATTTTCCAATTTTGTGGAGTACATGCTTTTGAAGTAAGATCTAATGATTCTTCAAAGTTCCTCATTGTTTATTGTTATGTCTTCCTTTCTTTTCTGATTTTATTTGGGGACTGTCTCTCTGTCTTTTGGTTAATTTGGCTAAGGAATTGTCTATCTTGTTGATTTTTCTCAAAGAATCAGCTCTTGGTTTCTTTGTCTCTCATTGGTTTATTTCAGCCCCAGTTTGGATTTTCTCCTCCATTCTACTACTCTTTGGTGTTTTTGATATTTTTGTTTTGTTTGTTTTTCTCTAGAGCCTTGAGATTACTTTTAAATTGCTGGTATGAAAACTTTTCTAATTTCTTTATGGAGTTACTTAGTTCTATGAATTTTCCTCTTAGCATTACTTTCATTGTGTCCCATAAATTTGGGTATGCTGTGCCTTCATTTTCATTGAATTCTAGAAAGTCTTTAATTTCTTTCTTTGTTTCTTCTGTGACCCAGAGTAGGGAGTTGATCAGTTTCCATGAGTGTGTAGGCTTTCTGGATGTTTCTGTTGTTGTTTTGATGTCCAGCTTTAATTCATGGTGGTATGATCAGATACAAGGTGTTATTTCAGTTTTTTGGTATCTGTTGAGGCTTGCTTTGTGACTGACTATATGGTCAATTTTTTTGAGGATCCGTGAGGTGCTGAGAAGAAGGTATATTATGTTGTATTTGGGTGAAATATTCTATAGATGCCTGTTAGGGCCATTTGATGAAATATGTCAGATAGTTTTATTATTTCTCTGCTTAGATTTGACTGGATGACCTGTCAGTTGATGAGAGTTGGGTGTTAACATCTCCCACTATTAATGTGTGGGGTTTGATGTGCAATTTAAGCTTTAGCAATGTTTCTTTTACAAATAGGGCACCTTTTGCTTGCAGCATAGATGTTTAGAATTGAGATATCATCTTGGTAGATTTTTCCTTTGACGAGTATGAAGTCTCCTTCCCTGTCTCTTTTGATTAATTTTGAATGAAAGTCTATTTTATTCGATATTAGAATGGCTACTCCAGCTTGCTTCTTGGGTCTGTTTGCTTGGAAAACTTTTTTCTAGCTCTTTCCTCTGAGGAAATGTCTATCTTTATTGCTCAGGTGTGTTTGCTGTATGCAGCAGAAGGATGGATCCTGGTTTTATATCTGTTCTTTTAGTCTATGCCTTTTTATTGATGAACTGAGTTCATTAATCTTGAGAGATATTACTGACTGGTGATTGTTAGTTTCTTTTACTTTGATTTGGTGGTGTTAGCGTGTATGTCTGTGCTTCCCCTGATTGCCTATTTCCTGAGTTTTCTTGGATGTAGTTACCCTCCTTGGGTTAGAATTTTCCTTCTTGTATTTTCTGTGGGCCTGATTCTTGGAAAGATATTGTTTAAATTTGAATTTGTCTTTAATATCTTATTTTTTCCGTTTATGGTGATTGAGAGTTTTGCTGGGTAGAGTAGTTTAGATTGGCATCTGTGTGGTTTTATTTGTTTTTTTGGTTTTTGTTTTGTTTTGTTTGTTTTTTAGAAGTTGCATGATATCTTTCCAGGTCCTTCTAGCTTTCAGAATCTCTTTTGTGAAGTCAAGTATAATTCTGATAGGTCTGCCTTTGTATATTACCTGACCTTTTCCCCTTGATGCTTTTAATATTCTTTCTTTGTTCTGTAGATTTGTGTTTTGATTATTATGTGGTGGGAGGATTTTCTTTTTTGATACAGTCTAATTGGTGTTCTCTAAGCTTCTTGTATATTTATAGGCATCTATTTCTTTAGCTTTGGAGAGTTTTCTTCTATGATTTTGTTGAAAATATGCTCTGGTCCTTGGAGCTGAGACTCTTTACTTTCTTCTATTCCTATTATTCTTAGGTAAGATCTTTTCATGGTATCACAGATTTCCTGGATCTTTTGTGTCAGGAACTTTTTAGATTTAACATTTTCTTTGACTGATGTATCAATTCCTTCTATGTCTGAGATTCTTCCATCTCTTATATTCTGTTGGCAATTCTTGCATCTGTTGTTCCTGTTCTCATCTCGAGGTTTTCAATATCCAGGATTCCCTCAGTTTATGTTTTCTTTATTGCTTCTATTTCCATTTTCAGGTCTTGA
This sequence comes from Uromys caudimaculatus, assembly GCA_028551405.1. NCBI lineage: Eukaryota > Metazoa > Chordata > Mammalia > Rodentia > Muridae > Uromys > Uromys caudimaculatus. Next base: position 17,505,269 of record CM052713.1, read on the forward strand.
AGAGTTCTATTTATTTTCTTCACCTGTTTAATTGTATTTTCCTATATTTCTTTAACAGATTTATTCATTTCCTCTTCAAAGGCCTCTATCATCTTTTTCAGACTAGATTTGAGCTCATTTTCTTGTGCTCCAGTTGTGTTAGAATATTCAGGGCTTCCTGTAGTAGGGCAGCTGTACTCTAAAGATGTCATATTGCTTTGGTTTTTGTTGATTGTGTTCTTTCAAGGGGCTTTAGCCATCTGGATGGCTTTAGTGCCCAGCAGTTGCTGTTGTTGTAGGTATTGGGATGGGGCCTAACCTCAATGATCCTGGTGTGGCAGGCCTCTGGTGGGTATCCTTGGGTTGTATGATTCCAGATCAGCAGGTTTGATGAAGGTGGGCTGAGAGGCAGTGTGAGAATTAGGATTCAGCATAGATAACAGGCTGCTCAGAGCAGCTGGGGGTGCCCCAGAGGACTCAGTGGGTAAGGAAGATCAGTGTGGGAAAGGAGCTCATTTTGTTAATGAGGCAAGAAACTATTTAATATCAAGAAGAAAAACACTCTCATATTAAAAGAAAAAATTGACAAAAGAAACAACCAAATTCAACTGGGGAAAGAAGAAGTTAATGAAACCCTACCACAAAACAGATCTATTTATTGAATAAATATGTTATATAAACTAGACCTTTGGCAAAACAAACATAACAGAAGTCAATTTAAATATTATAAATAACATCCTTAGAGATAAGAAAATATTAAACAAGATGGGAGTAAGAATGTGTTGCTTCTGTATTTTAAAACAAAGCAAATGAAAATAACCAAAGGATTAAAAAGCCTTGGGAACCTATAGGCCCTCACATATCACATCTAAGCTATCTGCCCATCCAGGTCTGTACATCTCGTGTCAAGGTTTAGCCTACTGAGTCTGGCTGATCCTTCTTCTAGGCAACCAGCAGATATTGGCATGGATCCACATTCCATTTCTGGCATAGCCTGAGGACCTCTGCCTGTATCACCTTGTAATAGTATCTTTTATTCACCTGATGTAATTGTTGCATCTCTATGGCTTAGTGCCTCTGACTGCTATCCTAGGCCTAGTCCTGGAAGATTCTAGCCTCTGTACAATGTTATGTAGGCATAGAATGTTTTCAGCCTTTGAGACTTACTGATGAATAAACTCACCCTCTCTAGCTCTTTGTGAACCCTGGCTGGCTGGTCAACTCACGTTCTGGCCCAAACTCTTCTCTGAACTGACTGATTCAATCTGACTTTGTTCGCTTGCCTCTGACACTCTGTTCTGATCTTCTGGCTTCTCATTCTCTAGCTCATTCTGTTTTCACCTGTGTCTAGCTTGTTTTCTCTTCAACCTGTCTATAAAACTTTGGGTAAAACTGCCCCCTCCCTTTGCACTGCTCTCTCTTCAGTCATCTATCGTTCCTCTCTGTTCTTATGAAAGTTGGGTATAGCCTATTCTGTTAAATCTTTCTCTGATTCATCACGTTGTCTGCCACTCAATTGGACATCACTTTCAAACATGGGTGCTTCCTTCGACAAACAAACTTTACCTTCATTGTTTGGGATTAAAGGAATTACTAAGGGTACGTCTGTATTCTAGCCAGAGTGATTAAAGATGTGTGCTAAGGCTGAATCACACCACAACTAGAACATTTTCTTTTTAGTAAACAACACAATCTCAAAGTTTGCAATGTGATCAAATATCCTGGAAGATCACCTCAATTTTCAGGTTCTATCCAGGACCCTGTCACTTCCCCACACCTTAAAGGCCCCTCTTGTGCCACCTTTAATCTCTCTACTGTCCAAGGTCCTGAATATCTTGTGAGAGGGTCTGGCCAGGTCAGTTGATCCACACCCTCCCTATTCCCAGACCTACCCCTAAACTCCACATTCTGGCCCAGCTCATTGTGTCTACCTAACTTCATTCCACTTAAACTGTAGCTAACCTTCAGGGCCCAACCCAGCTCCCACATCCTGTTGTTTCAAGATGCTTTGTCCTTAGACTTAGAATTAACAAAAGAAGTCCACATGCCCAGTTCAGATCACATATGAATATAACAAATATGAAAGATAAAGGCAGTGTTTCCTACTCTCAATTCTTCCAGTCCTATAGAAATGTTCTCTAATGAGAATTATCTAGAAAAACCACAGGGCAGAGGTTTGGAAATACCAACCATAATCTTCATCAAAGAATTCAAGGAGCTTAAAGAAGGCACAAAGAACCAGCTTAATGAACTCTAAAAAGAATGAAGTTAAGCAATATCATTGCCCAAATGATGCCCAAGAAAACACAACTATAATGATGGAAATGATAAAGGCAAGTTAAAATTTGAAAACAGAATTCAGCAAGGAGATAGATAAACTGAAGAGCTATTGAGATGAAAAGAAGATGGAATTAAACACCTTAATAACCCAAGTGGAAGCATAAGGCATCAAGTGGAAGAGAGAACAGAGGAACTAGCCCAAACAAGCAAAGGAAATGAAAAAAAAAAACTTTTAAAGAGTAGAAACAACAACAACAAAAGAAACAAACAAAAAAAAAAAAAAAAGAAAAAGAAAAATGTACAAAACATGGTGCACCATCTAAAGATCAAACTTTCAGATTATAGGCATAAATGAGGGAACATCTCAGGTCAATGGCATAGAACAGATCATCAGCAAGATCACAGAGGAAAAATTCAAATAATTAAGGAATGATATAACCATGCAGGTATGAAAAGCACACAAAACATCAAATAGAGCAGAAAAGAACGTCGCCGTGGGTGGCATGTCATAGGTAACACACTAAATATACAGAACAAAGAAAGAGTAGTGCAAGCTGCAAGAGAAAAACCAAAACAAACAAAAAACAAAAACAAAACCAAGTCATACATGAAGGAAAACCATCAAACTAAGATCTGATTGGCAGTGGACACTTTGAAAGCGAGAAAAGCCTGAAGCAATGCACCCCACTCCCTAAAGACCCTATGACTGCTAACCTGGGCTACTGTAGCCAGGAAAGCTATCTGACATACTTTGCATGAAATATAGAACCAAACCAAACAAACAAAAAAATCAGTCAAACAAACCCCAACTATACCCAGCAGACCACACCTCAGCAAAACACAGGAAACCTACTTTAGGCTGAGGAGAGGAATAAACATCCAGGAGACCGAAGAAAGAAAACAAATGAAGCTATAGTTACTCAAACACAAAATACCACTGAAAACAAACAACATTAACAAACCACAAAGTCTGTAATTGACCCCACCTTTCAATTGTGAATGTAAATATTGGTGGTCTTAATTCTCCAATCAAAGGACTTAGGCTGTTTTAATGGTCAAGTAATAAAATCTACCTTTCTGTACTCTCCATGAAAGGATGGAAAAGAGATTCTAATTAAATGGGACCAGGAAGCAAGCACATGTTGCTACCCTATATCTAGGAAAAACCCCACAAACTTAAAACTAAAACTAATCAGAAAAGATGAAGAAAGAAACTTCATTCTAATCAAGGAAAGAATTAATTAAGAAGATATTACTATCCTAAATATATATGCATCAAACTCTGGTGCACCCAGTTTTATTAAAAAGCAAGTTGCTGGAATTAAAGACATATAATAGGTGATTTTAATACCCCACTTTCTCCAGTTTACAAGTTATGCAAACAAAAATTAAGCAAAGAAACATCAGAATTAATTGACATCATATATCAAATATACTTAACAGATAACCACAGAGTCCACCCAAACACTCAAGAATATGTATTCTACTCAGTATCCCATGGAAGTTTCTCTGAATTAGACCACATGCTGGAAGACAAAACAAATCTCAAATTCAGAACAACTAAAATTATTTTGTGTATCCTATGTGACCATAATGCAATAAACCTCACAATCAACATCAAACAAATCTTTATTAAGTATACAGACTCATGAAGATTAAATAACACATTACTGAATCATGAATGGATCAAAAAAGAAATCAAGAAAGAAGCAAAAAAATTCCCAGAACTCAATGAGAATGAGAACACAACACAACAAAACCTCTGGGATGAATGAAAATCAGTCCTTTAATAAATGACTTATTGTTGCAACTCAAAAATTTAGAAAAAATAAGAACAAACCAAACTCAGATCCAGTAGATGGCAAGAGATCATAAAAATCAGATCAGAAATTAATGGCAGAAACAAAGGACACAACACAATGAGCCAATGATCAATGAATCTAAGATCTGGTTCATTGTGAAAACAAACAGGAACTGTAGACCCATTCAGAACATGGGCTATGGATCCAACCAGAGATTTCTCAAAAGAAGACATAAAAGTGGCTAAGAAATATCTCACAAAATATTCATTATGACCTAAGCAATTAGGGAAATGAAATCAAACAACTTTGAGATTTCATTTTATTCCAGTCAGAATGGTAATTATCAGGAATACAAAAAAATAGGAAAGACTCATTCATTGTTGGTAGGATTACAAACTGCTCCACACACTCTGAAAATCAGTGTGCAAAACACTCAAAAAGATAAAAATAAATCTATTATATGACTTGGTTATATCTGTCCTTAGCATATGGCCAAAGGACTGGACATATTACTCCACAGGTACTTGCTCATCTGTGTTCATTGCTGCTCAATTCACAATAGCTAGGGAAAGGAAACAACCTAAATGTCCTTCAACCAATGGACAGATAATAAAAACATGCTGCTATACACTATGGAATACTATTGAATGGTAAAGAAAATCAAATCATGAATGTTGCAGGTAAATGAATTAGAACTAGACAGGATCCTATTGAGCGCTATAATCCAAACCCAGAAAGACAAACAGCACTTGTCTCTTCTGGGTGCTTCGTAACTCTAAACCTTCAAGTATGAATACACAACTTAGAGAAACCCCATAAACCAGAACAATAAAAATGGATCATGGCAGCAGCTTGTGGGAGGAGCAAGAGAACAGGTAGAAATGATTTAAAGGAGGAAATAGAAAAATGGACTTTAATTAGGGAAGGAGGGCACTATAGAAGGAGAGGCAGGGAGGAGGATAAAATAACAATAAAGATGTACAAAGAAGTCATAAGAAATCATATTATTACTGAGTTACTTAAAATTACACATAATACCTATGAATCTATGTGCATACATATGCACATAAATAATAAATAATATTTTCCCATCTTTGCTGACAATGCTACCCATAAAAGCTAAAGACTTCCTTTATAAGTACCAAGCATAGAGAGCCCCATTTTGAGTTGTTGTTGAGGGGAGTCCAAAAGACTCTGAAAACATTACAAGCTGTTTCAGTTGTCAGTGGCTACCTTTCATGGTACTGGAAGGTGCCATGCATGCTTCTAAGGGAGGGAAGCAACCAACACACCTACCTAGCTCTGATGTCTATGAACCACAGTAATGAGGAACATGGTACAATACTCCTAAGGGTACAATAGTGGCATGCACACACTGGCAGTAACTAATAACTCTCTAATTGGACTGAAGGCCCACTCAATAAGAGGGGGAAATCATGACTGGTATAGGAATCCTTGCCAATTACTCAAGGCTAGTGAGATTATCGATCTCCGAGGAGAACTTACAACTGCCTCTTTACTAAATCAACCTAATTCCTAAGTGCATTCTGAATATTTGTCCTCGTATCCACAGAAATGCGATTTTATTCTTCTTAGGAGAAACTTCCCTTTGGAACAAATGGAGACCATTAAAGAAAACTCTAACAGATTAAAATTCAAGTGGTTGTGTGGTGTGCAGCCCCAGCTGATACATTCACAGGACAAACCTTGGGGAACATTCTGGAAGAAGGGGTGGAGATACTGTAAAAGCCAGAGAGGTAAGAACTCTGTAGTGATGTTGTGTCTCCTAGAAATGTTAGGGAAACCATTAAGGCTCAACAACATGGTTGCCAAAGCAAGACCCAAACAAGGACGACACCAGTAGACATGCAAACATGGATAGGAGAAATTTCATGGGACTCCAACCCCAGACAACTCCAGGTAACTACAGACTGTTGAGAGCAGGAGAATGAGTGTTCCCAGGAAAGAGGCCTGCAAGTGTCAGCCCTGAAATCACATACATACAGGTAATGTCCTCAGGACTCAGCTGCAGTAATCGTTGCTTTCTGCTTCCTGGCTGTGCATACAATGTTGTCAGCTGCTACAAGCTCCTGTCACCAGGGTGCCTTTGCTGTGACAGACTGTACCTTTAAACTGTGAGCCAAAATAAATTCTTTCTCTCTTAAATTGCCTTTTTCAGGGTCTTTTTTCACAGTGAGAAGAAAAGTAATCGAGACACTTATATTCCTAGTCATTTTCAGGGCTATTACCATGAAGGGATGTTTGATATTTTTTTAAAAAAACTCTTCTACATTGATCTATTAATATGATCATATGGCTTTTGTCTCTGAGTCTCTTTATATAAAGTGTATTGTTGATTTGCGTATATTGTCCTATTCTTGAATCTTTGGAGTGAAGTTCCAAATGATTATGGCGAATGATCTTATCTTCTTTGAAGTGTTCTTGGGTTCAGTTTGAAAGTACTTTATTGAGAGTTTTCTCATCTATGTTCATCAAAGAAATTGGCCTATAATTTTCTTTCTGTTGTTATTGGTGTCATTAACTAATTGTTGTACAGAGTATTTTGTAGGCTCTACTCTCTAGTTAATGAAATAGTTGAGGCACATTGGTGTTAGCTCTTTTAAAGCCTGGTGAAATTCAGAAGGGCATACATCTGAGTTGGACTTTCATTAGTTGAGAGAAATTTGACAGTCTTTTTGTATTATTCAATGTCATTGTTCTTTATAGAGCGATTTAAATTGCTCATAACCTCCTGCTTTAATTTTGTTTGGGCATGTATCTAGAATTTGTCCACTTCTTTTCAATTTTTCAGTTTATTGGGATATAAGATTTAAAGGAATATCCTGAAGATATCTGAATTTTGTTGCTGTAATGTCTTTTTTTTTTTGTCCTAATTCTGTTAATTTTGGATTTTCTTTCATCTTCTTTGGTTAGTTTGGTTAAGAGTTTGTGGATTCTGTTTTTCTTTCCAAAGAACAATTCTTTGTTCAGTTGATTCTTAACATCTTTTAATTTCTATGACATTCATTTATGCCCTACTGGGTATTATACTTTTACATGGCTGATTTTGAGTGTGACTCATTCTTGGTTTTCCATATCCTGATGGTGCATTGTTATTTCTTTGAAGTCTCTGGATTGTGATGTAGGCTCTTATAACTATAAACTTTCATAGGATTTGTTTTCATTACAGAGTATAGGTTTGGGTATGTTGTGGTTTTCATTTTCATTTAGTTCTAGAGAAGTGTTAGAAATTTCCTTCTTGCATTTTTCGATGACTTGTTCATAATTCAGTAGTGTTTTATTTGATATTCACAAGTCTTTCCTTTTCTGTCATTTCTCTTGCTATTGATTTCTAGTTTCATTCTATTAAGGATATACCTTCCAGGACATGAATGCTAACTTTAGCCTTTCTCTTTTCTCTCTAGAGGGCAATATTCATCTTTCTCTTTTTCTTTTCTAGAAGGAAAACTCTGCGCGTTTGGAAAGAGCTGGCGTATCTATATTTCACATGGGCTTTCTGATGTATCAGCTCTTGAGAGATATGAACTGTAAATTGTATACCAGAAATATGATGGCTTGAAAGGCAATGTTTTAGTTCAGGTAAATATTCTGATTTTTCTTTTTCTTTTTCTTTTTCTTTTTCTTTTTCTTTTTCTTTTTCTTTTTCTCTTTCTTTCTTTCTTTCTTTTTTTTTTTTTTTTTTTTTTTTTGGTTTTTCGAGACAGGGTTTCTCTGTGTAGCCCTGGCTGTCCTGGAACTCACTCTGTAGACCAGGCTGGCCTAGAACTCAGAAATCAGCCTGCCTCTGCCTCCCGATTGCTGGGATTAAAGGTGTGCGCCACCACTGCCCGGCTAAATATTCTGAGTTTTCAATCCATACTGGTTCTGTGGGAAGTACCTATTCTACCAGGCTATTGGACATATTTTATGGAACAGAGACACATCCTCCTCTTCAGCATCTCCATTTCATAGCTATGGAATGGATGCCAGAGGTGGTAAATCCAAGGATGATCTATACATATGACTTTATTTTATTGAACAAGGATGAAGATGAGCTCAGCACCTCAAGGGCAGAAGGTGATATGGAGTTGGCTTGACAGGTGTTTGCTAGGGAGTAGCTTCGGGTAGACGCCTATGGGAGGGATGAGGCAAGCACAGAAGTGGAAAGAGAAGGAAAGAGAACTGTATCAAGGAAACATGTGCCTGGTGTCTTTGACCAGTTGTTAAGTAGTTCTGGAAACACAGTGGTCCAAAGGATCCATGAGAATTTTCCCAGTTCCTGAGATCCAAGTCAGTATAGTTTTATAGCAGAGTGCACATTGTTAAGTGAGTCACATCAAGAAGAAAGTCCCTTAGGACAGCAGCTCTGAATTCAGGGCATGTGATGCCTCAAAGCCATCTGTGAAATAAATCTAAGCATGTGGGTCATTAAGATCTTTCTCAGAGAAGGATCATGGCTATGGCTCCACACATCCTTCACGTCAAGCTTTCTGAATACTGTGTCCATGGCATGCCAACTTCAAGTGGCAAGATGTGGACTTGAAGCTGCAGTTTTCTGGCTTTCATGCCTTGTTATTATCGTTGCTGGGTTTTTTGTTTGTTTTTCTTTGTTTTATTTTGTTATTTGACTACGTTTCTAATGTCTTTCTTGAGAGCTGGTGATTTGAAGTTGCTATTTTCAGTGATGAGCCATGGAACTGTGGATCTTTATCTTTAACCTCAATCACTAAAACGAATAACGCTAAGTGTACCCTTAAAAGAGTTAACATCCTAGCTAAGGAATGGAATACTTAATAGCAGGCTTTCCTCCTGTATCTGTAAACTCCACAACTTTAAAGAAAATCTGCTTACTCTATTCTCCCTGGAGCTGTGTGTTGATAAATGACTATCCCCGGGACTTTCATGAATCCTCATCTTTCATGTCTAAAGACACTGCTTTTCTTTTCTTTTCTTTTCTTTTCTTTTCTTTTCTTTTCTTTTCTTTTCTTTTCTTTTCTTTTCTTTTCTTTTCTTTTCTTTT
>CM052713.1:17514849-17530791 GCA_028551405.1 Uromys caudimaculatus
TAGTTCTTTTTGTTTCTACTTGGTTGATTTCAGCCCTGAGTTTGATTATTTCCTGCCTTCTACTCCTCTTGGGTGTATTAGCTTCTTTTTGTTCTAGGGCTTTCAGGTGTGTTGTTAAGCTGCTAGTGTATGCTCTCTCCAGTTTCTTTTTGGAGGCACTCAAAGCTATGAGTTTTCCTCTTAGCACTGCTTTCAATGTAGACACTGCTTTTCATCTGATGAGTATTGAGCCAGAATTCTCCAAAATAATAGACTTGAAGGCATTATGAGAACCTTGTTGTAAACCCTCACTAGGATCATTGGAGACCTGAATGTGGGCATTGTCTTCTACCTGTGCACTTCACTGACATGTCAGTGTTCTACTTTCTTTGCATTTACTTAAAGGTCTTCTCTTTGGGAGGATAAAGTAGTTTAATACACAGAAAACATTCAGCCATACTTAGCATATATATGTTCAGAACTCAATAAGTGTTAGATATTAATTTTGTATGGCTTTCGATTCATCAAAATGAAATATGAATCCTACAGCTTATAGGTGCTTAAAAACCATGGTGACACCACCCCCACCATGTGCCACTGTTAACTGCAGCTGGGGTTCCTGAGACAAGATCTGCGTTTTTAGACTTCTTAGTACTTGTTCCATATCATGTCTCTGGAACAAGTGTTCAAGGGACAAAGATGGAGAGAATGAAAGAGTACCAAAGTCACTCATGAAGCACCAAGTCACAGGGCTTCAAGATGTAAAAGGACTTAGAGAGCAGCTCTAGTACTTCCTATGGCATCTCCAATAATGGTAACTTCAGGACTCTGGGGCATTCCCTCCTCAAAACAGCAAACCAATCAATCACTCTCACAGACAATTGTGTTGAAACCCTAACTTAGGACAAAATTCAACTTGAGAATATCTACCTGGCATTCCAGTTGTGTTTTCTGGAACTATACAGAACAAGTCGAGTTTAACTTCATTGCTATCCTGTTTCAGCTTCCTGAAGTCCTTCTGTAGCTGACTCCGGGAACTCTAGAGTGCAGTTGTAGAGCTTTGTGTCTTCAGTTGGCTCACTTCAAAGGTTGACTCCTAATCCATAGTCTCTTGTTTCACTCTTGATGGCCAGATACATGGTAGAGACTTAGTTTAATTACTAGGTGGGCTGAATTACAGAACTCTTGTGTAGATTTGTCTAAGAAGTCATTTCTTATTCTATCTACTTATCCATTGCTACCTTTTTGAAAGTCTTTCTGTATATATGTGTGCCAAAATGTGCCATGGCTCAACATATCTCTATCTCTATCTCTATCTCTATCTCTATCTCTGTATCTATGTATCTATGCATCTATCTATGTATCTATCTATGTATCTATCTATGTATCTATGTATCTATCTATGTATCTATGTATCTATCTATGTATCTATGTATCTATCTATCTATCTATCTATCTATCTATCTATCTATGTATCTATCTATGTATCTATGTATCTATCTATGTATCTATGTATCTATCTATCTATCTATCTATCTAACTAACTATCTCATCCTAAACTTGTTGTCCAGGTTGATTTATCAACTTTTCACAAATCTAGATGTATCTGAGAAGAGGAAATCTTAGTTGAGAAATGTCTCCATAAGATTGGCCTAAAGGCAAACCTATGGGGGCACTTTCTTAGAGATTAATGTGAGAGGACCCAGCCCATGTGGGCACTGTCTTCCTTGGGCAAGTGGCCCTGGGTGGTGTAAAAAAATAGTCCAAGGAAGCCATGGAGAACAAACCATTAAGCAGCATTCTTCCATGGCCTCTGCTTCAGGTCATTCCTCTAGCTCCTGCCTTGAGCTCTTGCCTTGACTGCCCTCAGTGAGAGAGTGTGACCTGAGAGTTGTTAAGATGAAATCAGCCCTTTCCTTTTCAAGTTGCTTGGTCATGATGTTTCATCGCAGTGATAGAAACTCTCACTAAGACAGTTGCCCTTGCCTTGGTAATCTCGTCGTCAACTCTCTGGGAGCAGAGGAGACTTAAACCTTGGGATGAGGATACGGGGCTGAATTTGATCACAAAACTACCAACAGCTTAAAATTGACAATGCTTTTCTCAGAACAAAATTTGGTGAAAGCAGAAATTGTGAGGGAAAAAACCTCAGAAAACAACTAATGCTACTGATGAGACAAAAGAAGCTAGGATATTTAAGTGTGTCTGAGGACTGGCTTTTCCTCAAGCTCCTGGCAGTAGTCACTATGTCTTTGTCTTGGACATGGGAGATAGCAGTGTGTATACAAGTTACAAATAACCAGTGTTGATTGACATGGACTGAAGATTCAGATCCTACCCCCTTTCCCATCTACTCTGATTTTTTTCTTCTTTATGTTTATTTCCAGTGTTCCCTTTCTTCACTTCCACAGTGGAAATTGAATCCAGGGCCTTACATATAAGAAACAAGTGTACTAGGCAAGGGCTTTACCACTGAGCTACATCTTCAGTCCTCTATCTTGACACACAAACAAAAATGCACATTCGTAACTCTCACCATATTTGTACAATGGGTATTTCAGTGGGACCTAGTTGGGCTCACTGATATGCTAGCTTTCATCTACAAAGGACACTGGACAGTTACCCGACAAAACAAACAGATAGGTCCCTACTCAGTAATAGCTAAGTGCACTTAACTGTTAAAAAAGACTTTGATCCAGATTGAACATAATGCTGTATATTCTTCGAGGCTTTATACTTAACACAACAGGTTATTGGCATAAAACTTGGAGTGTACCAGAAGGGTGTGGTATTAACTTGGGATGCAAACACAGAAGATAGGGCACAAAGGAAGACCAACCAGAGATGGAGCCAGGGACTACAGAAACACACAAGAGACTCCAACCAAGAGAGCAGCGGCGGCAGCAGCAGCATTGAGTTAACTGATGCCCCTTTCCTCAACACCTTTACTATGAGGCCTTCAAAATGTCTATTAAGAGATTTAGGACTGGCCACTTTTGTTTACCTCTCATTTTCCCTTTTTTTTGGTTGGTATTTTTGTTTTGGGTAAAATTTACTTATCTCACCATAATGTTTTGCATATCTCTATCTCTATATCTATCTGTATCAATATCTATCTCTATCGATCTCTATCTCTATATCTTTAGATTAATGTTATAGTTGGCTTCAAATTAGAATCACCTAAATGGGGAGCTTCACCTGGAGAATTGTCCTGATTGATGTGAGAGGCTCACTAGGCTTGTGGGTGGCCCCTTCTGGTAGCAGCCCAGATAAAAAGACTATTTTAGGAGAAAGTTAGCCTTGCCTTCTAGTGGCTTGGCTTTCCCATTACCCAAGAATTGATTTTTCCTGTTTCCCTGTTGCTGCTGCTGCTGGTTATGATGCTAATCATGATGATGGGTCCTTTGCTAATTGCAGAACCGGTGGTTCCCAGCTTCCATAATTGGGATACGGATCAGTGACTCTTCAGGAACTGCCTGGGCTCTTGGTGCCAGGTGGAGACTATTGAGGCATCCACCTTGTAGACTGAATAACTACTGGTCAGTGCTCTCCCCTTAATGCTGCTGTGCGTGCCCCCTTCAGTGAGAGGTAGTTATTCTGAGACTGCTCTAGTTGTTGAGGTAACCAGCTTTAAGGGCTGTGTACCAGGTTCTCAGCATCTCAGATGTGGCTTGGCTCTCATTATTATTTCGAATGTCAGTTAGTCAACCCCCCCCCACACACACACACCCTCTTGATTTTGCTCATTTACAGAACCCAACTGAAATAATCTGGTAGATGTTACATGGACATCCTAGGCTTTCAGGTTAATGCAATGATTAGATAATACTTTATGTTGTGTTATTAACCAACATTCTGAAAAAAATGATAGTGAAGTTTGCTGAAGATCAAAATGGTTCAGAAGAGTAAAACCTGGAAGTGTTCTTTTCAATTTAAATTACTTTACATTTTTGGAGTAAGCAGCCAAGCCAATATTTTTTAGTGTTATAGTTAAAGGTTATCACATGAGTAAATTATGGCCGGTAAAGTAAGAACTGAAGTAATATGACTTCTTCTAGACATGGCCTGTGATACCAGCCTTCACACGATCCCTTTCTTTCTTAGTCCTTACTTACTGTCTGTATGCAGAGTGTTCCAAGGGCTTAGAGGGAAGGAATGTCATAAGAAAGGCTGGGCGACAAACTTCTCAAACTTACTTTAATGACTTCCTTTTGCATAAGTTAAGTTTCCTCCTCTTTTAGCATCCACTAGCTCCTTTTTCCTTCTTGTCTACTTGGCCACTGGTGCTCAATATAACTGCATGGGTCACTCAAAATCCAGACCTGAGATTTGCCTAGGAAGCATTCTATCCTCAGAGTAATTCATGGTGGTTGCTTTGAGGCTGACTCCTAATTTTTCTTTTTTATTCTTTAAAATGTTCATACATGTGTACAGTAAAATATGATCACATATAACACCTTTCAATTTCCTTTCTCTAGATCTCTTCATCTCTCTCTCTCTCCCTTCTAACTTCACCTCCTCCTCCTCCTCTTCCTCCCTGTTAGGTCTAAGGAGTGATACACAGATGAGCCTGGGTGTTGGGCTATCCCCTGGAACCCTGGAAGCATACTCTCAAGTATAATTTGTTTTCTCATCCCCACCCAGCAGCTATCAACTCAGTAAGGGGTGGGACTAAAGATCTTTTGGCTATGTTGGAATTTTGGCTGTCTTGATAGTGGGAAGGTCTTATGCACATAACAACAGCTGCATGAGGGTAGGAGCCATGTTACACCCAAAAGGCAGCACGTCACAGCACTCTTCTTCCTCTTCCCTTTCTCCCTCCTCCTCTTCCTCCTCTTCCTCCTCCCCTTCCCCCCTCCTCCTCTTCCTTCCTCCGTGATGTTTCCTATTCTTGGTAGGTCTGGGCAGTTGAGAGAGTTGTTCCATTTAAGGTTGAGCACTCGGTCTCATATTCTCAGTGCTTTGCCAAGTTATATGGATATCTCAGCAATTAAAGATACTTGCTGCTCTTGCAGAGAACCCAAGTTCAGTTTCCTGCACCCCTATGGCTGTCCATAATCCTTTGTAACTCTAGTTCCATGGGATCCAAAAAACTCTTTTGACTCTGTGGATACCAGGCATACATGTGATGTGAAACTTGCAGGCAAGCTCTTATACACATAAAATTAGAATATAAAAAATAGAGAAAGCCTATAAATAAATTTTAAAAATGTACATACAGAAGCAAATTTGACAACATGACCATTTAGAGAAATATTAACATCAGGTCCTAATCTAGGACTATGACTTCTACAGAGAGGGACATTTGATCAGGTTTATTGTACAGGGCATGGCTTTCCCTCCTGTGCAGCTGGGCTCAAATCCAATCAGAAAGCAGTTATTTACCTCATAATGATTATCCCACTATTGTGTCAGTGGGCACCTAATTGTCTGCAAAGTTGGTATTGTACCATGGTCCAGTGCTGGGTAAAACTATTGATTTTTTTTTCAATAGCCTGCATACTCTAGGAGAAAGGAAGCTTCCCTGGTAGCACAAGATTGGTTTCTCTATATTCTGCAAACAAAATATGTGGTGTCTTCAGCAATAGGATCTCATCATATAGTTATTGTGGGAAACTAAGGATAACGATGACAACCTGCACTGTTTTGGGGACCTCCCTTGCCCACGGATTGTAGGACAGTATCCCACCTCTTACACTGTTAGTTTTGTTTAATAATCCATGTCTTCTGGAACTGACACTGTCCACCCGTGCAGTGTACCTTTGTACACTCACTTTTGAAAAGTCATATTTTGAAATTACCTTGCTAGTTAATGGGTTTCCCTACTCGCCCTCCATATATTCTTGCTGTGTCACCTAACTTATTCTAAAGTGTACTTTAACATTCCACATTCATCCCACTCAAAAATCAGCTGCAAGAACTCAGAGACCAAGATTTTGTCCCTTTTATTACTTCAGTGCCCAGTAAAGTCCAGCACCTCCTGGCTGTATAATGCATCTTCACTTATCAATCATCAGCTTCCTAGTGGAGCAAATGAGAAGCCAGTAGCTGTGGGTAGGGCTCCCTATTAAGAGAAAACTCATACTGAGGTTGAGGTCTTATATAGCATTTATATCACTGTGGAAGAATCTGTTAGCATTTGAGGTGCATTTTAAGAAGAGCTTAAAGTAAGGAGAAAGTTATGCTTTATTTCTGATGTTTTGAGCAATGTCAAACATATAATAAAAACCATAATGACATTGTGGATTTTTTGGATTATATTGATTATTAATTTTAATTAATTTCTGGAGACATATTCTCATTTAGCCCAGGCTGGCCTCAGGATCACTATGTAGCTTTGGATAGCTTTGAACTCTTGATCTTCCTGCCTCTACCTCCCAGTGGTTGGATTACAGTGAAGAACCCCTATAGGCAGCTCTTTGATTTTTAAACAATGGTGATTTTATTAGGACACTATATCACCTACGTGTTTTATTCTTTCTTCCTGCTTCAACCTTTTAAGTATCTGGAACCTTGGGTACACACCATCCGCTCTTCTGTCTAAAGTAGGGTACAAAAGTGTTTCTGAGCATGTACACTTGGTTGAGGAAAGTAATTTTGAGTTAGGAATGAATTCTATGCATTATTTTTAAAAGATGCATCATTTAATTTCCCTCTTGTTTAGGGGATAAATTTTTTTTTTCAAGGTGGGGACACATGAATCTCACTGTGAAGGGGAAATAGAATAGACATTGTGGGTAGATGGGGAGAGGTCTGGATGGGGATAGCAGGGATGGGAACAGGAGGAACCAGGTGGGGAGAGGATGGGGGTTGGGGGAGTACTTGGACAGACAACTGGAATCTGTGGACATCTCTGGGACAAGCTAGAAACCTTGTGCAATGGAAACTCCTAGGAATCTATGAGGGTGACCCTAGCTAAGACTCCTAGCAATGGAGAATACAGAGCCTGAACTGGCTATCTCCTGTAACCAGGCAAGACTTCCAGAGAAGGGATTTTGACAGTAAAGCAGCCACAAAACACTCGACCTACAATCTGTCCTGCCTACAAGATGTGCTGGGTAAAAGTGGCATGGAAATTGTGGGAGTGGCCAACCAATGACTGGTTCAGTTTGAGATCTATGCCATGAGACGGGGCCCACTGTGACATTGCCTGGAGGACCAGGACCCAGAGCCTGGCTAGCTCAAAGATCTAGGAGAGAAAATGATTCCTAATGATATTCTGCTATGCTCATAAATTGGTGCCTAGCTCAATTGTCATCAGAATGGCTTCCCCCAGCAAATGATGAAAACAGATGCAGAGGCCCACAGCCAAACATTTGGTTGAGCCTGGGGAAACCTGTGGAAGAGGGGGAGGAAGGATTGTAGGAGTGAGAGGGGTCAAGGACACCACAAGAAAACCTACAGAATCAACTAACGTAGGCTCATAGCGACTCACAGAGACTGAACTGCCAACCAGAGAGGAAGCCTGCATGGGACTGTCCTAGGTAGGCTCTCTGCACACATACAGTTTTGTAGCTTTGTTTTAATGTGGGACTCCTAACAGTGGGAGCAGGAGTTGTCTCTGACTCTGTTGCCTGCCTTTTGGACTCTTCCCCCCTACAGAGTTGCCTCATCTATCCTTCATAGGACAGGAGATGCCTAGTCTTACTCTAGCTTGATATGCTATGACTGGTTGATATCCATGAGAGGCCTGGCTTTTACTGAAGAGAAACTGCGAAGGAGTGGATTAGGGGTGGTGTGAAGAAGAGGTGGGGGGAGGAGCTGGAAAGAAATATAATATAAATGCATAATACATACATAAGATTATGATAGAAGGAGCTTATAGGAACAGATCATTAAATTAATTCAGCATTAATTGAATACCTGTGCTGTGGTAAGTAGGATGAAACATGTAGCAGTAGAACAGAAGCACATGGCAAATGGAGAGAGTCCTGGAGACACTGCCGTAGCAGCATTAATAGAACTGAGCACAGCTGCCATTATTGAGCAGTCATTAGTGTCTAGAACATTAACTCTATTATATCCAATGCTCAAAATAACCCTGAAAATGAAGCATTCTTGGAACCCTTTAAAGTTAAGGAAATAAAAATTCTGAGCCATTGAATGACTTGCTCAAGACCATAGGACAGACTACAGTGTGGTTTGAATATTTGCTTTCTCTGGACTCATACACAGCTCTCCACTTCTGGACACTTGTGCATCACAGAATCTAGGCAAGAGTTTAGAATGTGCTTTGTGGTGTTTGCTGAGTGTAGGTGTTTCCATCTGAATATGTGGGTGAAGATGATAGTTGGAGTTCCAAGCAAAGTACTGGTGGCAACGCACACCGAGAACAGAGGAGCTGAAGGTACCCACAGGGAAAGGCATCAGCGCTGAGATGTAGGAGAGGACTAAACATTTGTGAAAATGGACCTGGAGAGCTGCCAGGCCCATTCTGAGGTCTGTTCCTCAAAAAAAGGATTTGTTCAATAAGAGATGAGAAAAAAGTATTCTGCACTAATAGCCTGTACTAAAGGGCAGACAGTCTAGTAACATTTTCAAGATGGCAGAAACAGGAGTCTCCTGGTGCCCAGTTTACAAATCTAGTAATTGCTTTATGTGTTTTAGTGAATCTAAACTGGGGGTGAGAAAACATAAGCCTCTAAGCCAGTGGTTCTCAACCTTCCTAAGTCTTCGACCCTTTAATACAGTAGTTCCTCATGTTATCATGGCCCCAAACATAAAATTATTCTTGTTGCTACTTCATAACTGTTATTTTCTACTGTTATGAATTGTAATGTAAATATCTGATATGTGACTCCTGTGGAAAGATTGTTCAACCCCTTAAAGGAGTCATGACCCACAGGTTGAGAACCATGGCTCTAACTGTAGTCCCTTTTTTTTTTTTTTTTTTTAAATACTACTTTATTGGACTGCAGCCAGAAACATTGTTTACACCTTTTCAATAACTTCTTTTCTGCCACAACAGAAAGTGAATACTCGCCACAGACTACATGGTTTAAGTCCCCCTCCCACTCAATCTTTACTACCTCTGTTTTATGAACATGCTTTAGAATCTTGTCTTGTTACTTTAACACGAGGGTTGCTGCTGTTTACCCAGGATCCTTTGCATCTGTGCATGTGTGTACTGATGATTCTCTCCAACGTGATATGTCTACTCACTGTTACACGCTTCGTCATATTGCACAGAGCCTTTAATTTAATAGGCGCTGGATTAAAACTGAACACATTTAATGAACTGACTGATTTGGAATATTTTTAGTAATGAAAGTATCTCCAAAGGTGGAAAATTAGATTAGATAATTCCTTTAAAAAGATAATTCATGAAGAGAAATTCTCAATTACTCCTCAATCACTTCTAAAAATAATGCTGTATCATTACTGAAAATTTGAGAAAGCAGTAAAAACACCCTTTAAAGGAATAACTAACCTAAAACCACTGGAGTCTTTATTCTTAGCATTAATTCTACTCACTTAAAACATACGTGTGTGTGTGTGTGTGTGTGTGTGTGTGTGTGTGTGTGTGTGTGCGCACACGCGCACACGCTATAGTTCAAGAGATGTGCAGGCCAGAAGACAACTTTGTGAAGCTGTCTCTTTCCTTTTACGTTTACTAGAGTTGCAGGCTTGACCTTCACTGGCCCATGCTTCTGTTCATTTTTAATGCAATCGTCTTTGTTAACAGAAATTCATTGAATGTTTATTTTTAATATTAAAAAAACAATGTTATTCTATGACTCAGATTAATACATAAGTACGATCATTCTCAACTGGTAGCAACCACTGGCTACATAGTAATGGTGTTAAGTGTATATTACCACCTGTGTAGGTTGCAGAGAGGAGGCCATCTACTCCCTCCCTCACTGTGGGTAGAGCCTCACTAGTTGCCAGTAATCATTAGGAAGTGAAAGGCAGCATAAGGTGATCAGCAGTTGGCCTGCTTGGCTGTGTGTTGAAATCACTGGGAAACCTTTCAAAAGCTCTTGATGTTCAGGTAATACCCAACTCATCAAATAAAAACCTATGGGTACAACTGGACATTACTGGACATTAGTAATTGCTAAAGTGCTACTGGTAATCTCAAATTAGTAGAAAGAACCCAGATGTGATTGTTTGCAATATAATTGCAAACTCAAGTTCTGACATTATTGAAGTCAATGCTGGAATGTTTCAATGAGCTATCATCAGTGCTGTCTGTTTTCTGCATGTGTGTCCTGGGTTGAGAGGAATGGCTGGAGGGCTCTAAAGGAATTGTATTCTAATTTGGCTTTTCTCTTTGCACAGGAGCCTGCTGTGGGAGGCTCTAGTCTCAGTGAAGTATAGAGTTTGTGAAAACAAAAAGATACGAAAAAAGGCATAGGGCAAGTCCATTTGGGACTTAATGGGTACAAAGTAAAACCAAAATGAGACAAACCAAAAGATGAGGTCTGTCTGAATGGTGTCCTCAGACATTACTGCCCACTATCCGCTGACTCCTCTGCAATGACCGGCTTGGATTTATAGGGCAAATGCCTGTTGTTTTCTTCCTGGGTAGAGAATAAGAGGGCTGATGAAAGTGGTTAAGAGAGGAGTATAGAAATAAATGAGGCCATTGTTATTTGGCTTTGAGCTGTAGATTTCTATTTGATACCTCCAGAGTAATTTTATTTACTGCAGCATGTAGTGTAAGGCCACTGAATCAGCAACGCCATTTTGGATAGAAACTGGGAGGCTATTCTGGTCAGTCATCTTTCATTGCCTGTTGGCTAGTTACCAGAGATGAAGAGTTGAAAAAATTTCAGGTTTTCTGACAGCTTGGTTAAAATCCAAGTATGCTGTTGTAAGATTGAAGAGTAAATAACCCTATTAGCTTATTAGCTTCTATTAATATGTTTAATTTATTTGGCTCCTTAAAGGAGAAATTGACATATAGGTTTTAAGTGATGCTTAGGAGGGAGTGGGTGCTAGATGAAGGAAGATAATAAGACCAAAGCTAGCAAGAGAAGGTAGATCTATTATGACCACCTTCTTCTTCTTCTTCTTCTTCTTCTTCTTCTTCTTCTTCTTCTTCTTCTTCTTCTTCTTCTTCTTCTTCTTCTTCTTCTTCTTCTTCTTCTTCCTTCTCCTTCTCCTTCTCCTCCTCTTCCTCCCTTCCTCCTCCTCCTCCTCCCTTCCTCCTCCTCCTCCTCCCTTCCTCCTCCTCCTCCTCCCTTCCTCCTCCTCTTCCTCCTCCTCCTCCTCCTTCTTCCTCATTTGTTTCTTCTTTTATTTATTTATTTCCTTTATTTATTTCCTTTACACCCTGATCATAGCTTCTCCTCCCTCCTCTCTTCCAAGTCCCCCCTTCTCAACTCCCCTTCCCACCCAGCTCTCATTCTGCATTTCACCTCAGAAAGCACTCAGAAAAAGGGCGGAGTGTGGATATCAACTCACCTAGGCATATCAAGTTGCAGTAGGACTAGGCCCATCTTTTTCTATTGTGGCTTGACAAGGCAGCTCATTTGGGGGAAACAGAGCCAAAAGCAGGCCACAGACTCAGATACAGCTCCTGCTCCTGCTGTTAGGAGGCCCACATGAAAACTGAGTTGTACAGCTGTTATATATGTCTTGAGGGCCTAGGTCCATCCCATTTCTGCTCTTTGTTTGTTGGTTCAGTCTCTGGGCCCCTACCTGCCCATGTTAGTTGATTTAGAATGTTTTTAGGTGGTGTGCATGTTCTCTCTGGTACCTTCAATTCTTCACTTCCCTCTTCCACAGTGTTCCCCAAGCCCCACCCAAATGTTTGCCTATGGATCTCTTCATCTGTTTCCATCAATTGCTGGTGAAGGCTTTCAGACAACACTTATATTAGACCCCTGCCTGGAAGTAGAGCAGAATGTAAGAAACAGTGTCAGGAATGTATTCTCTTTCATGGCAAAAGTCTCAAGCTGGATCAGTCGTTGGTTGGACATTCCCTCAATTTCTACTCAAGTCTTTACTCCTGCATATCTTGCTGGCAGGAGAAATTGTGGGTCTAAGGTTTTGTGGCTGCATTGATGTCCCAGTCCCTCCATTGCAAGTCTTTACTGGTTACAAGAGATGGCTGTTTCAGTCTTCATATCCCCCATTGGTAGGAGTCTTCGCTAGGTCACCCTCATAGATTCCTAGGAGTTTCCATTGTCATAGTAGTTTTCTAGCTAGTTCCTGACATGTCCCTGCCCCCTGATTCCATTTCTCACTTCCTGTAGTCTGCCCCACTCACACATATTCCCCTACTTGATTTCTCCTGCTTTCTCCCTAGACCCTCTCCCTCCCAGAGCCCCCCTCCATCCACCCCAAATGTCTATTCTATTTTCCCTTCTCAGCAAGATTCAAGTGTCCCCTTTTGGGCCATCCTGTTACTTAGCTTCTTTGGATCTGTGAAATGTAGCAGGGTTATCCTATACATTATGGGTATTATACACTTATACGTGAGAAATACTAAATACTTACAAGTTTGTCTTTCTTGGTCTGGTTTACCTCACTCAGGATGGATATTTTCTAGTTCTATCCATTTACCTGCAAAATTTTTGAAGTCCTTGTTTTTAATAGCTGAGTAATATTCCATTGTGTAAATGTACCACATTTTCTTTATTGATTGTCCATTTAAGAGACATCTAGGTTGTTTCAAGTTTCTGGCTATTATGCATAAAGCTACCATGAATATGCTTGAGCAAGAATCCTTGTGGTATGGTGGACCATCTTCTGGGTATATGCCTGGAGTGGTATAGCTAGGTCTTGAAGAAGATCTATTCCAAATTTTCTGAGAAACTGCCAAATTGATTTCCAAAGTGGTTGTATAAGTTTGCACTTCTGCCAGAAATGGAAGCATGTTTCCCTTGTTCCATGTCTTCACCACCATGTATTGAAGCTTAAGTTTTTGATCTTGGACATTCTGACATGTGTAAGATGGAATTTCAGTATAACTAACCAAGTAAGTGAAAGACCTATATGACAAAACTTTCAGTCTTTGAAGAAAGAAATTGAAGAAGATATCATAAGATGGAAAAATCTTTCATGCTCATGGATTGATAGGATTGCATAGTAAAAATGGCCATCTTACCAAAAGAAATCTATAGATTCAGTGCAATTCCCACCAAAATTCCAGCACAATTCTTAACAGACCTTGAAGAAGTAATTCTCAACTTCATATGGATAAACAAAAACTCAGTATAGGTAAAACAATCCTGTACTATAAAAGAACTTCTGGAGGTATTATCATCCACTATCTCAAGCTGTACTACAGAGCAATAGCAATGAAACAGACAAGTTGGTCAGTGGAATCGAATTGAAGACCCAGAAGTAAACCTACACTCCTATGAGCACTTGATTTTTGACAAAGAAGTCAAAACTTTACAATGGAAGAAAGAAAGCATCTTCAACAAACCGTTGAGGTCTAACAGGATGTCTGCATGTGGAAAAATGAAAATAGATTCGTATCTATCACCCTGTACAAAACTCAAGTCCAAGTGGATCAAAGACCTCAACATAAAACCAGATACACTAAATCTGATAAATACAGTGGGAATAGCTATGAATTCCTTGGCACAGCAGACAACTTCCTGAACAGAACACCAACTACTCAGGCACTAAGATCAACAATTAATAAACTGAAAGGCTTCTATATGGCAAAGGATTCCATCAAAAGCACAAAGTAGCAACCTATAGATTGGTAAAAGATCTTCAACAACACTACATCTGACAGAGGGCTGATATACAAAATATATAAACAACTCAAGAAGCTAGACTTCAGCAAACAATATAGCCTAATTAAAAATGGGGTACAGTTTTAAACAGAGAATTCTCAATAGAGGGGTATTTAATGGCTGAGAAGCACTAAAAGAAATATTTAAAGCCCTAGTCATCAGG
Organism: Uromys caudimaculatus; assembly: GCA_028551405.1. Classification (NCBI taxonomy): domain Eukaryota; kingdom Metazoa; phylum Chordata; class Mammalia; order Rodentia; family Muridae; genus Uromys; species Uromys caudimaculatus. The sequence goes on from CM052713.1 coordinate 17,528,695, forward strand.
GAAATGCAAAACAAATCAACTACTGTGATCTTTCAAGGGCGAACTTGGGAGACACATAAGCAGGATTCCACTCTCTGAGAATTTCTTTTTTGTCCTCCACCCCAATTCCAAAACATGATACTGGATTATCAGAGAAAAATCTATGAATCCAGGAAAATATTTTTTTTATTTTTTACTGGATATTTACTTTATTTGCATTTCAAATGTTTTCCCCTTTCCAGGTCTCTCCTTCGGAAACCCCCTATCCCATCCCCCCTCCCCCTGCCTCTATAAGAGTGCTCCCCCACCCACCCACCCACTCCCGTCTTCCCTCCCTAGTATTCCCCTACACTGGGGCATTGAACACCTTCAGGCCCAAGGACCTCTCCTCCCACTGATGGCCAACAAGACCCTCCTTTGCCACATATGTGGCCAGCACCATGGGTCCCTCCATGTGTATTCTTTGGTTGGTGGTCCAGTCTCTTGGAGCTATGGGGAGGGGGGATCTGGCCAGTTGACACTGTTGCTCCCTCAACGGGGCTGCAAACTTCCTCAGCTCCTTCAGTCCCCTCTTCCATTATGAACTCCCACATTCAGTTGAATGGTTGACTGTGAGCATCTGCCCCTGTATTTGTCAGGCTCTGCCTGAGCCTCTCCGGAGACAGCTTATCATGCTTCCATCAGCAAGCACTTCCCAGTATCCACAATAGCATACAGGTTTGGTGGCTGTATATGGGATGTATCCCCAGGTGGGGTAGTCTCTGGATCACCTTTCCTTCTATCTCTGCTCCACACTTTGTCTCAATATTTCCTCCTGTGAATATTTTGTTCACCCTACTAAGAAATATTGAAGCATCCACATTTTGGTCTTCCTTCTTAGGCTTCATATAATCAGTGAATTGAATCTTGAGTATTCTGAACTTTGGGGCTAATATCCACTTGTCAGTGAGTACATATTGTGTGTGTTCTTTTGTGACTGAGTTACCTCACTCAGGATGATATGTTCGAGTTCCATCCATTTGCCTGCGAATTTCATGATGTCATTGTTTTTAATACCTGAGTGGTACTCCATTGCGTAAATGTACCACATTTTCTGTATCCATTCCTCTGCTGAGGGACATCTGGGTTGTTTCCAGCTTCTGGCTATTATAAATATGGCTGCTATGAACATAGTGGATCATGTGTCCTTATTATATGTTGGCGCACCTTCTGGATATATGCCCAGGAGTGGTATAGCTGGGTACTCAGGTAGTACTATGTCCAATTTTCTGAGGATCCTCCAAACAGATTTCCAGAGTGGTTGTACTAGCTTGCAATCCCACCAGCAATGGAGGAGTGTTCCTCTTTCTCTACATCCTCGCCAGCATCTGCTGTCACCTGAGTTTTTGATCTTAGCCCTTCTGACTGGTGTGAGGTGGAATCTCAGACTTGTTTTGGTTTGCATTTCCCTGATGACTAAGGATGTTGCACATTTCTTTAGGTGCTTTTCAGCCCTGTGAATTTCCTCAGTTGAGAATTCTCTGTTTAGCTCTGTTCCCCACTTTTTAATAGGGTTATTGGTTCTATGGGCCATCTTGCTGAAAGCAATCTACAGATTCAATGCAATCCCCATCAAAATCCCAACTCCCTTCTTCATAAAGTTAGAAAAAGCAATTCTCAAATTCATTTGGAACAACAAAAAACCTAAGATAGCAAAAGCTATTCTCAACAACAAACGAACTCCTGGGGGAATCACCATCCCTGACCTCAAGCTGTACTACAGAGCAGTAGTGATAAAAACTGCATGGTATTGGTACAGTGACAGGCAGGTAGATCAATGGAATAGAATTGAAGACCTAGAAATGAACCGACAAATGATCTCTGACATAGGAGCTAAAACCACTCAGTGGAAAAAAGACAGCATTTTCAACAAATGGTGCAGGTTCAACTGGCGGTCTACATGTAGAAGAATGCAAATTGATCCATTCCTATCTCCCTGTACTAAGCTCAAGTCCAAGTGGATCAAGGTCCTCCACATAAAACCAGATACACTGAATCTAATAGAAGAGAAAGCGGGGAAAAGTCTCGAACACATGGGCACAGGGGAAAAGTTCCTGAACAGAACACCAGTGGCTTATG
>CM052713.1:17531291-17553669 GCA_028551405.1 Uromys caudimaculatus
TGAGCGAGGTAACTCAGTCACAAAAGAAGGAACATGGTATGTACTCACTGATAAGCGGATATTAGCCCAAAAGTTCAGAATGTCCAAGTTTCACTTAACAGTAACTGCTGGACTGAGAGTGAGGTCCCAGATGGAGGAGTTGGAGGAAGGTCTGAAGGAGCTGAGGGAATTTGCAGCCCCATGGAGGGAGCAAGAGCATCAGTGGGCCTGACCCCTCCCCTCCCGGGTCGTCCTGGAGTTTGGACCACCAACCAAAGAATACACATCTATGGACCCATGGTTTGGACTACATATGAGGCAGAAGAATCACCTCGATGGCCACCAGGGAGAAAGGAGAGGACTCTGGGCCTGAGGGTGCTAGTGGCCCCAGTAAAAGGGAATGTCAAGGCGGGAATATGGGAATGGGTGGGCGGGTAGGTGGGAGGTGGAATTCCCTCATAGAGGTGGGGATGGGGAGGGGATAGGGGGTTTCCAAAGAGGAGACCCAGAAAAGGGGAAACATTGGAAATGTAAATAAAGTATCAAACAAACAAACAAACAAAACAGAGATGGTCTAGAGTATAACATGGACCAAAGCTGCCCTATACAGTCATGAGTGTGAAGGATGTGATGGGGGAGGGTTCAAGATTAGAGGCAAGGAGGTCACCAAGTAATCAAAAATGTGTTCTTCAGAAGCAGAGTCTGTGGTTCCTAAGTGTATTGTCTTCAGGTTCAGGTTGTGTGAGTTTAAACATGACTTGTGTCATTTGTATCCACAAATAACTTTAGGAGAATGACTATTTCTCTGGCTTTTGAATCTTAGAGTCATATGGGCTGGTGAAAGTTTTATGACTGAGTGTCAAGTGAGCAAAAATACCTAAGGTATTTAGAAAATAGTGGACATGCAGCAGAGTAGAGTTGTTTGCTTCTAGAGTGAAGGTGGAAAATCATGAGAGGAAAGTCCCAAATCCGCATGCTCCTTTTGTCTGGATCAACTTGGAAATAAATGTTTTTACTAACGATTCCTATGCTTTCTGCTGTATTTCTGTCTTTCACATACCCCTTCTTGTCAGCAATTGGATTTCCATAGTCTGCCCTGCTGTGACACTTTTTGACCTTGTCAAGAGAAACCAGAATATCTCTCCAGTATTGAAAATACCTATAGGTAATCAATAAAATATTTTTGACTAGGGCATACAGCTGTTCAACACATTTGCATCTATACTAAATAAGGTATTTAAATAGAAAGCTGAAACTATACCAAATGTCTCATTTTGCATATTCCCTTGAACAACTAGACTATAATGAACCAAAACACTATAAAATTTGAGCATGAACATAAACACATGCATGGTGAATGCAAGACAAGCCATTGGAGGTGTTATTATTATGATTGAAAATATTGTCAAGTTGAAGCTCTTTGCTAGGTTTTCAATGTACAGACTCACATTTCTATATAATCACTGCAGTGATCCATGCTTTTGGTGGATGGTGTTTGGACTCAGTTTGAGTTAGTCTGTGTTTGGATGAATTATGTAAAATCCCCAAATCGTGTGTTTTGTAAACATGAAAAAAAAGAAAGTGATTCCAATGGATGGGAAAAGTTGTTCCAAATTGGGAAAATGGAAAATCAGTGCCAGATGGATGTGTGTTGGAAAGCTTAAAATGCTAGCATTGTGAACAGTGAGCTTGCAAGCTCTCTCCTGTCTTAAAGTGAAGGATTACCTTTTTCTGGCTCCTGAGAACTGGAGAATGGGCCATTTAATTTTTGTTTATTCATCATTTTATTAAATATTTATAACTAAGAATCTGATGGATGCTGACTCTACAGTATCTCAGGAGCATCAGTACTGATCTCAGGAGCTGAGAGGTTTGCTTATAAAACTCAGCACCGTGTCTTTACATGTCCAGAGTCAGGAAGTCATAGCATCGGTATCAGACTCTAATATCCCTTTCTCATCACCTAGTAAGCTCTCAGAGGCGTGGCTTAAGCAGGACAAAGGATTATGAGTGTGGTTTTGTTGTATTTGAGGCCTTCATAATTATAACTCACAGCTAAGGAGGCAATATCTTCCTTTTACACTCTCAAGCAACTTCCAATTACTTGTGATTATAGACACCATCCCCTGAAAGTCTCACTTGTGTTTGTGCTTTACCCATAAATGGGGTGTGCTAATATGTTTTTACACAGCATCATTGATGTCATTTGGGGTATGGTGCTGAGCATATTGCCTGCAGAATGACAAGCCAAGCAAATGGTAGCATGATCAATAGCATCTGTAGGCAGGAAAACACGAGATGAATGGTCATCACTTATGCCTGCTAGCCACGGTACAACATTGGGCCCACCCTCAAGGAACCCTGTAACCAGCAGGCAGTACTGGACATGCATAAACATCTGGCCCCCAGAGAAGATTATGCTAAGCATTAAATGAATGAACCAAGTGTTGGGATCAGAGGAGCCAGCCAAGAAGAGATTTACCTTTCTCCCTGTCTCTAGTCATGGTCTATTTCTTACTACAGGTGGAACAGAATAAACATTTTCCCCTGGAGTTTGTGAGCTGGATGAGGGCATTTATAAGCAAAGTAAAAAGTATGAGAATAAGCATATTGAAAACTGAGCTTTTTTGGTTATTCTACAACTGTTAATATGGTAACGTCTATTCCCCATAATAAGAGGCATAGAGAAACAATATCCCAAACACTACCACCACCATTTTGAAAATGTAAATTGATTCAAAGAGGTTAAAAACATCAGCTCAGCAGGCAAGATGTGATGACAAACACAGGCACTTGGAAGTGGGGTACAGTTTGAGATGTGATAGTTCATGCTGCTGTTGCTTCTGATGAGCAGTCTAGGGAATAAACAGTATAGGATGTTGGTATTAGAAAGCAGCCAGTGTGAACTGACATCAACCGAGACCGAGAAGACCTCAGCATAATTAGTGTCAACCTGTCTCCCTGATGGGGTTTAGTGTAGAACAGACAAAAGCAAATCTATATCTTTTCCTGACGGGCATACACAACCTTAATTAATGGGTTAATGGTTTTCAGAAGAAAGACAAAAAGATAATGAAGTGTTATACAAATGAATTGGAAGCTCCAATCTAAAATTGGGGAAGTTTTGTTTGTTTGTTTGTTTGTTTGTTTGTTTGTTTGCTTTTGAACTAGGTACAGGAGAAGAAATCAAAGGAATTTCCATTCTTGTCCTATTTTTCTTTTTTAAAAGAATTATTTATTTAGTTTATGTATGTGAATACACTGTAGCTGTCTTCAGACACACCAGAAGAAGGCATCAGATCCCATTATAGATGGTTGTGAGCCACCATGTGGTTGCTGGGAATTGAACTCAGGACCTCTGGAAGAGCAGTCAGTGCTCATAACTGCTGAGCCATCTCTCCAGCCCTTTATTTTTATTCTTTTACTTCATCTGATGATCCTGATGTGTTCTGTGCTTCACTCAAGAAAAGAAGTCAATCCTGAATCTTATTTTCTAAATGAGGGAGACTATATGTCATCATTTATTTCAGTTTTTCACCATTAAGTGAGAATTAGGTGAGAGAATTATTCAGGCTTCTTCCAAATTTAGCAAAAGACAACTAAACCCTAAACATAACTACATTGAAAACACACTGTTAAATATATGTTTAAATTCAACTGGTGCAATGGCCCACATTTAGAATCACTTAGTAACAGAGTCTTAAAGGGTGGGCAATTTTCCAGATCAGATTGGTCTGAGGCCAAGTTTGTGGAGACTTATCTTGATTACAACTGCCAAAGAGGGAAGAAAGTTCATCTACAGTGGGCGGCACTATTCCGCAGCTGGAGGATCTTTAACTGCAAAATGGAGACATTTGAGCGTAGGCATATGTGCAATAATTTATTGCTCTCTGTTTCTGATTATGGATGTGATGTAACAATTCACTGAACCTTTTGCTACATTGACTTCCCTACTATGGAAATAATTTCAAGTTAAAATACTCCTTTATCCTCTAAACTGCTTTTGTTAAGGTGTTTTATCACAATAGGAATTAAAACTAAGGTAGAAATTGGTACCCAGAAGTAGAGCCATTACAGTGATGAACTTGATCATGTTTCCCCCGCTAGTTTTGGAAATGTTTTAGAGTTGGTAGCATAACTTGACAGTCTCATAAGCTTCATCCACATGGCACTGATTTTGAAAACAAAGAAGCAAGAATGAAGGGGTCAAGGAGAGTAGCTGAGGCCAAGTATTGTGCAGAAGGCTTTGAGCCTCTGACAAGACTCTGGGAGGTCATTGTATTAGGCTACAAAGATGAAGCTTCAGTTGCAGTGGAGATCCCAGGATACTAGAGTTGTTAGGACCATGAGTCATCCTTCAAGGAGAGATGTAGATGTAGAAGTGGAGTGGAGCCAGTCTAAACCAAAGAGAAAAGCTGTGGGTAGTGCACATGGTAGAGCTAGAGAGGTGAAGCTATTCAAGGCCTTTGGAGCACAGCCTCTTTAATTTTGAGCCCCAAGTGCCAGGCATGGAGCTGCAGCATTTAGTGTTTTCACTGCTGGGTTTTGAATTTACACTAGTGTGATATTTTTGTGCCCTGATTCTTCTCTTTTGAAATACCAATATCTAGTGTGTTATTATATGTTGGAAGTATGCAACTTAATTTTGATTTTACAGGATTTCACAATTAAAAGATTTTGAACTTTTGACGTGTTGGAATAAAAAAAGCAAGCATTATGTATATGTGTGTGTTTCTGCTTGCTAGTATATGCAATACATGCATCAAGGAGTCTGTGGAGGCAAGAAGAAGGCACTGGACACCTTGGAACTGGAGTTACATTGAGCCACCATGTAGATGCTGGGAACTGAACCTGGGTCCTCTGTAAGAGTAATAAGGACTATAAACTATTGAGCCATATAAAAATAGTAAACTCTCAAGAGTTGGGTTTTTAGAGATGATGATGACTTTTAAAGTTATACTATCTTATATACTAAGAGATAATTATGAGATATGGGGGACAAGAGATGGAGCATTACAGTATAGAAGTGATTTACTTACGTGTTTTGTTGGCAAGCGGTAGAGTTGTGCTGGCTTAGCTTTCATTGTTGACACAACCTAGAACCACTGGCAGAGGGGTCTCAGTGAGGAATTGTACATTACATTGTGGTAACTTGGGAACATGCCTATAGGAGATTGTCTTAGGATTTATTGCTATGAAGAGACACCATGACACAGTCAAATCTTACAAAGGCAAATATTTAATTAGGGTTGGCTTATAGTTTCAGAGGTTTAGTCCATTGTTATCATGGCAAGAAGCATGGAAGCATGCAGGCAGACAAGGTGCAGGAGGAATAGCGAGTTCTATATTTTGATCTGAAGGCAGCAGAAGGAGACTGGATTTCCACACTGGGCAGAATTTTAGTATAGGAGACCTCAAAGCCCACCTCCACAGTGATACACTTCCTCCAACAAGGTCACACCTCCTAATAGTGCTGCTCTCTATGGGCCAAACATTCAAACATAGTCTTGGCTTAGAGAGGGGTTCCTGAGAGAAGGAGTGTTTGACAGCAGCAAAACATTGACTCAAAGTCAATTGTGGGGTACAAGAAGATGACCTGTGTTCTGCTTGAGACAGCTTCCTAGACAGCCCCTTGCTTGAGACAGCTCCCTCTTGCTAGAAAAATAATTTTAAAAACTCTCTGGATAGCTTATCACTTGCAGACCAAAAGCTTGATCTTTAATTTTCATATCAATTCAGTCGTTTACTGGAGGTTCCCTTTTTATTATCCCACAATGACCATTCCATGACCTCAGCCCCTTGATTATTAGGAAAAGACTGCAAGCACATTTTTTTAAAACATTGGAAGAATTCAGAGGTCTGCTTGTCTTTGTAAGCACAGACAATAAGCTAGCTGGGTGGGATCTTGTCCTGAGATTACCATTCCCACCATGCCTGGGCCCAAACTAGTTCTGTCCCAGACTGACCTTGAACTCAGGAATCTGCCTGCCTTTGTATTCACAAACCATAAACTTAGCTGGGTAGGATCTTGCCCTCTGATCACCACTCCCCCATATCTCTTTATCTTTCTTCCTTAATATCTTTCTCACAAGCTGGCTCATAGTGCAGCTGCCTTTGTTCTTTGAGGTCCATGAAGCTCCTTATACAATTTGTATTGCATCCTTATATTTTGAGTAGTTGAGAAATTATATGCTTTTGTACTCCTGTTTTCTGAGTTCTTTCCTACAGCTTTAAAGGGTGTCTTGAAGGTCACATTGTTTACCATTTTTGCTAAGGACATAGACACACCCTCATCTCCCAGACTCATGATGTTTAATTATCATGAAGTCATTAATGTTGGCAGGGAGAACATTCTCTGATAACCTTGACAGGAAGAATATTTCCTGAAGGAGAAACAAGAAATGTGTGTGTGTGTGTGTGTGTGTGTGTGTGTGTGTGTGTGTGTGTGTGTGTGTGTGTGTGTATTTGCTCCAAGGAAGGAAAACCATGTCATATCCTCCCTTCCACATGGCCATTCAGGACTCAGCAGGGGTCATAACTATTCAAACCACCACAAGAATAATCTTGATTAATTTAATTGAGGTGGAAAGACCTGTCTACCATAGGTGACACTGTTTTGTAGGAAGGAGATTATGAACTGTATAGATAGAGAAAGCAAACAGACCACAAGCACAAGTGCATTCCTTGTTCTCTGTGCCTGATTATGGATGTTATGTGATTATATCTGTCAAGATTGTGCTATTGACCTTTCCATGCTATGATAGACTGTAACCTGGAACTGTGAGAGGAAATAAACCCTGTCACCCTCTAATTTTCTTTTGACAGTGTATTGTATCACAGCAAGCAGAAATTAAAGTGACTGGGAATCTTGTGTTTTTTTCTGGTAACATTGTTGTTCAGGTTTTATGCACATACCAATCTCAGAAGTTCTAAATAATCTCTCGAATCAAGAACCAGAATATTAAACCTTCCAGTCCAGTTAATTAATATCAGATAATAATTTGTTTTCAGATAAAGCCAAATTCACTTTCCCATTCTTCCCAGCATTACTTCTGGGAAGTAATGGAGTTGACTATAGGCAAATTTGTAGGTAATCAATTCAAATTTTAAAAATCTTGGAAAATTTTACCCTCTCTACATATCTATTCTCTCAAGGAAGGAGAAGACATCTCTTCTCAGAACCAAGAGAGAATCAGCCTCATGTCACCATTAGTAATCTTTCTCTGGGGCAATGCCAGGTCTCTCATCATTGATGGTCCTATGCTAAAAGCAATGTCAGGCCTCAGTCATTGGTGACCCTCTTTGTTAGGGAAGAATGTATTTAATCTTTATGCTACTTACATACACATCATAGTAACATAAAGGAAAATTAATATTTAATTCATTATTTAATATTGGTTTCCAGGCTTTAGAAATTAAGTTTGTTTTATATTACGTAGCACATATATAGTTTCCCAATTACTGGACATCATTCATGTATTTTATTCTTAATAAATCATTTTCCTACTCATCAATCTTTTGAAGAGCCTATATTATCATCATAGTATTATACAGATGAGGAAGTAAAGGCATAGACCTATTTAATAATTTGCGTAAGATCATGTAGCCTTATAAAGAACAAAGTCAACACCAAGTGTTCAGCTGTAGTGTGTATGCTTTGCCACAGTATGAAAGGGTTTGGCCCTAGTGTCAAGCTCTGTCAGCAATTCCTGTAAGGAATACTTAATAAAAACTCAAAAGGAACTATCAAAACTCTAAAGTTGAAAACTGGGCACAATTACTTCCATATACCTTGTAGAATACATGCCATATCTGTACTTTATATATGTCTGGCAAATATTATATATATTTGTTTATAAATGTTACAAATTTAGGGCAAACTTAAAAAGATATGGACATCTCTGGAGGCAAGACGTGCAACACCATATTGAAGGTTGAACATTTTGTCTAGTTCTCTTTTTCTCCATACCCTTCCCTGGTTGGCTGAACTATTTTTATTGTAGGAATCACACAAATGCCAATGAAGGACTTCACTGGGCCAGCTTCTGATGAATGACTACTGTGTTCCAGGCACTGTGCTGGGTGTATGTGGAAGAGTCTGCGAAAACAAGAAAAGCAATCCAACATAACCCTTATTTGCAAACCAAGAAGGCAGAGAATATATACAGCATGTTAAAATGTTTTTCAAGCAAGGACTTTCTGGGAAAACACTCTTCAAAGAACTGTATTAATGAGAACAGCAGCAATAAAAATAATAAAATGAGCAATAAAAAAGAAAATAATGGCCTATGGGAAACAGGGGAATATTATTGTGTTAGGAATAGCTACTAATAAGACTGAAAAGGAATGTGAGGTAAACATTACTTAAGCAAGGTGTGATAAGGAGAAGGAAGCCACTCTCCTCAGACACATCCACTTTCTTATCTCTGGAACCTAGAAATTTGGGACTGTACACGGCAAGAGGAAATCTGCTGTTGTGATTAAATTTTATGTATACAAGAAATGCAGGCACAGGGGATGGAGTAGAGACTGAGGGAATGGCCAACAAGTAACTGGCCTAACTTGAGATCCATTCATGGACAAGCACCAGTTCCTGACACTGTTAATGATACTCTGTTATGCATGCAGACAGGACAAGTTGTCCTCTGAAAGGGTCCACCCAGCAGATGACTCAGACAGATACAGACACCCACAGCCAAACAGTGGATGGAGCTTGGAGACTCTTATGGAAGAACAGGGAAGAAGGATTGCAGGCTCCCAAGGAGATAGGAACTCCTCAGGAAGATTAACAGTGTCAACTAACATGGACTCTTGGGGGCTCTCAGCGTCTGAACCACCAACCAAAGAACATACACGGGCCGGACATAGGCCTTCCTGCTTATATGTAGCAGATGTGCATATTAGTGTTATGTAGGTCCTGAACAGTTGGAATGGGGGCTGTCCCAAAAGCTGTTGCCTGTACATGGTGTATGTTCTACTAGATGGGTTGCCTTGTCTGGCCTCAGTGGGAGAGAAAGCATCTAGCCTCTCAGATACTTGAAGTGCCAGTGTGGGGGTGATACCCAAGGGGGCCCCACCCACTCAGAGGAGAAGGGGATGGGGATGGGAAAGGATTGTGGGAGGGGGTGACCAGGAGGAGGGTAGTGAGTAGAATGTAAAGAGAATAAGTAAAAAAAAAAAAATTAAATTAAAAAAATAAAAGCATATTATTTAATACAATTGTTAAAAAAAAAAAAACTGTTAAGATAGAAAATTTTCCCTGGACTATCCACCAGGCATAATGTACTCACAAAGGTCTTTAGGATGGAGGGAACAAAATCGGAATCCAAAATGGAGTCCTGATTCTGACTAAAGGTTGACATTATGCCAGGAAGGATAAGGTGACTTTTTTTATGCCATAAAAAGAGGAAGAGATTCTTCCCTGGGGACTAGGAACAAATGAAATCCTACTTAGCACCTTGAATTTAAGACTACTCTCCTTTCAAATTGTGTAAAATTAATTTAGGTTGGCTTAGGCCACTAATATGAAGCTGTTACAGAAACATGGAAATGAAATATGCATGAAACAGTGTGTTTTTTTCTTACATGTGAATGAATTTGTAGGTGGTCGTTGACTAGTGAGAGGGCTGGCTTCACTAGGTGCCAAGAATCCTGACTGTTTGCATTTGGCAGACTTCCCCTGGAAAGGTGTTGCTTTCATCTGTGGTCCATAATGTCTCACAAGCACACGTTTCTAGCAGATGGATGAAGGAAGACAAAAAGAAAAGTTTGATCTCTTCTCTTTAGGAAATATTCCAGAGATTGCACACATCATTTCACACACACACGCACACGCACACGCACACGCACACGCGCGCGCGTGTGCGTGTGCGTGTGCGTGTGCGTGTGTGTGTGTGTGTGTGTGTGTATAGGAATCTTTTCACATGGCCATGCCACAGGGGAGCCTGGGAAATTTTACCCTTGGGTGGCATTCTGCCAAACTAAAAGCCAGGAGCTTTGTTGCTCAGTGAAAGACTGAAAGGCAATACTGGAGACAGCTAAGCAAGTATCTCAACAACTTGTTATTCGTGTTATTGGAAATTAAAGGCATAGTATTTATACTTTACACTATAGAATATTGATAATGCCAAGGCCTGGGAGATGCCAGGCATGATAAAATCATACAATAACATGTGTTTGGTTGAAAAAAGGTAGAGACATTTATTCACTTTTAAATTTTCAGTGATTTAAATATAGACACAAATATTAATAATGTTAGAATCACCATAGGATATTAATGACAGAATGAATGATTTCCCAGTAGCTAGAGAATATTTTGCTTTTGTTTTCAAATGAAAGCTGTATGGGGATTAAAAAAAAGTAGAAGTCTTATGAACAAGAAACACAAAATATGTTGGTAGAAACAAGTTCTAACAAGAGCTAGGGAATAGCTTAGTAGTATAGTCACTGGCTGGGATGTGTAATGCCCTGGATCTCATCCAAACACCACAGTAAAGAAGTTCTAGCAAACTGGCCATTACTGTAAACACAAATAAAGCAAATAGCAATAAAGCAGAGACTGAAGTAACCAGACAGGAAAACTCTCAAAGTTGACAAGATTATAAATCATCATCATTAGAAACAAAGATCAATGCTATTTGTATTTACTGTCTTTAAAAGAATGTGTAAACAACATACCAACTATGTCGGACAATCACAGATAATTTTTCCAACATACCAACATATGTTCAAAATATACGAAAGAGCAATCAACAAAACCATGATAAAAATAAGTCAATAACTAAAATCGAGGAGTCTTAAAAACTATTGGCTCAAATAGATACAAAACAGCAAAGACATTAAAGGTTAGAATGAAAGTATTCAGAAGAGTGTTTAGGGCTTTGAATACATCTTCAAGAATAAAAGTAAAGGACCTTCCAGAGGAAGAGTTTATAAGACATCAACAGGAAAGCACCATCTCAGACAATTTAGGGAAAAAGAAAAGCAACTAGAAGGGATTAAAAACACAATGTGAAGACTGATAGCATTATGTCCAAATGAATAGGCAGGTAGGGAAACGGATATGATAGAGTGGTACCCAGTGATGCTGGCAGCAGCGGTCAAGAAACAAAAGCAAAAACGCAAGCAAGGACAGCATCTGAAATGTAAATAAACAAAACAATAAATAAAAAATACATGCACCTTGGAAAAAATGAGCAAGTATGTGACCATCAACAGATACAAGAAAAGGAGTAACAATAGGTAACAGTTACACGTGCTGTAGAAGACAGTACATGCTGTTAATAACATCTATAACCCAATAAAACTAGATGGAAAGATCAATATTTGTAAGAAATTCTATATTTGATACAATACGGAAAAATTTACAGTTAAAAAGTATAAGATATATTGAAACAGTTGTCAGGGAAGACCATCTTATTTCTTGCACTTCAAACCTTTCCAAGCCCATCTTGAAAGCATTGCAGGTCACTTAACCAAAATGAACCAGCCTTTTCACCATTGTGCACTAATTGTGCCAGTCACGGGATTCATGTTGACAGTGTCATGCATACACATGGTGTGTTTCAGTCATGTTCACCTCAGTAATCCTTTTCTTATACATATTGTCCTAGGCAGTGGAAAATTGAAAAGTCAACATACCTAAACATTTTATCACATTGATTTTTTAACTATGCAAAATAGCCCCCCTGAAGAAAAATGACAGGACTATATTATGTACCGATGTATTTATGAAACTCTTAAAGAAATCAGTGGCAGGAAATCTACAACCATGTATGAGTTAGTTCTTCCAGTTACACAGAAGCTTTCCATATCAGACAATCTATAATTTAACAGTGCTAGTTCACCAAGGAAATAAATCCTGTGCTTAAGCTAATAGAGGCAGGAAGTTTTGGATAAAATTTTATGACGTTTATTCAAATTTTCACAAAACCAGACTTAGGAGAGAATCTCATTATCTAAAAAAATATGTGTAAAACACTTCCAGGCATTGTTTTAAAAGAAGAAATGTAGGTATATTTCATATAAGACAGGAAACCTTGTATCACTACTACTAATTAAACTAATAAAAAGCATAATTGCTATAATTAAGAAACACAATGTAGTATTAACACTGGAGGGGAAAAGTGAAATGATATAATCAAATGAACACAATCTTCTATGCTATGTCATATAAAATAAGTATAATTTCTCCCTCTTTCTTTAAAAATGCATATATTTATAAAATGTAAACTGTTGTGATAGTCACCTCTCATTACTCCTATAATTTTCCATCCTACTCCTGATAATGACCTTCCCAACATAAAGTCCTCTCTCTCTCTCTCTCCCTCGCTCTCTCTCTCTCTCTGTTCAGTTCTTGTCCAGGTAGCCACTGTTACTATGAGTCCATGATTGAAATGCAGGTTGTATCAAGAAGACTTCGTTTCATACCCTGCTTCCGCCCTCCAGCTCCTATGACCTTGCTGCCACCCCCACGGAGCTGATGGAGGAGAAGGAGCATTATTCTTATTCTTACCCAGATGATGACCTGGCATGTACAATAATAACTGCCAAGAGTGATATGCCTACTGGTACAGTGGTGGTATGACTGAGAGATATCCAACCACTTCCTGTTTGGGTTTGAGGCCTTCTCTATAGGGAAGAATATACACTTACTACACCAAAGTTGGTCAGAAGCATATGGCTGGGTGAGTCTGCTACTGGTGTTTTGCTAAATGGAATGCTCCTGAGTATTGATTTTTAACCCATAGACTAGTACTAATCTCAGCCTTAGTCAGAGAAAATCCTTTGATGGCAGTAGTTAGTGGAGATAGTCATAACTGGTTAGAATGATGAGAATCAGTGATTATATTCAGCTCTAAATAAATCAACATGCAAGTCAACAAGAATAGGGCAACTGGCAAAGATTACAAATAAGAGGTTTAAAGAAAGAGAACCTCACTTTTTAGATACTCATGGAAAGATACTCAACATCGAAATAATTAGGTAGCTACAGCTTAAAACTAAATGAGACTCAATTTACACCTACTAGATTAGTAAATATCAGAAAGTCAGATGGCGTCATATTGGCAGAGAGGTGGAAGAATGAGTCTGCTTGTGCACTGCTGTGAGAATGCAAACTGGTGAGCTCTTCTGGATGTCAATGAATCACTTCTTTAGATCTGTTTTCAGAGGAGCTTGCCTAGGACCATGGGTGGTATAATTGAAGAGAATCAGAGCATCTGCATTCAAACAGGGAGAGATTGCCCTATGGGAATATTCAGCGGACTGCAGTGCGCAGCAAAGCCACAGCTAGCTCTCTGTGTTTTCAGGGCTGGATTCTTCCCTGATTCTTAAGTGAGAGCAATGATTGCCCATGCCACTATAATGCAAGTATATTGTTAAGACCTAGGTGTATTTCTATACCCAGCAGAGCCCCATGTCCTGAGGGATTTGTCCTAAAACTGGAAAGATGAATGCATAACACATAGAAAGTTAATGGATTCCTAACACTTTTAAAAGTGGATATTACCGAAGACTAGACACAATGTTGAACCTAAAGGGAAAACTATAGAATAAATATATTAATTTATAAATTCTGTCTTCTCCTATATGTTCTCATCATGAAGGAAACAAATTTTAATGAAAATGAATTAATTTCAATGAAAATTAAATCGGCTCTTTTCTTTCACCAGAAATTCAACAACATGGTAACATCTTGTATGATTATCCCATAAAATTCTCTAAGGGTTTCTTCAGGTATTCAAAGCAAAGTATCTTGGGGTGGGCTGCTAAAGTGTATGTTGTCCTGGGATTTTCATTTATGTCACTCCAGCTGGTGTTCCCAGAAACTTCCTTAGAAAGCTGTACTAAGATTATCATTTAATTCTTAGACCAGTGGTTCTCAACTGTGGGTGGAGACCCCTGGGTCACATATCCTGCATTATTAGATCTTTACATTATGATTAATAACAGTAGAAAAATTACATTTATGAAGTAGCAACAGAAAAAATTCCTGTTGTGGATCACTACAACATGAGGAACTGTATTAAAGAGTCTACAGCATTAGGAAGGTTGAGAACCATTGACTTATGCTAAAAAGACCTCTTCATGCCATTGCTCTGTTTCCTGTTGGGGTGGTGGCTCTTGGCATCTGTCTTTATAGCCACATACCATTCTCTTCTACCATTAGGAGCCTGTCTATGTCTGTCAGCTATAGCAGCTGCCACCTTGGTCTTGATGCTAATCTTGCTGATGTCTTCTGAGATAGGATATTTCAATTTACATAAACTTCATGTCCTTGTCTGTTACACTTGGCCCTCAGTCATATAACCCCTTACTCTGTAAGAGAGAATAGGTAAAGATATCCCACTTCATACCTGCTCTTGATCCATGATTTGGGCACAAGTCCCTAGAGACTGAGCTGGGTGAAATGGTTGTGATGGATTTGGGCAGTCCTCAGTATTTTTCCTCCCCTTTAAGCTTGGTAATTTTCTTTGTGATGTTTGATATTTTCGGTGTGAGTTTTTTGACCACTATTCTCTAAACTGGCTCACTTACCAGAGGCTCCTCATGCCTCTTCAGACATTCTGGGGTTCCCAGAACTTATCAAAATTCTAGAGTGAGAGTGGCTGAGGTGTGAACTGAGGATCCTTTAGATGTTGTCTGCAGAGCATCCCAGCTGTAGCTATGATAAAGGTAAACAGAACTAAGCTACGCTGGATGTGCTTACTTCTACAGCCATTTAGAATATCACCAATGTCTACTATCTCTGCTCTCTTTCTCCCTACTCATTTCTTCCCCTCTCAGTTAAGGAACAGCCCATCTGACCCAAGAAATGGTGTCATTTCTCAGTCTGGGTTCTCACTAGCATGGGTGTTTCATCCCCTAGGCTCAGCCCAGTGGTGTGGGTAATATAAATACAGTTATATTAGTAGTTCCTACAAGAGGAAACATATGCATTGTAGCTAAGATTTTGAACTAGGATGTGAAAGTTCCAGGGTCAAATCCTAATGGTCCTTTCTAGCTTCACAATTTGGCAAATTATTTAACTACTATTATTGTCAATTCTATTACTTTAAAAGTGAGAACAACAATAGTACCAACTTCACAAGACTATCGTGAGGCTTCCATTATATATGTTATAGAGCATTTGATGTGTAGGAGATATGTTTTTAATTAGCCCATGAGAAATCAATCCTGAAACACACAGTCAAGGTCATGGTCAAGGTGTTTGTACTTTGGTTTTTCACCTTCAATCGGTAGCTAGAATAAGTTTCCCATTTTAGCACCTTTCTTCACATTTTAGCAACTTTTAATTTTTTTAGCATGCTGATGTTGGTTTATTAGTCAACAGATATTTATTCTATACACTGTTTAATATGTAAGATCCACAAGAGTACACTGAAAACAAAGATTAAGTTTTAATTTATTATGAAAAATTGACTATGTGGTCTGTAACTTAGCTTCATTACATATTGATCAACAGTTGAATGCTCAGTTTATAGATTAGGATTGTTCTTAATTATTTTTATATTTAAGCTTTTTGAGAATTCACACATGAGTATTGTATTTATCTAATTTTCATGCCTTTTCCTCTCCCCTCAACCTCTATGTCTGCCACACTCCCTCTTAAATTTATGACCTCTTTCTTCCTCATTATTCTCTCTCTCTCTCTCTCTCTCTCTCTCTCTCTCTCTCTCTCTCTCTCTCACAAGCACACACACATGCATGCATACACACACACACACACACACACACACACACACACACACACACACACACACGCTGCCCCAAGTCCATTTAGTGTTTTCTGTATGTGCGTGTGTTTAGGGCTGACTACTTGGCATAGGATAACTTATCAGAGGTCTTGTCCCTGAATAAAGTTGATGTTCCCGGTCTCCATTAATTGCCTGTAGCTCTTCATCTAGGAATGGAGCCTTGCCAGATTTTCTCATTCATGTCATGCCATGTCAGTTAGTATTGTCATTATTCTGGTCTTGTTTAAGTGACCATATTGTTGGGATTTTATTGATGTAACTTCTCTGTTATATATAGAATACACTGTCCTGTAGCAGACATCTGCGTTCTATGATTCTTACAATATTCTTGTCTCCATTCTGTGCCATTCCTTGAGCCTTAGTTGTAGGGATTGAATTGTGGATGTACCAGTCAGGGTTGGGTACCCAATCCAATAGTCAGTTGTTCCCTGCATTTTGACTAGTTTTGGACTTCTATAATGGTCTCTTTCTCTGCAAAAGAATCTTTTTTGATGAGGGTGAGAGATACATTTATCTGAGGATATAAATATAGGCTTATCTAGGTTATATAGGGATGGTTCAGTATACATAAGTCAGTAGATGTATGTAATAAACCATATAAATTGACTTAAATACAAAAATCACACTTCTCAATAGAATACACGAACAGACTTTGACAAAACCCAAAATGCTTTTTGATAGAAGTCCTAAAGAGAGTAAATGTAGAGGGGGCATGCTTTAACAAACTAAAAATGATACATGACAAAGGCACAGTCAACATCACTCTAAACAGAGAAAAACTGAAATCGATGCCTTTAAAATCTGGAAATGATATGTAGGTGCACTTGCCTACTATTCCCACTCATTTTCAATACAGTGCTTGAAATGCCAGCAACGAGACCAGAGAAGGAAATGGAAGGGATATAAACAGGATAACCGGAGATCAAATTATCCCGATTTCCAGGTGATATCATAACATGCTATCCCCAAAATTCTACTGGAAAACTTTTAGAGGTGATCACTACATTTAGTGTAAAGGCATGCTACAAAGTCAACTTATAAAAGTCAGTAGTCTTTCTATATACCAATAACATACATGCTTAGAGTTCGTGGGAACACTCTCATTCACAATAGAAAAAACCTAGGAATAAATCTAACTAAGTGTTAAATGGGAGTATATGCCCTGGAATAGCTGTGAAACCCAGGAAGGTAAAAAGGGAGTGTGTGGGTAAAGTCAGGGGGAAGAAGCTGTAGAAACGGGCAATTAGGACACAGGCACTATGGAAGCATAAATGGGGAGTTTGGGGGGTGGGTTTCAACTGGGGAAGGAAAGTGGGGAGAAAGAGGGAGGGAGAAAGAATAAGTAACTCTAAGGATGTTTGAAAAACTCACAGTGTCATATATATTCTATTTATTTAATTGTATGTAGTGTGTATGTTTCAATGATGTTATATCACTGGGAGCCATAGACTATCTTAGAAAATTCTCACTTCTGGTCATGGGAAACCTTTATAGTTTCTGGTCAGGGAATTCCAGGAGACTCCTAAACAGTATAGGCTATTACGGTTGCCCTGGCTTGCCTATAATAAATTGAAAGTAGGACTATTTCTGAACCCACCACACACTTTGGACTAAGACTTGGAGGAATCAAGCTGGAACTGAGCTGAAAGGCTTTTCCTCATGAAGTAGCTTTCATGACTGTCTGAAAGTGTCAAGGATGGAAAGATTAATCAATAGTCTCACCCAGCTATAGAGGCTAGGAACTACAATGACAAGCCCTTCAAGATATCCCAAGGGTGCAAGTCTTTATAACTTGGGGTAACTGACAAATGTTTAATTGTGTTTAAGGCCACTTAATAGGAAGGGTTTCATACCTAGTACTGTAAAACTTGCAACTCCCCGTGGTCATGGGCCCTAGAGAAACACACCACTGCTACCTTATGAAACCAGGAAAATTTGTATCTGTCTCCTAAGTGTCAATAACTTTTGACCTGGTTGCCAGGCCCTCTGGTGGCAGTAGGCTGTAGTTTTGGTTTTTTTTTTTTTCTAAGAAATCCTTTAGATTTGTCTTCAAATCAAGGATGGAGAAACCTCAAGAGGCTCTGCAGTTCTCCTGCAGGGAGGTCTCAGATTCACATGCTAAGTACTCTGGGGCTGTAGGTTCAAGTCTTCCTCAGGATGCTCAGTGCCAAATATCACAACCGACACAGGCTTGACTCTCACCTAGGATTTTGAGGCAATAATTAACTTTCCTTCCTTATTAGCATCCTGGATGATTAACACTAACTTCCGAGGCTCATTCTAAACCAGTAGTGAACTCTACACACAAATATTAATGTGAATTATCTACTGGATATCAAGACTTTCTGAATCTACAAGAAGTCCAAAATATTGAAAAATTAAAATAACATCATTCTTAGAAACTGAAAATATGCTAAATTATTAAATTAGTATCAGAACGAAAGATGGGTATTTCCCTAAGGTGATAACTTGACTATATTTTAATACTTTTGAATTGTCATAAATAAATATCTTTCTCATTTCTCCCTTCTGAATTGTACTATTTTTCTACTTTGTTAGAATATGTTTTATATCCTTTTGAAACATATAGATTTGTCCTACTTAGTTTTAATTGTCAGCACAACCTTGAGTCACCTGAGAAGGGCGCCCAGATCAGATTGGCCTCTGGGCATATCTGTGAGGAACTGTCATGGTTTTATTTATATAGGAGAGCTCAGCCTAATGGTGGCACTGTTCATATAAGTGGCACACTTGTTCATATAAGAAAGCTAGCTAAGCAAATCTGCAAGCTAGCTAGTAAACAACATTTGTCCATGGTTTCTGCCTCAAACTTCTGCTTGAGCTTGTGCGTGGATATCCCTCAATGATGGACTATAGTCTGTAAACTGGAATAAATGCCTCCCCCACAAACCTCCCTTTGGCCAGTGTTTTATGACAGTAACAGAGAAGACATAAATACAAGATCTACTTGATATATAGGAAATTTTAAGTCAGAGGTGGATAAAAGTGTTACTATTATTTCCCATCTGTAAGTACTTTCATAATTTGTAGATGTCTGTCACATTTTACAAACCTCATACCAGCCTGACTCTATTATAGCTTTTTAGAAGGAGTCTTGAATGAAGAGCAGTGAACATGCTGTTATGCCTGCAGATGAAATACAGTCATGGAACAGTTATATAGCCACCAGGCTAGCAAATGGCAGAACAGGTCCTCACACCCAAGCATTTTCTGATATTTCTTTATATTGTGTGCTTGGGTCTGAAGGATAGTCCTATTGTGGTTACATTGCCTGATAAGAATGGAAGAGGAAAGAAAACACGAATATTTGCTTAATATATGCACATATTTACACAAACATATTCTTAACAAAATAGAGAAGACATATTCATGATAGTAAAGTCTTCATTTCTATAAATGAATGAACATGGCCATTACTAGTATTTATAGCTGCCTTCTTAACGCTATCCTTTCAGTATACGTAGTAGAAGAAGGTAGTTCTATCTTTACCTTGTCTTCAATAACCAGTGAGGCAGATCTGGGCTCTTTACCTAGAGGGTGACTCACACCTTCAGTCCTGAATTGTCTGGGACATGTATCATTGCGCCTGAATTAGGTTGTAGTTTTCCACTGACCTTAGTCACAGGACATGTCAATTCCAAGATAGTATAAAGGATTTTATTACTCTGAACACCCTCATTTTACCTCACTGGGAAGTAGTACTCCAATTTTCATGGAAATCATGACCAAGAACCCGTGGTAACATTCTAACTCTTTTTTAAATATGCTGGGTGATTTAAGGACATTAGGAGCCCAGTGTAACAAAAAGAAGCCTAGGTGATAGCTTAATGGAAGGTTTGCTGTACTTTGTGGCAGGAACATTCTCCCCTCTGGAACCAAGACTACATAAAGACCATAAACCAGAGCATAAATGTACTGTAATAGGAAGCAAGTATTGTGCTAGTGGGTTACTTGGGATGACAATACCACTTACTTTTCTATTCCTTAATTCTTAGACTGATGAGTCTGAACATTGGCATTAAATATGCTGATCCAGAGTATATAATGATTTATGGAAACTTTTGTCCAAGTATTTCAGGGCATTGCCACACACTTGGCTCTGTAATTGTGGATTTAAATCAGGACACTTCTGGGTGGTGAGGAACATGGTAAGACAAGTGAGTCTCGTGAGCATGAGCCTACTGCCACATGCCTTTGGCTTTCAGATGATTTCCTTGGTCAGAAGGAATGTTTTTTTGGAACAAATAATAGTTCTAGGACATTCTGTAAATCCATGAATGGTAGTTTGTCAGAAACACTACATGCAGGAAAAATAAATTCAAAACCAGAATAAGTATTTATCCTAGTAAGGATAGAGCATTCCTTTTTTCACAATAAAAGTGGTCTGATATGGTCAATTTGTCACTAGATCATTGGCTGTCTCCATACAGAATGATGTCATATCAGGGACTAAGGGACTAGTGTTGGTCTGTACTGCAGGCAGATTTGGGACCCAGCAGCAGCAAGTCAGGTCCAAATTGGTGAGTGGAAGTCTATGTTTTCGAACCCATATATAACTTCCATTCTTTTCACCATGGCCACTTTGTTCATGGTCCCAGTTGTAAATGACAGGCATGGCTGGCAAAGAATGAATAGAATGAGAGAGCCATTCTTTTATCTTGATTATTGAAATCCTTAACTTTTTGTGGTTATTAACATGAAACATGATTATTGCTTCAAAACCTTTACCCATTTGCAGAATCTATAAAATACCTTTTCCCAATGTCTTTCTAATCAGTTTTCTAATCATGCTCCTTACAAGATTCTGGTCACTGGTAGAAATCATTGGCTATACCTATGAAGTAGTACATAACTGCACAAGAAATATAATCCTTAAGAAAAATGTAGGACGACTCGCTACTGCTCGGGCTTCCCACAGCTCCCTCCCTTCCTCCCTCAGGACCGAGGGCGGCCCAGGCCAGTGCATGGTCAGCTAGCTCACATCTCTATCCCCGGCCTCTTAGCAGCACGGAACGGATGGCAGCGGCGGGCGAGGAGGAAGATGGCGGGACGGCTGCCGGCCTGTGTGGTGGACTGTGGCACGGGATATACAAAACTAGGATATGCTGGAAATACAGAACCACAGTTTATCATCCCATCATGTATTGCCATTAAAGAGTCTGCAAAAGTGGGTGATCAAGCCCAGAGGAGGGTGATGAAAGGCGTGGATGACCTAGACTTCTTCATTGGTGATGAAGCAATAGAAAAGCCCACATATGCAACAAAGTGGCCAATCCGCCATGGTATAGTTGAAGACTGGGACTTAATGGAAAGGTTTATGGAGCAAGTGATTTTTAAATATTTAAGGGCAGAACCTGAAGATCATTACTTTCTTTTGACCGAACCTCCACTGAATACTCCAGAAAACAGGGAATATACTGCTGAGATAATGTTCGAGTCCTTCAATGTTCCAGGCTTGTACATTGCCGTGCAGACTGTTCTTGCCTTAGCTGCATCCTGGACCTCAAGACAAGTAGGAGAGAGGACACTGACGGGTACAGTAATAGACAGTGGAGATGGAGTCACTCATGTCATTCCTGTGGCTGAAGGATATGTTATCGGCAGCTGTATTAAACACATTCCAATCGCAGGAAGAGATATAACATATTTTATTCAGCAACTGCTGAGAGACCGAGAAGTAGGAATCCCTCCTGAGCAGTCCTTGGAAACTGCGAAAGCGGTGAAGGAACGCTACAGTTATGTCTGCCCAGATTTAGTAAAAGAGTTTAACAAGTATGACACTGATGGGTCGAAGTGGATCAAACAGTACACCGGAGTCAACGCCATCTCAAAGAAAGAGTTCTCCACTGATGTTGGCTACGAGCGATTCCTGGGGCCGGAGATCTTTTTCCATCCAGAGTTTGCTAATCCAGATTTTACACAACCTATCTCAGAAGTTGTAGATGAAGTCATTCAGAATTGCCCCATTGATGTCCGGCGTCCTCTCTACAAGAACATTGTCCTCTCTGGTGGTTCAACCATGTTCAGGGACTTTGGACGTCGTTTGCAAAGAGATCTGAAGAGAACTGTAGATGCCAGGCTGAAGTTAAGCGAGGAGCTGAGCGGTGGTAGATTGAAGCCCAAGCCTATTGATGTACAAGTTATTACACACCACATGCAGTGGTATGCAGTCTGGTTTGGAGGGTCAATGCTGGCTTCCACGCCTGAGTTCTACCAAGTATGCCACACCAAAAAGGATTATGAAGAAATTGGACCTAGCATTTGTCGTCACAATCCAGTGTTTGGAGTCATATCCTAAAGTTGACTTCTTGTTTATTGGAGTTAGGGAGATGGAAGCGAGATAATTTTTCTGATGACCTGTTTTTGTCTGAATGGATGGTTCTGAGGTTTTTTACCAAACATCATACAGGAATATTTAATGAGTGTGTCAAAATGCAGATGTAGAAGAGAGCCAAGACAATTGTTTTCCTTTAGGTTGAATATTTGAATCTTATGTGTATCAAAAAAGAAATGGGTTTTAGTTCTTTCTGTGCCCTGATATTTTGTATATTATTGACTTACCCAGTGTGCTGGGCTCTGTGGGTGTGTAGAGAGCTCTGTAATGCCTGAGTGGGCACTGC
>CM052713.1:17554169-17577781 GCA_028551405.1 Uromys caudimaculatus
GTTTATCTCCGTTCTCTTGTATTTCTTTAAGGGTGTTATTCATTTCTTTCTTAAAGTCTTCTATCATCATCATGAGAAATGATTTTAAATCTGAGTCTTGCTTTTCTGGTGTGTTGGGGGTATCCAGGGCTTGCTGTGGTGGGAGAGCTGGGTTCTGATGGTGCCGAGTACTCTTGGTTTCTGTTCTTTATGTTCTTACCCTTGCCTTTTGCCATCTTGTTAACTCTGATGTTAGCTGATCTTACTCTGTCTGGTTGTGGCTTGCCCCTCCTGCAGGCCTCTGCGTCATTACTCCTTGAAGACCAGCTCTCTCTGAGAGGTGTTTGGGTTTGGAGAGCTGTGGCACAGGGTCCGCTCTGGGGTGCAAAAAGAAATCAGAATGATCTTGTCTCCAGCTGTCCCTTGTTTCCTATGCCCTGATGGCTCTGCAAGGGTCCCTCTTGATCCAGTGAGTTTGAACAGAAGTGGTGGTTTTGCCTGTGCTCACATGTGTGTCAGCACTCCTGGGATACCCAGGAGTCTCCAGCTGTCTCCTGGAGCCTTGTGGCCCAGGCTGAGTTCCCCAGGCACAGGCCCCTGGTGGCCCAGGCAGAGGTCTCCACCCAAAGATGAAACTGGAAGGTTCAGAGGTTTCCTGGACCCGGGTTCTCAGGCCCTGGATCCCGGTGGATCCGGGCGGGTCTGGGTCAGAGGTATTGCTCCCCTTAACCCCACTCACAGCTTTTCCAAGCTCCTGGGAAGGTGTCTTTCTCCGGCGCACGTTGGCTACGGTCCCCTGGTGGCCCAGGCAGAGGTCTCCACCCACAGGTGGAAACCAGAAGGTTCAGAGTTTTTCTGTCCCCAGGTTCTCAGGCCCTGGATCCCGGTGGATCCGGGGTGGTCTGGGTGAGAGGTGTTGCTCCCCTTAACCCCACTCACGGTTTTTGCAAGCGCCCGGGAGGGTATCTTTCTCTGGTGCTCGTTGACTATGGACTCCTAAACTGTATTTTAAATCAGTATTTTAAACCCCAGCTTCCTAGACTGCAAACTGAGGAAAATATATAAATTCTATATGTAATAGAAGCCAGCATAGAAAAAGTCTATAAAATGCTTCTATTTTAATAATTCCCATTATTAATATTATATATTCCATATCTATATACAATCTTTTATCTATTTATCTATCATGTATCTATCTTTTATATCTATCTATCTATCTATCTATCTATCTATCTATCTATCTATCTATCTATCATCTATGTCATTTTCATCATAACTGAAGCAATATTGGGTTCTTATGTTTCCTTAGATGGAGTCAACACAGACTGAAGTGGTGAAGTCAAATCTGGAGTGACTAGGCTAGAGGTGTAGGTGGTTTGCTGTAGCTTGTGATATTTATACAGGTTGTGGTCTGATTTTGAGAGTAGAATATCTATTTCAAACTCTTACTAAGGCTAGAGCCAGAAAGGAAAGTCTAAGTAGGAAGGTGGGGGAGGGGAAGAGACAAGCCAACTTGTAAGACTGTCTGACCTCATCAAGGAAGAAGCAGGATCCAGTGTGCAGAGCCATAGTAATGGAACAGCTTTGGGAGTACAAGTAGATGTGCTCAGCAAACTTGAGATCTCAGCTAAGAGGCAGGGCATGGGAACCAGGGAATTGAGAAAACTAAGAAAACCCCCTGATATAGTTTAGATTCCAAATATCTCCCAATAGCTCATGTGACAACAGCTTGGACTCATGGTGGTGCTATTGGAAGACAGTGGAACCTTGAAGAAATGGGTTCTTAAGGAGGTCATTAGGTTTTTGAAACTCTAACCTTGAAGGAGAATGTGGGACCACTCTTACCCTCTCTTCTGTCCAAATATGAGACCTACCTGACCTCTGCTTAGCTTCTGACATCAGATGAGGTAGATGCAGCCAGAATGATATGTCTGAACTATTCCTCTTTGTCTTTTGCTCCATGGAAATCATGAGTACATGCCTACACCCAGGATACATTGTTTTGTCCAAAGCAGTTGAGTGAACCAAACATCAGTTGAAACCCTTAAAGCAGTGGTTCTCAACTCATGGAGTATAACCCCCTTTGGGGGTCAAACGAACCTTTCATAGGGGTCACATATGAGATATCTTGTATATCTGGTATTTACATCATGATTCATAAAAAGAGCAAAATTACAGTTATAAAGTAGTAACTAAATAATTTTATGACTTGGTGTAATCACAACATGAAGAACTGTATTAAAATGTTGAGAACCACTATGTTAAAGCCATGAGCCAAAATGGGCCTGTTCTCATTAGAAGTTGATGATCTCAGATGCTTGTTACAGTATCAGAAAGCTGACTAAGCCCACTTAAGCGTTGGCTGGGGGCGGGGGGTGTTAATGTTTCTTCATATGCACAGTGAACTTTTAGGTCAGTCATAGCAGTGTTTACCTTCAGAGCTCTCTTGATTGCTGGACAGAGATTCCTGGTAAATTCTCTGCTCCTTTTGGTTGATCCTCTGAGATATGCTTAGCTTGCTTGGTCTCAGAGAACAAGAGGACACTTCAAGCAGTTCTGATCATCTGATCTGCTTCTTAAAGTTGCTGCTAAGATCTTCCAGGTGAAATCTCAGGTGCAGGAAATAGCTTGGAAAGTGTCTAGGAAATACATTTCCATACCTGAGGTCTAGGGAATAAGTAGGAGACTTCTTAAAGCCAAGGATCCAATTAAAATATAACTGCAGGAACCAAGGCTAATCTGATATACGAGAGAGAAGATATCCATGTAGCTGAATGCTGCTCTAAAAAGCTTACTGGATTTTGTTTTGTAAAGGTATTTTTTAATTAATTAATTAATTAATTAATTAATTAATTAATTAACTTTACATCCTGATCTCAGTCCTCTTCCTTTCCTCCCAGTCCCACCCTCCCACCCTGGTCCCTATTCCTTTCTTGTCTTCTCAGAGAAGGAGAATCCCCTGCCATGGGTACTAACCCACCCTGGTGCATCAAGTCCCAGCAGGACTAAGGGCATTTTCTCCCACTGAGGCCACAGAAGCCAGCCCAGCAAGGAGAAAGGAATCCAAAGGCAGGCAACAGAGTCAGAGACAGCTCCTGCTTTAATTTTTAGAGGATCCATATCTAAACCAAGCTGCACATTTGCTACATATGTGTAGGGGGCCTAGGTCCAGCACACTCATGTTTTTTGACTAGTAGTTCAGTTTCTTTGAGCCTCTGTGGGTCCATTTCAATTGACTCTTTAGGTCTTCTTGTGGTGTGGCTGACCCATCTGGCTCCCTGAGCTCCACCTAATGTTTAGCTGTGAGTCTCTGCATCTGCTTCCATCAGCTGCTGAATGAAGCCTCTCAGAAGACAGATATGCTATGCTCCTTCCTATCTTCAAGCATAGCAAAATTTCATTAATAGTGTCAGGGGTTGGCACTCTCCCATGGGGTGGGTCTTAAGTTGAGCCAGTCATTGGTTGGCCATTCCCTTGATCTCTGTTCCATCTTTATCCCTGGAAACTAGATCAGTGGCTCTCTGTTCTCTGCTCTGAGCTGTGTGGACCAGAATGACAATATGTAAAAAATGAAATTGCTGTAACTTATTCATTCTTTTAGGTGCACTGAACACTTATAAAATTTAACACACAATTTCAATATTGAAAATTGAAAAATACAGTACTGATAAACTGATAGGTAGGGACTTGTCCCTCCCTGGGATACGGTATATCTCCTTTTTCCTTTTGAATTTTAAATTTGGCTCTGATTCACATACAAAAACTCCTCAGATTTGCCCTTTTCTGTCATAACTGTAAAAGCATCAGCAACCACTTAGTTATTTACATACATTTTTTAACCAAGACATGGGAGGAGAACATTGCTGCCTCAGAAAGAGCCAAGGTCATGGCAGTTGCTGGCCTGGAACATGAAGGAAAAGAGAATGATGTGTAGGGCCGCACAGTGGGCTTTGGTCATCATTGTGGGACACTCAGAGGGAAGCTGGGAGCTGTGGAAGAGAGGTGTACAGAGGTTTCCCCTCAAGAGCCATGAGAAGTTGAGCTGTAGGACCATGCACATGCCTTGTCTGTAAGTATTGACTGTGTAACGGGCTGCATGCTCTGCAGATAGGACCATATACTCAGCTTGTCAATAAGTCCTGACTGTGTTAGGGGCTGCATGCTCTGCAGATAGGACCATGTACTCAGCTTGTCAATAAGTCCTGACTGTGTAAGGGGCTGCATGCTCTGCAGATACACTCCACTGGTATTCGGGCATCTGAAGTAATGGATAGAGGGCTAATATCCAATATATACAAAGAACTCAAAAAGTTAGACTCCAAAGAACCAAATAACTCTATTAAAAAATGGGAAACAGAGCTAAACAGAGAATTCTCAACTGAGGAAACTCGAATGGCTGAGAAGCACCTGAAGAAATGTTCAACATCCTTAGTCATCAGGGAAATGCAAATCAAAACAACCCTGAGATTCCACCTCACACCAGTCAGAATGGCTAAGATCAAAAAGCCAGGTAACAGCAGATGCTGGCAAGGATGTGGAGAAAGAGGAACACTCTTGCATTGTTGGTGTGATTGCAAGCTGGTACAACCACTCTGGAAATCAGTTTGGTGGACCCTCAGAAAATTGGACATAGTATTACCTGAGGACTCAGTTATAACACTCCTGGGCATATACCCGGCAGACAGTCCAACATCTAATAAGGACACATGATCCACTATGTTCATAGCAGCCATATTTTTTTATTTTATTTTTTAAATTTTTTTATTTTTTGATACTTTATTTACATTTCCAATGTTTCCCCCTTTCCAGGTCTCCTCTTTGGAAACCCCCTATCCCCTTTCCCCTACCCCACATCTATGAGGGTATTCCCTTCTCACCCACCCACCCACCCACCCACTCCCATATTCCCACCTTGACACTCCCCTTTATTGGGGCCTCTAACACCCTCAGGCCCAAGGGCCTCCCCTCCCCCTGATGGCCAACAAGGCCATCCTCTCCCACATATGTGGTCTGAGCCATGGGTCCCTCAATGTGTATTGTTTGGTTGGTGGTCCAGCCTTCAGGAGGACCGGGGGGGTCAGGCCAGTTGACATTATTATATAGCAGCCATATTTATAATAGCCAGAAACTGGAAACAACCCAGATGTCCCTCATCAGGGGAATGGATAGAGAAAATGTGGTACATTTACACAATGGAGTACTACTCAGCTATTAAAAACAATGACTTCATGAAATTTGCAGGCAAATGGATAGAAATAGAAAATATCATCCTGAGTGAGGTAACCCAGCCACAAAAGTACATACATGGTATGCATTCAAAGATAAGTGGATATTAGCCCAAAAGCTTGGAATATCCAAGATACAATTCAAAGACCACATGAAGCTCAAGAAGGAGGAAGAACAAAGTGTGGATGCTTCGGTCCTTCTTAGAAGGGGGAACAAAATACTCACCAGAGGAAATATGGAGACATAGTTTGGAGCAGAGACTGAAGGAAAGGCCATCCATAGACTGCCCCACCTGGCGATCCATCCCATATACAGTCACCAAACCCAGACAGTATTTTGGATGCCAAGAAGTGCTTGCTAACAGGAGCCTGATATAGCTGTCTCCTGAGAGGCTCTGCCAGAGTCTGACAAATACAGAGGCGGAAGCTTGAAACCAACCATTGGACTGAGCACTGGAGTTAGAGAAAGGACTGAAGGAGCTGAAGGGGCAGCATTTGTTCCCTCACCAACCAGACCCCCCAGAGCTCCCAGAGACTTAACCACCAACCAAAGAGTACACATGGAGTGACCCATGGCTCCACCCGCATATTTAGCAGAGGATGGCCTTGTAGGCATCAATGGGAGGAGAGGCCCTTGGTCCTGTAAAAGCTGGATGTAGGGGAATGTGAGGGCAGGGAGGTGGGAGTGGGTGAGTGAGTGAGTGAGTGAGTGAGTGAGTGAGTGAGTGAATGGGTGGGTGGGGGAACACTCTCATAGAAGCAGGGTTAGGGGGGATGGGATAGGGGGTTTCTGGAGAGGAAACCGGGGAAGGGAATAACATTTGAAATGTAAATAAAAAGAATATCCAATAAAAGAAAAGAAAAACAAAACAAAACAATAAAGAGAAGCTAGCAGTAAGACCGAGATGCTGTTTAATGGATTAGCTTTGAAGGATTTTGGATCCAGCCAGAGACAAAAGATTAAGCTTTACAGTTGTACCCTGGTGTCTTAGTTTTACCAGCAGAGATAGGAGATGACTCAGGAGCTGAAGACTCAGGTTAAGTTCCTAGTATCATTATGGTGGCTCACAACCTCTGTAACTCCAGTTCCAGAAGATCTGATGTCCCTTCTGATCCCCAAGAGTATCAGGCACACACATGGTGCACATGCATACATTCAGACAAAATACTCACACATAGCATTTAAATATATAGGTAAAATACAAATAAAAACCACTGTTTTATAAAGCTTTAAGATCGAAGGTACTTTTCCATGATGCTTTTCTGTAGTGGAAATTGCCCAGGTAGAGAAGACAATTTTGATGTTGTGCTGGCTTGCCAACTTTTTCAACTGCCTCCCTAACTCACTATTCAGTCCACATTAAAAAATTGATATAAAAATATGCACATTTAAATTAAACACAAGCCAGGCAGTGGTGGTGCACGTCTTTAATCCCAGTACTCGGGAGGCAGAGGCAGGTGGATTTCTGAGTTCGAGGGCAGCCTGGTCTACAGAGTGAGTTCCAGGACAGCCAGGGCTACACAGAGAAACCCTGTCTCAAAAAACCAAAAAAAAAAAAAAAGCTAAATTAAACACAGAAGGGAGGAGGAAACATATGGGCTATAGAAAGGCCTCTGTCTAATGCAGACAAAGATCTTGGCATGTAATCAGCTTTATGCTTTGTTTTCCTGAAAATATAGAAATGGTTCCTACCCTAGCCAAGTAGACAAGACAATTTTATAAAAATAGAAACCAAAGTAGGAGACTGACTTTATGTATTCTCTACTCCTTACATATATATTCATATATCTAAATATGTATGTATGTATTGTGTATGTACATGTATATGTATTTAACTATTGGTCTATCATCTTGTTTTAGATAAGATATTTATTCTTACTTATTTTACGTGTGAAATCTAATTGTTATATATTTCCTCTGTACTAAATTATCTGTGCACCCTCAAGCACACATTTAGGCTTATCTAGAAACAAAGTATTTTTCTAAAATTTCCTATTATCTGAAGAAGCCAATCTTGTAGTACCCAGTCTGTTGTGTTCATGATTTCATTCTGTCTTCTTTATGAAAGTCTAGTGCTCATTACTCAGGTTGAGTTTCCCGAAGTAGACTATGAGATACTGAACTGTGAAACTGACTTAAGGAAAAGCTCCCAGGTAGAGCAGGGAAGTAGAACTCTAGAAGAAAGGACAAGCTAGATACCCCATCCAGAGAGCCTTGCAGAAGTGTCCAAGTTCATCTTTACAGAAGTGCCTTGGGAAGAATATAGTTAGGTCCTCAGAGTTGTCTACCCAGGGTGCAAAAGAGTTCAGGGTACATCTAGACTCATCAGTCCTTTCTTAAAGACAATCCTCACCTCCCAACCAGGGGCAAGGTGAAAACAGAGTATGGTGATGCCTGGCACTTCTAATTTATTTCATAGCCAAACAATTTCTTACTAATTTCTGCAAGAAAATGGTTCTCCCAACAGAGAGGTAGCAGGAACTATCATGGCCACCAGGAAGCCTGAGTTCATGAAGTTGGAGAGCTTGAAAGTGGATATGTATAGTGTCTTGTTGTTGTCCAGTGGTGAAATAACACCTACTCTACTACCCTGATAACTCTTGCCCGTCTGCCTCCTGCCTCCACAGGAGTGTTTCGTCTGTGCAGTGGGTTCCTTTCCCTCCACACTGCCCTTTATTTCTTGGTTCTTTCAGTACTACCTTTTATGTGAGAGCATCTCCGCTATGACTTTTCTACCATCTGCTGGTTCCCCGAACATCCCATACCTATTATGCTGTTGTCAGACACGTTCTTGCCCTTTGGGATTTCTCTCTCAGTTATATCTGACTCTGCCTAGTCAGAACCTTGGGCCCATTGAACAGGCTTTAGTTAATATTGAATAAATGAATGAAAAGAACTTTAGGGCTCCATCCCTGTTTCCACAATTCCATCATTTCCCTTGAATCATAGTTACTTATATGATGTGCTAATTTTATTGATCAATCATAAGCTCTGTAAGGTTAAGAATAATGTTAGATTCCCCGTGATAGGGCTTAGTGTGAGCTTTGAGCAGGTTGGGGGCTCAGGTGATGATGCTAATTGCAGTTCATGAGACAATCTTTCAATACTGACCTATAAACTACTTGACCATGCAGTACTAGTGTAGGGTGGGGTTTTCAGTTTCTCCTCTTGTTCACAGCCACTCCATTGTGGGTCGTGGCTACACTGTTTTATAATACTCATTCAAATGATGGCCAAAACTTTGAGATGCATCAGGGCTATATAAATATATAATCCCAAGTTTCTTTTGGTTTTTATTCCTCTAAATGTATCTTGAGATCCCCCCTCGTCGCTGGGGGGAAAATCTTGACATGTAAGAATTAATCAATCCCCCTTGAAGCACCCTTAGACTAATAGCTTGACATGACATCTATCATGGTTTCTCTAAGCTTTCTAAGGCCCATTAGGATTGGGGAGTTGCTAGAAGAACAGGACAGGCTGGGAAAGAAAATCCTCCTTGGGAGTCACTGAGTGAATCCAAAAATATTTCATACATAGCAGCACTTGAGGCCCTGGGCTTATTCCTGTTCATGTTGCTAACACATGATGTATGCTTCAGCCACGAAACGCCTGCTTGCATCTATATTGGTACCCAATCTCTTCAGGTCTAAATCACTAAAGTGGAAAATAACCCCTCTGGGCTGTAACATGCAAAAGAAGATTTTTGGATTGGAAATCATTTTGTGAGCTCGCAGAAATTTTACTTTGTCTAGACACAAGGCAATAAAAGGGAGAAGAATCATCAGAGATGATAATAAGAAAGCACGTACTAAGGATGTACTTCCTGCAGAGCCATGATTGCTTTTTTTAGAAACACATTCTAGCCTGATTTCTCTAACCCTGTCATCTTCTGTAAACTCTTCATCCAGTCTTCTGCTTATTATTGGCCCAGGGTAGAAAGTATTGACAGTTGTGGACAAAGTTATCATTGAAGCAAAATAATAAATAAACTATCAGAAGAAAATGCTCTGCTCATGGGAGACACAATAGAAATGCAATATGTATTCCTGAAACATACTTTGTATGCTTCTGTATATGTTAATTTGTATATATATATATATATATATATATATATATATATATATATATATATATATATATATATATATATATATATATACCTGTACATACACACACACACACACACACACACACACACACACATAAATATTAGGAATATTTTTCCAGGTCTTCACAATCTTCTTGAACATGTGTTAATTGAAGCCAGTTTGGGCTGGGCTACCTTTCCTGCATAGTAAGTTATGTACCTGTCATATAATGTACAATCAGAGAAAAGGTCTTAGAGCATACTTATTATATGCTTACCAATGTCACATGAAGGAAGAGTGACTCAAAGATGACAAGTAATTAAGTACTTGTTACATACCGATCTTTGAAGTAGCCTCTTTAGGTCTTTCTCTCATCCTGTTTTTCCCTCTTAAAGTTATCTTCTACAAATTTATCCTTTTGTGTGATCAAGGACTATATTGGGTACATAGTAAATCCTCACAACATAGTTTGACTCCATAATAGACAGGATTTTTTTTTTTTTAAAGTGGTATCTTAGTTACTATTCGGTTACTGTGACGAAGCACCATGACCAAGGCAACTTATAAAAGAAAGGATTTTATTGAATCTTGCTTATAATTTCATAGAGTTAGTCTACAGCCATCATGGCAGGTAGGGTGGCAGCAGGCAGGCAGGCAGGGTACTGGAATGGTAGCTGAGAGCATACATTTTGATCTGCAGGAAGTGGGCACAGTGCAGACTGAACTTGGCTTGGATTTTTGAAACCTCCAAGTGACTATCCTCAGTGACTCACCTTTTCCAACAAGGCCATACCTTCTAACCTATTCCTTCTTAAACAGTTCCACCAACTGGGAGGCAAGCATTCAAATATATGAGCATATGAGAACTATTCTCATTCAAACCACCATAGCTGGTTTTTGTAATATGCATCAAATAAAAATTTACTGATTATCCCTTATTCTTTAAAATTTGTGTCACATTTATGTATGTATGTATGTATGTATGTATGTATGTATGTATGTATGTAATGTATGTATGTCTGTATTTATTTATTTTGCATTTGTATGTGTGCACACATGTGTATTTGTTTGGAGTTCAATGAAGATCAGAGGACACATTGTGGATTCTTTCCCCCCACCTTGGTCTGTTGGTCTTAGAGCTCTGACTTAGATTATCAAGTTTGAGGGAAAGCACTCTTTACCCACAAGCCACATTTGTGACCCTATTCTTTTTTTTTTTTTATGAGCCTGTAGCTGTCTCTTTAGGGAAGAGGCTCTCACAGATGAATCAATGTATTTAGAAGGGCTAAGGCACTCTTAGGACTAATGTAGTCTCCATAAATAAGGTCCCTAACCAAGAGGCTTGCATTGACAATGTGTTTAAGACAAATGATCCTTAATATTGGGTTTAAAGCATTTGGTTGTTTGCAGGCTGACTTGCTCAGGATGAGGTGAACTGTGTTCAGTGTACACATTGGCCATTATCCTGGAAGCTGGGAGGTGGGTGATTTATGCTTTTGCTATTCATGTTGAGCTGATAAAATGTAGCTCAAATATAATGACTAGAAATCATCCTCAGAAGGATAAGAAAGCCCATGGTATTCAGAAATAAGTTCTCAAGCAAGATTAAGCAACCTCAGCCCAAGGGCATGCCATTCAATGTTCTTTTGGTAAGTATTTCTAGTTTTGTGCCCTGGAGTACTGGCAGAAAGTCCCTAATAGTTATTAGAATGCCTCATGACAAATATGTACCAGTTTTGTTTCTGTTCCTTATTAGTTCAGTGATCTTGGACAAGTTATTTAATCTTTGAAATTTTAGTTTCCTAGCGCTGAATATATAGACAATAATATCTAACTCGTAGGATTGTTGTGAAGTTTATATGAGGTAGTAAGTAAGTAGTCTTGAGTGTCTGGTTAGATGAAAGTCTAAAAACAATAATAACAATTATTTGCTTTGTACTTTCTATTTACAAGCATAGCTCCAAATATTTCATATATATTAACTCAATTTAATAGCAATACTTTTAACACCCACAATATCTTTGTTCTAATATTGAAAGTAAAGAACTCAAGACAAAAGGAGACTTTACTAATTTGCCTAAGTTCCTGTAAGCCAGTAGTTTTATACATGGGACTCAAACTTTGAAGCATGCTTTAGAGGGCATAGCTTTTATTATAAGAAATTCTTAGAACAAAGTCAAAGGGAAAACTGGGAAACAATTTTCTTACTTAGTAAATAATAACAAATATTTATTGATGACAGGAAGCTTCATTTAGCTTTAGAAGAGAAATGATGTTAGATTAATGTGTAAGTGGAGTAGGTGGACATCCTGTTCCAGGCTCAGAATCTTTATATGTTTAGTTACCAGGATGTGAAGTCAGAGTCACAAAGTGTAGAAGATGAAACTAGAAAAGTACTTGGTTCTTATCCTACTGACTGACGATGAGTCAAGAAGAGGCTAGAGATGAGAAGAGTTCTAGGTCCCAAGCACATCATTTGAAGACCTAGCTCTAGCAACTTGAGTTTCTTTGTGATCTAAGTTAGTGGTTCCTTTTGTTTATACTGATTTGAGTTGGGACACTATCACTGCCAATGGAAAGTTGACAGTTGACATTGATTGGAACAGTGTTTTGCTTTAGGTATGAGAAGATGAAGGTGTGACTTAGAGTAGAGGTGGTGTAGATGAAGATTGCAAGATAAAAATTATTTAGTGTTATAAGAGAGACTGACAGAGCACTGGGAAATTATTTTGGAGAATTAGGTCTTCACCATTTACAATCTTCTGAAGGTCATCCATCAAAGAGCCATTTCTTCTTTTGGCTGAGAGGTGCATTCTTCATAAATTAATTCTCATTCTTCTGGTAATTTGAGTTTTACTATGATTCAAGAATGGAAAAAAATGTTTCTTGTCTATTCATTTCAGGGTCAAAACTAATGTATCTTTTAGGACAGTCATTAGACTTCTGGGATTATTTTGTTTAATATACTACTCTTCAAGTCTGTGAGTAATCCCTTTCATTACACTAAGATTTTTAAATAATTAGTTAACTATTATAATTACATTTAATAATCTTAGGAGATATTGGAATAATCCAGGGAGTTAGGTGTTGCAAGTGACTTACTACAATGCCAAACTAGTAGCTTTCATGAAAGGCAGAGAGGATCCTTTTACTGTTTTGAATGAATCAGTTCTTTCATGTGGCCTCTATTCAAGCTCAGTAAGAAAAAAAGCAGCTAAGTTGAAAACTGGTTGAAATGAGAATGGTGCCTGGATACTTTCAGAATAGCTATAGACCACATAGATAAGACAAGAGGGGCAAGGAAGAGCTCTAAAAGGTGTGAAAACATTGGCAAGCTGAAGTGTTCATTGCGTTAAATGAAATAATACAGACTCAGAAGTAAAATAGTATATATGTCCTTCCACATGAGGAATCTTGATTTAATGTCTTCATGTCTTCATGAAGCTAGAAGCTGGGGTACGTAAGGGAGAAGGGGACTGAGGGAGGATGGTGGGAAAATAAGAAGACAAATATCATGTTTTCTCTGATGTGAGGATGCTAGAGTTAGCTACCTATTTAAATACATGTGATAAGAAATCAGGAGGGATATGTTATGCAAGGAGGGGTCAGTTAGAGAGAAAGCTCATGAGAGAGTTATGGGAGTGAATGTGAGCAAAGAACAATTGTATATACATAAGAAAATGTCGCAAGAAAACCCATTATTTCATACACTAGGCACAGAAAATTAATGAAAGAACAGGAGGAGGAAGGGAGTAAAGAAACTGACTGGACAGACTGGTTTAGAAATCCAGGGCTAGTGGAATGGCACTTTGGAAAGGTACCTTTTGTAAGTACCTCCCACAGAAAACTTTAACCTACACTCAGAATTTCTATTTCTTTACCTCCAACTTAGGGGCAGTAAGGAGCCCAGGTATACTTTATCCTTAAAAGAGAATTATTCTGATGACATCTGGACAATTAGTACCCAAGAGAAAAGAGGCCTGATCTGGAGCCCTTTTAGCAAGAAGAGGCTGAAAAAGTGTTTTTCTTCCTTGCTGCATTTGTGCATTTTCATCCTGACTCTGAGGAACAGGTAGGTGAATGGGACAGCAGTAACAACTGATGTAAAAAGGAGGCCCAGCCTAGGATGCTTCTCCGTGTCTCTACAGACTCCAAGCAAGCTACAAAGTGTGGGGCAGTGGTCTGTGGCAGGCAATCTGGCACCTGGTTGAGTACAAGCCGAAAACTCTGGGAGACCCAGTGGAATAATCCATGAGGGACTGGAATATGTTTTGGCCAACACTCCCGGAAGACTCCTGTAAAAACAGCTACAGCTTTCCCAACCCCTACAGAGAGGTCAAGTGAGCTTTGTCACGGAGCAACGCCAAGTCCTCCCACATGCAAATAAGGTGCCATGGAGCCCTCAGACCAAACCAATGGGAAGTATTGGTTGTCAAACCCCTGACCCCTCCCAAACAGTATATTAGACCATCCTAACCTGTGTAAGGGGAGCCCGCCATCCAGAAGGAATAAAGATGTGAGAACTACTCCAGCGTCTGAGAGCTTCTATCATAAGAGCTGTAACACTTCCGGCCTGGGAAGAGATCTGCTCTCCTGAACGCCATCGCCAGAAGTCTCCCGCACTCCACCAGCTAGTCAGCGTCTCGTGGGCTCAGCCTGGGACGATTCAGCACAGGGCGGTGGGTGCAGCGTCTCGGTGCAACCCAGGTGGCAACCACAGGGACCGAGGCAGAGGAGATTCCGTCCCTGCTCTCGCTCTTCCCCTTGCTGGAACCCTCACATTTGGCTGGGCCAGAGACCCCTGAGGAAGGCTCCCAGCATGCAGCCCAACAACAAAGTGCTAATGAGGAAGGGTACACTATCACAACAACTCCCAGCTTCTCAGGCACTTTCTACATCCTAGAAAAATATTGGATTCATTGCAAGTCAGAGGAGTTTCTCTGTGCCCACAGGCCCACAACTGACTCCTCTCTCCAACTGAGAGATACTTAGTGGCCTGTAATCTCAAGTGGCAGCAGCAGGGACAGGTGGGAGCCTTGGTAACTTCACATAAATCAAACTGATGAACATAATCCTGCAAGGCTCAGACCATTAACCTGCCACTGAATCACAGCTCAGAATAAGTCTATGAACATGTTAAATCCAAACAGAGTCATAAAACAAGACACAGATTCTCCTAACACAATAGAGAAATGCCTAGCATATGACAGTAAATCAGTTATTCCAAGAATTAAGAAAATCACAACTTGTATGAGGAAAGATAGTTAATTCTCAATGACAATGA
Source organism: Uromys caudimaculatus (assembly GCA_028551405.1). Taxonomy (NCBI): domain Eukaryota; kingdom Metazoa; phylum Chordata; class Mammalia; order Rodentia; family Muridae; genus Uromys; species Uromys caudimaculatus. The sequence goes on from CM052713.1 coordinate 17,568,747, forward strand.
GATGAATCACATTTGGAATATATCTGTCAAAGGTTTTAAAGAAGCCATAAAAAAATGATTCAACAATCAGTCACAAATTCTCTTGAAAGAAATTTTAAAAAAAGAAAAATTCTTCAGGAAGTAAAATTTCTTGTAGAATGTTCAGAAAAGAAATGAAATAGAATTATAAAATTCAAAAGTAGAATATTAGACATAAACACTTTATATTTGTATTTACCTCTAGGTGTATGGGTTTTTTACTTGCCTGTGTGTGCTTGATATCCATAGAGACCAGAGAAAGTGTGTCAAATCCCTAGGATTGGAGTTACAGACACAACGTTGTGAGATGCCATGTGGGTGCTGGGAATCAAACCCTGGTTCTCTGGAAGATAAGCTAGTATTTTTAAATACTGAGCCTTCTCACAAGTCCACATAAACCCTTAGAGAACAACACTGTCAAATTAAAGATGAGGATTTGGAGATTAAGATCATTCTCATGTACATAGCAAGTTGGAGGCCAGTCTGAGAAACAGAACATTTTCCAATACACAAACCAAATCAAAATCCAAGGTAGCTAAAGGAACTTGTGCTTTATAGTCTTTGCTAAGTGCTTTTTCATGTGTGTTTGAGTGTTTGTGCATGCATCTCCCTCTCTCTCTCTCTCTCTCTCTCTCTCTCTCTCTCTCTCTCTCTCTCTCTGTCTTTGTGTGTCTGTGTGTCTGTGTGTGTTTGTGTGTGTGTGTATACAGCACTTTTGTCAAACACATGGCTTTTCATTGGTAGGTAAGTCCTTTAATGTTCGGTTGCAGTTCCACTTACAGCCCAAAGAATTTTTATGGGAGCAGGCAGAATGAAATTGAGTGTTTCTCATAGGGAGACTGTAATTTGAATGGCAGTAAATTGTCCATCTGAGACCACAAAAAAAGAGGCATTAAACCCCTTCAAGTATTAAAGAAAACACCTGTCAAAGACTCATGTCATCTTATCTTAGGATAACCTCTACAGGGAAGGATAAGACTAAAGGGCATATTTTGATGGAAGGAATTGGGAGTAACTTTTTAAAATGGAACTATTATTAAATATCAGCTAAAGATTATCCACAAATCACAAGAAAATGTTTTTAAAAATTTGATAACAACAAGAGGGAAAAAAATCAGAAATATGAGGACACGTGACACACTAGTCTCATTATGAGTAACAGAGCAGACACAATAAAAAGAATAGTTCTCTTATTCTGAACACAGCAAGCAAAGGCAAAGATTGGCAGAGTAGAAAATAACATGCTACACCGAGATGCTGTTTAGAAGAAATTCACTTCGAACTCAATGATATATTATTTTAAAAATGAAAGATTGGGAAAAGTTTCTGTGTAAACATTAAATTAAAAAAAGTGAATGGATATATTGATATCTAATAACAGGTTTCAGAGCAAGAAACTTTGCTAGGGAAGAAGATTCACTTCTTAATGATAAAATGGATCAATTCACTAGGAAGATGTTGTGACTTTCAATGTGTACACAATGCATAACAGATCTTCCAAATACATGGCATAGAATTGTAAGAAGAAATAGATAAGCACTAAATTATAGTACAAGACCTTAGCATCTGCTCTTGGCAATGAAGAACATATGTTGATAGAAAAGATATAGAGCAAAACAAAAGACATAGAGTACACAGTCAACCAATGAGGTATCTATGTATCACCTATCTATCTATCTATCTATCTATCTATCTATCTATCTATCTATCTATCTATCTATATCTATTTACCTATCTATCTATCTATCTATCTATCATCTCTCTAAATTTATAAATATATAATATGCAGCTGGTCAATATGCTACATCAAGCCTATTACATGACTCTAATACATTTATAAAAATTGAAATCATCCAAGGTATGTTCGTAGACCGCCATGAAATCCTTCTAGGTATACACAGGAGATAGTCAATGGGAAAATCATTAAATATGGGGTAAATACTTGATACATTTCTAAATACTTCATTCTTCAAAAAGGAACTTCAAAGGAAATAGAACATATTAAACCAAATTAGATAGAAATTTTATAGCATTCTATATAATATTTATATAGTGCACATAAAGATATATGTATACATATATGGGGCATTAGATTTATATGCTTTTGTATTACATATCCAAAGCAGTTTTGAGAGGTAAATCTAGTGCATTAAATACTATAAAACATCATGTATTGGTGGTCCTCGGGTGCATGTTTGATTTAGTGATTTATTAGAAGGGCCCATAGAACTTAGGAGTTACTATGTGCATAGTCATGGTTTATATGATGAAAAGGTCTTAAGCAAAATCAGTAAAGAGAAAAGATGAATGAATGAAAGTCTAGAGGAAGGAGACACAAGCTTCAAGGACATGCCTACAAGTAGAGTGACACAGCATGAACTTGATTTAACCAGCAATACACTGTGACATGTAGTCAAGTGTTATCTTGCCTAAGCCCAGGAGTCCAAGGCTTTCTTGTGGCTAGTCATGGAGGAAGTGCCATAGCCCCAGGGGAAAGACAGTGGTTCATCACATATGGCATTGATGTTCAGAGTGACTAGATAAACTGGCACAGTGTGTTTCAAAGTCTCAAGAGCTCAGAACATTCTTAACAGTTATTACAAACTCAACCCCCAAGAACTGGGGACAGCTATGCCACAATAGGGGTCTTTAATGACGTGTGTGAAGTTTAAGCAACCCAAACTTGTTCAATGAACTCTTTCCTGCACATAGAGAAAGAATTTGAATCAATATTGTGAATTCCCATGAAAGGAGATTGGGAAAAAACAGTAAAATAAAAATAGAAGAAAGGAAATAAGGAACACAGTAGAATCCACTGAAATTTAAAACAAAGTGAGGGCCCCAGGTGTGGCTCCCTGGTAGGGTTAAGGCTAACATCTACAAGGTCTGCTAGATCCTCAGTACCACAAAATAAAAATGAATGAAGATATTGGAAACAACAAAGGAAAAAACCCAAAAGATCTACAATGGACTCAAAGCAAATTCTTCAAAAAAGTCAACAGAACTAAGGAATCCCTATAAATATTGGTGAAGCATTTAAAAGCAATAAGCATTACTTGCATGAGAGGAGGCACCAGGAAAAGTCATGCCATTATTAAGATGTTAAGCAGGACACCAGAAGAAACCTTATGATCCAAAGTTGTTCAACAGCTAAAAGCAAAGTAACCAGTTCCCAAAAACCTTTGACACTGCCAGAACTTAATCAAAATGAAATGGTCAATCTGCTTTCAAGTCACTGAAACATTGAATTTCTAGTAAAAAAAGACTAAAGATAAAGGAACCTCTAAGTCAGAGTGATTTCAGTCCAAGACAATATAAAACACTGAAAAGGAGATTAACACCAGTTAATTTTAATTTTATTAATTTTTGAGAATTTGATACAATCATTTTGGTAATTTTCACCTTTTAATGCCTCCCCTTAACTCCTCCCAGATCCAGATCCTCTGCCAACCTCCAACTCCATCTGTGTCCTTTTAAAAAAGATATCCATTTATCTGAATGTGGGGCCATCCACTGAAGTATGTTTGATCTACCAAAGAAAACGGACTCTCCCTGCTCCTGAAACAATCAACTGTCATATCCTCCCTGACCTCTAAATATTACAGTCTTTGCACACCCTCTTCTGTGCTAATCCAGGAGCCTTGGGGAAGGGTGTGCTATAGTTAGTCCATTTGTGGCTGGGTACTTCAAAGGTGCTTTTCTCTTCAGTTTGAGCAGCTGTGAGTTTCTGTGTTAACCACCACCCACTGCACAAAGAAACTTCTCTGATATGGTCTGATAAGTGCACCAATCCACAGTCAGAATGATACAAATTCAGAGTAGTTTGATACTATGTCCATTTATCAAAATAATAGCAGTAGGCCTTTTGGCCTATGAGCTCCCTCACCATGGATTATTGGCCCATGAGCTCCCTCACCATGGATTATTGGCCTATGAGCCCCCTCACCATGGATTATTGGCCAAAGTTTCCGATCCATGTTTCTTCCTATGGAGTGTGCCTTAAATCTAATCAGAAAATGGCCTTTACCTGCTTAAGCGTCATGCCACAGTTGTGCCCATGGACACACTCTGCCATGGTGGATCTTACTACAGCTCTCAGCATTCATAGTCTGGTCAGACTGTTGATCACCCCATAATCCCACCACTAATAGCCTGTATATCACCTTCTAGTACAAATATATAAATTTATATATGAGTCCATTTAGTGTTGCTTGCATGTTTTTGTTTTCAGTGCTAACTCTTTGGTTAGATCTAGGGATCTAACCATAGTCTGGGGACTATGCCTCTCTCAGCAGTAACTCATTGTGACTCTTTATTTAGGGGTGAGGAGAGGGCAGGCAGGGTAGATTCAATAGGGTAGGCCAGAGCACAGGATATGTAGGCCTGGATGGGTCTGGAGGATGGATTTGTCACATGCAACTGTGGGGACTAGAGTTGGGATGGGTTGTCACTGAGGAAAAGAGGTGGTTTACCTGTGTTTCTATGCTTCAAGGCTACGGGGTCCCCCGTAGGGAAGAGTTTGTGATCTGGTAAGCCCCTAAAGGAGTGGGAGGGGCCAAGAGGAGGCCATATTCATTTATTTACTTATTTTAAACTTATTTGTGTGTGTGTGTGTGTGTGTGTGTGTTAGTTATGCATATGTGTGAACTTGCATGTGTGTGGATGTCTGCTCATGAACACATGGAGCCTTCAGATGTCTTCCTCAATCATTCTATACCTGATTTTATGTATATATAACATTTTTACTTCCTCATGTGTGTGATGTGTCTACATGCGGATGCTCATATGTGAGCCAGTGCATGTATATTTATGTCCAGATGTGTATGGATACCTGTGTTGGCTAGGTTTTGTCAATTTGACACAAGCTATGATCATCTGGGAATAGTAAACTTCAACCGAGAAAATGCCTATGTCAGATTGGCCTGTGGGCAAGTCTGTTTGGACACTTTCTTGATGAATGATTAATATGGAGGCCCAGCTTGCTGTGGGCAGTGCTTCCATTGACAGCAAGCTTCCTTCAATGATGGGCTGTGATCCAGACTTGCAAACCAAACAAACCCTTTTCTTCCCCAAATTGCTCTTGGTTGTGGCTTTCATTATAATCCTAAAAAGCAAACTAGGATAGGATGTGAAGCTGACATCAGGAATCTTCTTCAATCATTCTTCCATATTTTTCTAACCACGATCTCTCACTGAGCCCAGAGCTCTCTGATTGACTAGTCTCATTAGCCAGATTGCTCTAGAAATGTCACTGTCTCTGACCTCCAATGCAACAGCTATGTCATATTTAGAAGACAGCTCTTCTTTAGGCCTCCAGCATGCTAAGGATCCCAATTCACCCCAGTACATCTGTAGACTTAGTATAATTTCTATCAGTATCTCAGCAATTACCATGTGGACACAGATGCACTCATTATACAAGTAATATGGAAAATAATAAACTTGAGGGGTCCTTCACATCCACCCATCATGTCCTAAGTTCTGAAGACCAGAATTCAAGACCTTATGCATGCACAGCAAGCACTTTAAATGTGGAACCATCTACCCATCCCCTTAATTGTATTTTTTGAGACAAAGTCTCTCACTATTGAACCTTGAGCTTGCATTTTTAACCCCAGCGTGAGGCTTACAGGTGAGCCACTACCATACTTGGCATTTGTTTCTGTGTTGGGATTTCAAATTTAGGGCTGCATGCATACACAAGCATCGGTGTAAACCACACAGTGTTTTTTTCAATTCCATTTGTAAAAGTATTTTAATGCATATGTTAAAAGCATATCAAATACTTTATGACACATTAATTTCTTGACCATTTCTACACTTCCATAGTAAATTTTAGTTGTTCTCATAACCCAACACTGATGGAGCCCTTCCTCTTAAGCCTTCCTCCTATTATCCTGTATTCTTTTTGCATGTGGTCCACTGAGTTGAATTAAGGTTTCATGCCTGAGTGTGGTGGGAGGCTACTTACTGAAACAAGGGCAACTTATCTACCAACGGCTACACCGTGGAAGAATAGGACACCTCCTCCCCCATCGACTGTTAACTGCAAATAGTCTTTCGGAGACAGGCAGAATTCATGAATTCCCACTTCCTCCAAAGAATCTCACCAGTTGCTTTGAGACACAGATAAGCTCATTCTAAAAGTTATATGGAAAATGATGGACCCGTAAAATTTTGCGAACAATCGAGAATAGGAAACTAAAAGTAATTACCAGATCTATTAATTTTATATGGGCTCTAGTGGTCAAGGTCGTGTGGGATTAGTGATGGGGTTAGAACAAAAGAGGGAACAAAGAAACGACCTACTAAATATGGGTAGAGCAGAAGTGAGACGTTCCGCCTGATTCAAGCTTGTAGACCACACTAAACCCAGTGGCATGTTCACTTCAATCAATGAAACTAAGTGACCAGTGTAACTCAACACATCCTTACCATTCAATATATGTAGTTTCTGATAGGGAGCTGTCTAGGAGTTTACTCTTTAAGCTCTACAGACATATCATGACGAGTAGTTTGTTGCTGTTGAACATTCTCTGGGCAACACTGATCTTTGCATCTTTGCCACACTGATATCTATCTGGAATTGGGCAACTCAGTGTTTCACAGTGATGGCTTCTTTCACGCACTAGAGTGCACCAGTTTTTCTCCCCTTCTCATGGCTCAGTTTTTAATTTCTTTGTAACCTGTGTGATATCCCTTTGCATGGAGTAGCACAGCTTCTTCATTGATCCACCTACTGCAGAATATCTCCCTTGCTTCCAACTTTGGCAATGATGACTAAAGCTATTATGAACATTTGTGTGCAGGCATTTGTATGCCCATATGTTTTCAACTCATTTAGAAAATGCCAAGGAGGATGCCGGCTGGATCTAATGGTAGAGTACATCTCGTGTTGTAAAGGAAGTGCCAAGCTGTCTTTCAGAGCCGCTGCGCCATTTTGTTTTCCTACAAGCAACAAATGAGAACCCCTGTGGCTCCACATCCCCACCAGGATGTCTTGTCAGCATTTTGGGTCTCGGTTATTATAGTAGATATGCAGTGGCTTCTCATTGCATTTTTATTTTGTAACTCCTAATAATATATGATGTTGAATGCTTTTTTTAGGCATCCTTGCCAGATATGTATTTTTGTGATTGGGAGTCTGTTCAAATACTTTTTTCCATTTTAAAGTTAGTTTTTTTTTTCATCTTTACTGTTGGATTTTAAGCATTCTTTGTATATATTGCATAATAATCTATGAAATATGATTTCCACAAATAATCTCTCCTAGTTTTGTCTTGTTTTTAAAATTCTCCTGACAATGTCTTCCATCATTGTAACTTTTCAATTTTAAGATGTCTGCTGTATTAATTACGCCATTATAGCATCCATGGATATTGTTGTTATTGTCATATCTAAAATCCAAACACCAACAACAATCTGGTACTCATCACCAACCATTTGAAATGTTCCCTATAATATTACGGACTTGTATAGCTTTGCATTTACCATTTAGGCTTATTATCTACTTTAAGTTAATATTAGTGACAGTGCAATGTCTGCTCTGAATTCACGTTCCCTTCCCCACTCCTTTCTTTCCTCTTGGCATTTAGATATCTAGACATTACAATACTATTCATTGAGAAGATGACATTCCTGATTGTATTGCCTTTGCATTTTTTGAACACCAGTTGAACACATTTGAGTGGGTTTACTTTGCAACTCTCCACATGATCAGCCACTCACATTTTCTCTCTTACACGACCTCCCTCTTGATTCCGATAACTTTTGGATAAGCACTGAAGCCAGGCAGCGTCACTTCTCCAACTTCATCCTTTAAGACTCTGCTGGCTACTCAGGGTCTTCTATGTCTTCATATAAGCTTTAGCAAAAGGTTCTTGCTTTTCCCAGGAAGAATTGAAGGAATGCTGAATCTATAGATCAAAGTAGAAAGAAGTCAAGTCTCACAAATGTTGAATCTTCTACTATGAATGTAGGGAACCCATCTCTCCAGTTCCAGAGATCTGTTCTTCATCATCTTTTGTGCTTGTACGTCATAGCACTCTAGTACATAATTTCTTAGATTTATACTTAAGGATTGCCTTTTTAGGGTTCAAATGCAAATCATATTATGTGCTTAACAGTTTAAGTTTCACTAGCCCCACCTCACACCCCGTCCAGGCTCATAACTGAACTCAGTTGTCATTTCTCTTCACTTTTCTTTCACAGCTGCACTCTTTCCTCATGTCACTGGGAATTTGTGAAAACAAACATCTCCCCTTTTATGTACCTTTTAAATTAATTTTTCAATTACCACAGAGTGGTGGGTTTGTTACTGTTTTCATAGACATGTCATGTACATGATGCTTTCACCTTCCTCCACTGTTTCCCACTTGTTGGTCCTCCCCTTTCTGCAAGCAGTCCTCATTTCTGCTTCCATGTTGTGTGTGTTACATTACCCTCTTTTCTGCTTTTCCCCTCTCTTAAGATTCCTTCCCTCTTTTCCATCTCCTACCCCCATTTCTACTATCACACACACACACACACACACACACACACACACACACACAGAGAGAGAGAGAGAGAGAGAGAGAGAGAGAGAGAGAGAGAGAGAGAGAGAGAGGTACACACACACACACATCCACATAAATTTAAAAAATGCAGTGTTTATCTTTCCTAGTCTTGGTTATTTCACTTAACATAATGAGTCATGATCTATCCATTTCCCTGCAAATGTCATGGTTTCTTTCCAGCTGCTCTAAATTCCACTGTGCAGATGCAACACATTTTCTTTAACCATTTATCAGCTGCTGGGCACCTAGGTTGGTTGCATTTCTTTTTTTTTTTTTTTTTTTTTTTTTTTTTTTCAATTGCATTTGTTTATACTCTAACTCCATTGACCTTGACATTTAAAATAGCCCTCTTTTCTGGGCCTGGTAGTACATACTTTTTATTCCAGCATTTGTGAGGCAGAGGCAGGTCGGATCTTTGTGAGTTCAGTCCAGCCTGATTTACATAGTGAGTTCCAGGCCAGC
>CM052713.1:17578281-17669170 GCA_028551405.1 Uromys caudimaculatus
TCTAACTCCATTGACCTTGACATTTAAAATAGCCCTCTTTTCTGGGCCTGGTAGTACATACTTTTTATTCCAGCATTTGTGAGGCAGAGGCAGGTCGGATCTTTGTGAGTTCAGTCCAGCCTGATTTACATAGTGAGTTCCAGGCCAGCCAGGACTACACAGTGAGACCCTGTCTCCAAAAAACAAAACAAAACAAAACAAGGCCATCAATTATACTTTGACATGACTTCCAAAGAGAAAGATCATTATTAATTCACAGCTAGAAAAAAAAGCTACTTCCTGGAAGAGAGTAAAAGCACATCTTATAAAAAGACAGCAAGCTTCAGATGAGAAGAATTCATCTGAGGAGTGTCGAGAGGACCATGCAGGAGAGCTGCTGACAGAGGTCATCACTTTTGCAGTTGAGATTCCCAAGAGGAGCTTCCACAAGGGACCTCAGCATCACTGTTAGCTCTCACGGATCTACACTGGTCTCCTCCACCCATGAGTAGAGCAGATCACTCCTGGACTTGTAATTAAATTATTTCCTACACAGAAAAGGTTAGATGCTGGACACAGAAGGGATGAACCATCAAAACAGCTTGTATGATCATGCACATGAGTTGGATGCTTCAAGGGTTTCCAGTCTTCTGCCCCACACCTGCTTCCTGCCTGCAGCCTCCCCTGTAGACAGCTTAGTGGACCACATGCCCCTCTGTGAGGGTGAGTTCCTGCTCCAGTATCAAATGCAGGTTCCAGGCTGTGCAGGGGGCTGCTGCTTCCGGTTTCTTATAGCTCCTGACTTCTCCTTGTATACTATTGGCATCTGCTGAGAAATGTCCACCAGGGCACTGGCCACAGCGAGACCTGACTGACTGTTGTTGGTTGCATTTCTTAGCCACTGTGAACAACGTGTAAGCAATCCAAGTGAATTGACAAGTATCCCTATGGTTTGCACACTAGAGTCCTTCAGGAAATACCCAACGGTGCAGCTGGGTCTCATGGTAGTTCTATATTTAGTGTTTTAAGGAACTCACACTGACTTACATACTGAAGCCAGATATAGTAAATATTGTTTCTTTTGATGATATTTTCTCATGACAAATATGTATATTGTTCCTTTATGGGTTATATATTCCACCAAGTAATAAAGTATGTTTTAGGGGTTCCAAATCCTGAGGTTTATAATGCTTACATTTGTTCTTCACATAATAGTATTATTTTTTTGTTCTCTAATATCTTTCCTTTTAAATTTAGCTGATATTCTTTTAACTTCTTTATTTATCATGAATTTGTATTCCACTAAGAACCTTTAAACCATATCTATCTATCCATCCATCTGTCTATCTATCTATCCATCCATCCATCTGTCTATCTATCCATCCATCCATCTGTCTATCCATCCATCTATCCATCCATCCATCCAACCGTCCGTCCATCCGTCCGTCCGTCCGTCTGTCCATTCATCCACCTACCTACCTATCATCTATTTTCTTCTTTCTTTTTTTCTTTCTTTTTTATATTACAGACTCAGGAATTCTTACTGTGTTATAATTAGTAATTGTTCTTGGTAATTTTGACACTCAAATTGTTCCACTCATCATAGTGTGTGTCCTTTCAAGTATACTTTTATGTATTTTCCATGTTCTCAAGAGTGTAAAGAATTTTTCAAAATTTAATTTATACATTTTATGTATGGGTGATCTGTCTACATGGATGCTTGCATGCCAGAAGAGGGCATCACATCCTATTAGAGATGGTTGTGATCTGTCATGTGGTTTCTGGGAATTGAGCTCAGGACCTCTGGAAGAGCAGCCAGTACTCTCAACTGCTGAGCCATCTCTCCAGTCCAGGGTGTAAATATTTTTTTTTTTATTCTCTGGGACAAAAAGATGTGGTTCCATATTCTTCTTGTACTGTCCAGTTTTCAAATTAATCACTTCTGGGAGAGTTACCTGCTTCTTAGCAGAGTGCCATCAATTTCATGAGCTTTTAGTAGACAAACCTAGGAAATAGGTATCTTTGTGGAACCTTGATTTTACACCATCTCCTTGAACTGGATTCCAGCCTTATAGGCTCTTTCCTTGCTGTTCCTCATCTCTTGTTGCTTTTCTTTCTTGCTAGAGCCCAGTTCCCACCAAGCATTAGTTCAGCGCCACACTCAGAGCTCTGCAACACCCCAGCAGCAGAGCAGAAAAGAAGCATCAGGATTTGCGTTTTCCCTAAATAAAGAGTATACAGAGAAAGAATAGAATCAAGACTTTCTGGAGGAGCCCTCCGCAATATCGAGTGGGTTATGTCAGACAATAGAGACTATTTTCAGTTGTTTCTATTTGTACTCAGTTCTGATGTTTGTGTTCCCTTTCTTATCTCACTGATTTAATGTTGTGTTTTGAATGCACAGATCATTAACATGTTTCCACATGTCAAAACATTAAAAAAGAGTGTGCTTCTAGAACTGTCATATTCCACCAGGCCTTTCATTCTCTATAGGTATGCAGTTTCAGGTTTATTTTTAATACTTCCTATGTATTTCTTAGGGAAATAATACAACTGTGTTCTTTTTCTTTCTTTTTAATCCCAAGTGTACACAAAACAAAGCATGATGTGTGTGTGTGTGCATGCGTGTGTGTGTGTGTGTGTCTGTGTGTGTCTGTGTATGTGCATGTGTGTGCGTGAATATATATAGTCACAATACTCTTTTGCAATATTTTTGTAATTTTGTTGTTGTTATCAGTGAGTTTCTCCTTGTTTTTTCATGGCTTTTATTTTTTAAAGTGCTGGGAATTAAAGTCGGGCAGAGGTTGGGTAAGCACTCTCCCACAGAGCCTCATCTTTAGGCCTTCCCATTAATGTCAGTGATTGCTTGTTGTGTTTCAAATTGTGACTTGGACTTCCTTTAGTGCTTTGACAATACGTCCTATTATTTTTGAACTCATTAATGCTGCTGATGATTAAAAGTATACTTTAATTTGTAGAATTTCCCCTTCTTTTAGAATCCTGCCTTCTCACTTTTAAAATTTATTATTTAGAAAATCTTGTGTGTCTGTGTCTGTGGTGTCAGTGTGCTGTGCTGTGTGTGTGTGTGTGTGTGTGTGTGTGTGTGTGTGTGTGTATGTGTGTGTGTATACACTGGTGTTCATGCTTCACTCCACAAACAGCAAATTTATACTCTGACTGTCCCTGGCATTGGTGGCTTTCCTACACTCTAGGTTTCCTTGGGAGCTTTTGAACTTTGGCATATGTGTCCTTTGGGGGTGAGAAGGACTTTTGTCCCTCTGGAGTCATGAACTTTTGTAGTCATTTTGCTCCCTACACACCAAGTCCTGAGCCTGATTTTACAGTACACACAATGATTTTACAGGTAGTGGGTTGCCAGGCTCAGTTCTGTGCCAGACAGTTTTTGTCATCCTCGTTCTTTGGGACCACAGCAAGCCATAGGTAAGCTGCAAAGATGAAAGTAGAAGCCTTTCTGTTGTCTATAACTTCTCCTTTGTGGGGATTGGGCCATATGTTAAAATCCCTAATTCAAGCAGTGGCCATGGTTTGTTCACCTACCTGACACACACAGCACCCTCTCTCCTTAGACTGTCACTGACATCCTTGATATCTATCCCTGGAGCCCAGTAGGCCCCACTCTCAATTCCTTTCTTGTGTACATGTATGTTCTATTTCTGAATATATATAGACATAGTTTTCATTCTAATTATCAGGCAAGGATAGTGAAATATTAAGATTAAATCATTTGTCTGAAGCTAGCTGGTTAACGAGTGGTCTCACAGGTAGGTATTCTTGTCTTCAGCTTCTGTAGTTTTCCCATGCCTCTAGGATCCTTCCTGTTGTATTCCATTTATCTGTTCAGCACTTCTACAGATATCTATAGTTCAACTATGTTTGAACTTTCTCTTTCAATTTAGACTTTAAGCCAGAACACTTTTCTTTCTAAATGAATCATGCTACAAAAAGAGCTTCTGAGCTCTAAGTAAAATGACCTGTGCTCTGATCATGGGCTGGAAAGTTTTATTTTGATTTCTGGGCTGCTGGGTTTTCCCCTGTGGTGTAAAACTTTCCTGAGATTGAAACATTCCATCCTGCAGGGAAGGTCCTTAAATAGGCAGATAAACAACTCAAAAGTGCTTCAGGAAGTCCCTGAAACTGACAAGATTCATCAAGCCAGTGTAAACAATAAAAGCTGTGACTCTCTCAGACAGAAGGAAGCTGAGCTGCAAAGAAGACTCTTAGAGGAGAAGACCTGAACTAAGTCTCTGAGATCAAACCAGCTGTGTGGAAGTAGCAAAAACCAGCTGAGCTACCTGAAAGAAGTTTAGATCAGAGTCACTTGGAAAAGACTCACCTCAATGTGTTGAACTGCCTGCAGGCTGTTCAGTGTGCTCCAGGTTTTCCAGCTTTTGTGAGGTTGGGTGGACTTTAGTGATGCAGGTATCTTTAACTCATTTCTGCTCCTATAAGTAATTCCCTACCTGTGCCTCTGTAAGTAACCCAAATAAAATTTATTGGTTCACCTGATTGTACTTTGGTAGGATCTATAATTTGGTTTGCCACAGGATCCCCATCTGGGGTGGTTGACATGCATATTACATCTCTTCAGAAAAAGTTTTATCACACAGCATCTCTCTAGAACATTATTACACTGTGTGCGTTGACGGGTCTTAAGAGCTTTTTCAGTTCTTACCGTCTAAGAGCAATTTCTGTTAGCTCCATTATCCTGAGGCTGTTGGTTATTGATTAAATACTGTATTTTAAATATTTGCAAGACCAGTATTAATCCTACATATAAGAATAGAAAAGGATTATTGCCATGAGCAGATGCTTAGCACGTTTAATGGTTTGAGGCTCTATACATGATGGTGTTGGTCCATGGACTTGATAGTCTCTTCTTTTCCCTTTTGAAATGTGCAGACTATGGCTGTGAAGAGTAAGACCCTGTAACTCAGGAAAATATGCCCCTTGACATTCAGGAAGAAAGCATTGGACCATCTTGGCAAATCTACCACAGTTACTACTGGGACCGATGAATAAATACCTGGATTCTCAAATAAGAAGCTAAGCATTGTCACTTTATGAGTTTATTTGAAAATAAATTACAGTATGATCTGCAAAAGTGGACAAACCCTTTCATAAAAGAATATATACAAATAGTGAATGCACATTTGAGAGAATTCACACTGGAAATAAAATCTGCAGTGAGATAAATTTGATTTATCTATAAATAATAGAAATCAAGAGGACTGACAGCACCAAATGCTGGTGGTGACGTGGAGCAACAGGAAGCATCACATAGTGATGGGTGGGGGGGGGAGTATGAAGTGGCACAGCCACGAGGGCTGTGCAGTCTCTTATAAACACAAATGTGTGCATGACCAAGCAATTCTCCCGTTTAAACAGGATGTAGGAAAGACCCAAAGGAGGCCGAAAATGTATCTAGCAGTCTTCTTAATATAAATTAAAGCCTAGAAGCAATGTAAATGTCCATATGATAAGGGACTCAAAAAATATCCAAACAGGAGGAAAGTAGGTGCAATGGAAATATATACTGTGAATATAATCATTTAAAAGTCCAAGAATAAGGAAGACTAATCCAACAGCTAAAAGCCTGGTAGGAAAGTACTGTCTCTGTGGTAAAGAAGGTCTGGTACAGAACACAAGGGACCTTCTGGGAAGATGAAGCGTGGGCATACAGATTGGTAGATCTCAAACCTGAGACAAATGGCTAAGGGAGGTGCCTACTTAACATATCCATGCAAACCTGGCAGCCAGGTTCTCCCAGCATCCTTCAGTCCCTACCTGTTACAGGGTATGGCTGGCATACCCTGTCTCCTACCCTAAACTTTTCCAGCCCAGGCGCTGGGCTGCCCTTCCCCAGATGCTCTTCCCTATGTAATCCAGCCATCTAGGTTACCTGGACCTTTTGGTCTACCCTTTATTATCTTGACCAGTCTTTTGGTACAAATCACTCTGCTGCCTGTCTGTCTGTCCATCTGTCTGTCTATCTCCATACCTATATCCATATTTATATCTGCCTATATCTATATATTTGGAGGATCGAGAAATCATATGCTAGCTTTGCATATAAACAAACCCTAGGGTATGTTGGCTCAATCGAACTGTGCCTAGGGTAAATACACTGAATGTTCCCAGTAGAGTCACAGATCTGAGCACCAAGCATTTTGCTTTTAAGAGCTCTGTTGGGGGATGTAAAGTAAATAAATAAAGTAATTAGTGAAAAAAAAAGAGCTCTGTGGGTCTCAGGAATACTTTGCCTAAAATCTTTTGGGTCAGTGGCTAAGACCACTGGCTACTCTCCCAGAAGACCCAAGATCAATTCTTAGCGCCTACATCACAGCTCATAACTGTCTGAAACCCATCTCAAGTGATCTGATACTCTCACATAGACATACATGCAGGCAAAACACCAATGAATATAAAATAAAGCTAAATAAATCATTTTTTAAAACATATGCTCTGGTAGGATGTCCTGAAAAATGCATTGTTTGTTTTTCTGCTTGTTTATTTGTTTATTTTTATGTATTTCCTTCTGAAATCACGAGGAGTAGAATTCTGTGACTGACAATTCAAGTTCCTAGCAACATTTTTTTCCTCTGGCTGTGGCTTTGTGTGCATTGCATAGCAAAGAAGATGCCTGTTGAATTAATGAGTGAATGAGAAAAATCATCCTGCACTTGCAACCAGTGTGCAATAAAGGTGCAGTAACAAAGACTGTCAGAGCTAGAAAAGACACGAAGGCTATCAGTGCCAAACTCCCTAAGTCTAAACAGGGAAACAGAAACTATGACAGACTTTTAAATAGAGATAACCTCAAGATGCTCATAACTGTGAGAAAAGAGCTGAGAAATCCGAAAGGGAGCTTTAACTAATGCAACTAAGAAAACAGCAACTACATCTAGGCTAAAGAAAAAAGTGGAGATAGCTCAGAAGCAACTTACTCTTCAGTATCCTGTAACATAAAGGAGACATAATCATTGCTGCAAACATCACAACCAAGCAACACACACACACACAGAGAGAGAGAGAGAGAGAGAGAGAGAGAGAGAGAGAGAGAGAGAGAGATGCACAGACACACAGACACGCACACAGAGAAAGACATGCACACACAGACATGCACACATGCACACACACACAGACACACACATATATACAGAGACAGAGACATACACAGAGACATGCACACACACATACACGCATACACACATAGACACACACAGACTCACATACACCCAGTGGCATGCACACACACACACACACACACACACACACACACACACACACACACACAAACACACTCACATGCACAGACATGCATACACAGAGTCATACAGAAAGAGACACACACAGAGACATGTACACACACACAGACACACATGCACCCAGCCCAGTGGCATGCACTCACACACACCTGCACACAGACACAGACACAGGCACACACACACACACACACACACACACACACACGCCCAGTGGCATGCACACGAGCGCCCCCTTTCTCTTCCCTTTGAGACTTCCCCATGTTGCTCTAGAATGCACTGAAGCTTCTTTCCCTGGTGGCTCTATAGAAGGAGGGAAGGGGAGCAACTGGAGATGGGCCAGTGTGGGCTGCTAAAACAGACAAAGACTAAGTCTTCAAGGATACATTGAATTCTGAGATCTGAAGAAGCAAGTTAAAATTTTGGAGATAACAGAACACATGAACATAATCAGAAATTTGCCCAAGGACGTTAGTAAAATAAAATTTTTAGGGTTCCATTTGATTTTAATTCTAAGTAGATGAATCTCCTTCTACAGTATCCATCGGAATTTGCCTGGAATCCCACAGGCTCAACTTAAATTTGTTTTAAGAGTGAAGGAGAATTCAGGGGAGGTAAACCTCTCAGTAAAGACTTGGTGGCTGTTTGGTATTAAGTGACATGATTCGTCTCTGCCAAGTGGACAATCATTGGTGACTGACAGAAGGACATACAGGTAAACACATGAAGGATACATAAACCATGTACATGGGAAAGTGGGTGCTCATCAGTGTCTGCTCTGGAGAAGCCATGCTGTTTGGTTTAGGAGACCTGGTCCTTGCTTGGCTTTCTCCTTTCCTGACTGTGATTTTGGACAGAGCATTAATGAATCCCTTTTGTTTTGAGGAAGATTAACCAAGAGAAAACAAAAGTATGCACATATGTGCTGGGCTCAGAATGGAAGTACTTGGTTTAAGTTTTAAAGTATGCTTTATCTAGGGGAATGAAAACCTAGAACTATGTCTGGCATCTTGTCAGGAGGCCAGAAAACTGGTGGTGAATTCTCTCACCTAACTCTTGAAGTCTGTATGCGTTCTTGCAGTTTTTGTTTGTGCACAACTGCAAGTAACTCCACGTCCAAAACAAAAATGGTAACATCTTAGTCTCGAGCAGCAGAAATGTCCCCTCTATGGTGTCTGCCACTCACTGTAATTCAAACAGATTGATTCCATTTCACATATTACAGTTTATCTTGAATTTCTTAAGCCTGGGGAGAGGCACATTCCAGTGGTTAGTATTTTATAAACGCAGCTGTAGCAGTCATAAACTGTGACTGGCATTTGAAAAGCCCAGCGAACCCATTCTCAGCAGAGCAGAATAATTGATTGTTTAGTACTACCCTGCTGTATCTTCACACGAGCCGGCACATGTGTGCACATGCACACTTGAATAGAAGATATCTATATTCGTGTCTGTTCACCTTCACCAGAGCTCTTGCACGTGTGGGAAAGAGATAAGGTTTGGGTGTGGGTTAAGCATATGAGAAAGAACAAGAGAGGGAGGAAAGGAGAGAGAAAGAGAGTGCACATCACTGTATTTCATCTTGTCCACAGTTGGGGTGAGCCTGTCTGTTTTTAGCAGGAGTGGTGCAGGTGTGGCAGACCTGTTTAAAAATATTCTGTAAACTCTTCGCCATGTGCACAACTGCTGGGGCACAGATGACCAAGGATGACACTAGTTGGGGAGGGAAAATGTTCCCCACTGCTGTCATCATGGATCAGCACAGCCTTGGTGCCTGAGGCTTAAAGAGTTTGAAGCTTTAGCCTGAACGTTGTCTTCTGTCCATGGACAGGAGGAGAGCCTTCTCCTAAGGATGTGTGGGCCAGAGGGAAGACCTAACAGAAGCAGAGGAGGAGAGAGAGCACCAGGGTAGGAGCTTTGCCATTATGCAGCTGACTTACAAGTTTGTTCTCCTTGTGCCTGGCCTGACTTCGGGATCATCTGAGCAGGGAGAGTCTCAGCGCCCTTGTTGCAGACCCACAAAAGTGATTTTCCTTTTCTAGGTCTACATTTTCCAGTGTGGGAAACGAGAGAATTTTGCATCTGGTTCCTCCTCATTATTGAACTCGTCTACTTACTATTTCTTTTTCAACCAATTAAATATTTTTCAAGAGCTTATATCTAATCTCCACGACTAACCTCTAGACATGAAAAGATAAGTTGCTTCCGAAGTCTCTGTGGTACTTGGCAGGTCTGACTCCAAATATTAGTTCTGTTATTCACTAGCTGAGTGACTTGGAGTGGCCCTCCACGTGCTCCTCAGCTTCACGTGTGAATGGTGGGCACAGAAACCTTCCAGTTAGCCTAAGAACATGGGAGGTATGCAGTGGATGGCATCAACTCTTACTGTAGCCACTCACGCCTAAATGTGACTCAATAAAATGCTCAAATAGAAACACCGAGAAATACCGACTATGCTTGTCAAAAGGATGGGAAACCAATTGTCCTCAAGGTATCTGCTGTCGTAAAACCAGGAAACAGCTGAAAACTGCAGTTCCGTAGATACTGAGTTCTTTCCTGCCTCCCGTTCCCACTTGTACCCTCTCTCGTTTTACTTCAGACAGAAATCTGAAGAAGTCCAAAGGTCTTCTCTACCTTTGCAACTCAAAAGTTCCAACCTAATTAACGGCTTTTGCTTAATTTTAATTAGGCTAAATATAACTGTTTTCATCTCTAATCAGCCCCTAGAGAATGCTATTCCTTAACTAAACTTTATGTCTTTCTCAGAACTGTCATCTTTTCCCCAGATGTGGGTCTTCGAACACTGTTTTCTCTGCCATGCTTTCTAAAAGTTTAGTAGAATCTTTTTCATATTATATATTTTCGTTGTGCTCTTTTTCCTCCCTCAGCTCCTCTCTGATCCTCTCTATCTCCCTACTGACACAACTTTTACCTATGCTCCCCTTCTCTGTTAAATGTAAGCAAGCACGCGCGCGCGCGCACACACACACACACACACACACACACACACACACACACACACACACACACAATCAAAACAAAGGAACTTAAAAAAAGAGAAAGAAATTTAAAAAAACCATCAAAACAACAACAACAACATCAAAAATACACAAAGAAAAACATGGAATCCTTTTTATGTTGGCCAACTACTAGGTATACGGCCTGCCCTGCACTGTGGTTGATATATTCAAGGACACTCCATTGGAGAAAATTGATTTTCCATTCCCAGCAGGTACCAGTTGCAAATATCTTCTTAGTTCAGGGTGGGACTCTGCTTTCCCTTCTCAGTGATGCGATTGTGTCTGGTTTGAACCTTTGCTGGGCTTGTCCATGCTGTCACAGTCTTTGCAAGTTCATATATGTATCTGCTCCGATGTTTCTGGAGATTCTGTGTTCTTGGAGTCATCCACCACATCTGGCTTTTACAAGTCTTCCACCTCTTCACTGCCGTGTTTAGATGCAAGGGATTATCTGAAGCCAATCAGCAGAGGACTTGGCTCTAACCCATTACTATGAAGAGCGGCAATACTTGATCTTACTGGACTTTAATTTATATACCTAATAGTTTTAATAAAGCATACAATGTAGGTTTTAGACATAGGGTACCTGTTTCCTGTGTCCATAAGTTCAGATGAGTGATTTGGAGGCACATGTTTAGATCTGCCATCTAACTTGATCTCAGGATTCACACTGATAGAGAATCAAATCAGAGGCTGTCTACTGAAAACTGCCTTCAGCTTGGGCTGTTGCTCCGTGGTAGAGTACTTGTCGATCATGTCCAAGGACCTGAAGTCAGTTCTCAGCACCAGAACAAACAAGAAAGAAGGAGAAAACTTCCTTAAGATTTTGTATAAGTCATCTGTAAAAATCACATGAAATTGATTCAATGGAAGGACTTTTGATTGTTTTTATTTCTTTGGGATATTATACACTTTGTCCAGAGTTCCAATTCTATTAGTAGAACTTATAGATAATATTCTCTTAACATTTTGGCAAATCTCTTTCCGGTTTGTAGTAAGAGTCCATTATTTTTCATATGATTTCATCTACTCTCTCTTTCTTCATAAAATTTCCAACTCACTAGTCTTTTCAAAGAAATACTTGTTTTTGATTTATCATTTAGCATTTTAATGCTTATTTTCTAGTTGTTATGCATTCAGCAATTTAGTTTTTCTGTGGGACCAATCTGGCGTGGTGGAAAGAAGTCCCACATGTCCTTCCCGGGAGCTGTGGCTCTGGGAGGGACGTGGGACACACGGGAAGTGTCCACGCTTCTTCCCACACAGTCTGAAGGGCAGGTCAGGCTGTGGGAAGCCTTTTTGGAGACCTACCCGTGGGTGGAGGAGGGGGCCATTCCCGGGGAACGTGCAGCAGCCATCTCCATGGGTTCTCTAGCCTGGGGCACCGGTGCCGCAGAAAGGCTAGGTGGAGTGCAGCTGGGGCTCCTGCCCAGACCAGGTAGGTGGCTTGAGCTCTGGGCTAGCTGCTTAGGCTTGGGTGAATGTGTACCATCTGGAAGCACTGAGACACTGGACAATTTCAACGAGAGATTAGACACGGTTCTTTAATTGAAGGCCAGATCCCTCGCTTCCCACGGTGGGTCAAGATGAATAGACAGTCCATAATTCTAAGGTGCTTATTGACATCGTGACGAGTGGTGTGGATGAAATTGTACCCTCGGGCCCTCTGGGAGGGACGAGGCACATATAGTAACTGGGAAGGGGTGTGGCTAAGTCTCTAGGTGTCTCATTAACCTGGGGATGGCTTGGGGTTGTGTGGCCACTTCTCTACCTGGAGCGTCGTCATGCCTCTAACCTGAGGAGGGGTGTATGAGACAGACCTCACATGACAGACCTCTCTACAGGAGGCTGTGGGGAGTTGTACTTGACAGGAGCCAAAAGCCTCCTGGGAGCATTGGCAAAATGCTTTCGGGTCCCTTGTGGGTTGCCCCACAGGGTCGCCCAGAGTTTTAGCCTCTGCTCAACCGGGTGCCAGATTGCCTGTCACAGATCACTGCCCAACATTTTTCATTGTAATTTTGAAGCATTTTAAGTTAAATTAATAGTTAATTTGTCATCAGTATTTCTTGTTTAACACTTAAAAGTGTTTAAGACTTTATGGACATACAAAGCACCTCCTTTTTTTTTTTTTTTTGAACATTGGCTCCAACCTACAATTTTTTGTGTTGGAGCCAATATAATTCTTGATGTCAGTCATTTATAAATGGCTTTTGGTTATAGATATTACTTAGAAAAATGCCTTAATATTTCCAAGAGGATTACCTTGAAGGTGATAGATATCCTTTGCTTCTAATTACTAACAGTATTAAAGAAATTCTGATCTTTATGTAATTTTCTGTTTTGTGTTCATAAAATATTCTACCATTTCTTTGTAGATCAACAAAAGGTCATTTTTTGTGGCAAGCACTTAGAATAAGACATATATATATATATATATATATATATATATATATATATATATATACACATACATATATATGCATATATATACACATATGTAGTTAGTTAGTTAGTTAGTAAGTTAAACTATCCAGGCCTTTATTTGCTTTGGGACTCATCAAATGTCTTTGAGAAGAATGAATTAAAATTTTTAATCTCAGCTGGGCGGTGGTGGCGCACGCCTTTAATCCCAGCACTTGGGAGGCAGAGGCAGGCGGATTTCTGAGTTCGAGGCCAGCCTGGTCTACAGAGTGAGTTCCAGGACAGCCAGGGCTACACAGAGAAACCCTGTCTCGAAAAACCCAAAAAAAAAAAAAAAAAAAAAAATTTAATCTCTTTGTTTCTGTGTCTCTAGGCCCCATGTTATCAGGGATGTACATTACTGACAGTTTTCTTCCCTTTGTTAATTATTTTGTCAGTTTAAATCACTCTTCCTGGGTACTTTTCACCATGGAGTCTGATTTGTGTGCTAATATTGACATATTTGCCATTTTTAACATTAACCAGGCTTATGTTTAAAATATTTTCAGTTTTAACCTTTTCTGGGTCTTTTTGCCTAGGTATATCTTGTGTAAATAACACATAACTATGTGGGGCAGTGATCTGTGACAGGCAATCTGGCACCCGGTCGAGCACAGGCGTAAACTCTGGGCCACCAGCGGAATCTGCAAGGGACCAGGAAACGTAATGCCAATGCTCCAGGGAGGCTTTTGGCTCAGGTCATGGTTAGGTACCACTTCTCTTCAGGTAGAGGCATGGTCACACAGCCCCAAGCCATCCTCATGTTAATGAGACACCTAGAGGCTTAGCCACGCCCCATCCCAGTTACTATATCTGCCTCACATCTCCCAGAGGACACAAGGTACAATTCCATCCACACCTCTCCACACGTTGAAAATAAATGTCTGGACCCACCATGGGAAGCAAGGGATCCGGCCCTCAATTAAGGAGCTGCGTCTAATCTCTCGCCCAGGGCTTCTCCGGCCCTGTCTGTTCCCAGATCCCATGGCATCCGGCAGAGTCCAAGATGCCCAAAACCTGGAAACTCCAGAGCTGGCTGTGGTGTTCCCTGGGACGGCTTCCTCTTCTATTCACTGGCTGTGTCTCCGCAGAGGCCTCTCACACAGCCTGGCCAGCCCGTCGGACTGTAGAAGAGCTTGCAGCCACTTCCTGCATGTCTCCTGTCCCACCCAGAGCCGCAGCACCCGGGACAGACATGTGGGGTTTCTTTCCACCGTGCACGGTTTGTTCCCACATAACTAAACTTTGCTTTTCATTAATACATTTTTAGTCTCTGATTTATTATAGGATTATGTAATCCAATCTCTTTTCCTTTGATAAGTGACCATTTAGAGTTGTGCCTCCAAATTACTTGATGCTTATGATAAGAGGTAGAATAGTGTAGTGTGGCCTGGCTTGGAGCCCTCTCTCTGCCTTGCCTGCTGTTCAGTATTGTTAAGTTATGATAGTTCTCTGGTCCCAGTTTGTTCACCAACAAAATAAGAATGACTATAATGATTTACTGAATTCACTGATTTGTTCTTGGGATCTTGAAGATTATTACACTAGAAAAATCCAGAACTGCTGGGAAAAGAGGGAGCCAAGCAGGCCATGATGGCGATGTGGTTATGGCAGACTCCCACTTCTGCTTCTTGAGTCTATCTTTGCTTCTTTCCTCTTTCTTGTAGGTTTTTGGAAATGCTGAATCATTTTTTTTTTTTATTCTAGCAGTTACCTGTGCACATGACATACATTTTTCGTTTATTGAAGATAGGCTTTTTCATAGTTTATTCTAATTAGTTTTCCCTCCCTCTACTTCTCCCAGTTCCTTCCCATCTTCCCTCACACGTAGATCCACCCCTTTTCTGTCTCTTGTTGGAATATTAACAGGCATTTAAGGAATAATAATAAAATCTAATAAGAAAACAAAAAAAGAAATCAAACAGAGAGAAGGAAAAGAGCACAAAAACCGAAGCAATAAACAGATATAGATGCAGAGAGACACTCCTTTTTACATTCAGGAATCCCATTAAAACACAAAACTGGAAGCCATAATATATACACAAAACCCATTGGGCAAAATAAAATAAAGGAAAATAATAGTGTTGTATTAAAAAAAAAAAAAAAAGCCCTGACTCAACATTGTAGCTGTCCAGCAGCCATGGATGAACCGGGTCTACCTGAAAGGGAGGCTGGAAATGAAAAGGGGACAGGGTGTGAGAGAAGAATGAAGCCAAGACAAACGCTTCTGATCAAGGCTTGAACTTTATTATTTCGTACTCCTTATAAAGGGAAAGCCCAAAGACCCAATCCTTTGTTTCAGCAAGCTCAGTGGGCGGTTAAGTCCTCAAGATTACTGTAGGAAGTTGCAAATGCAGAGAGTGCAGACTGACTCCAGACAGGTTGTTTGTCCTACTCAAGGCTGGGGAAGGGCACAGTTCATCCTTTTTGTTAAAGATGAGTTGGACAGGGGCATAAGATTTACTTGTTTTCCAATAATCCCGTCTAGGGTAAAGAGTGGCTAGGTTTCATAGAACAGCGGGTAATTTCATGGGTTTGGCCCCCAGCACAACATTATAAGACAAGGAACTTCCAAAGAAGCCATTTAGTTTGTTTTCTATTGACCATGTACAGTGGGACATGATGCCTAATTTAAGAGTAGTTTACCTCCCCAATGGGACACCCTTAGAGTCAGGGTCTGGGTTAGAGATGGGGACATGTGGCCACTTCTTTCAGCTCTAGGGCACCATCTGGTGCAGATCCATGCAGGCCTGTGTATGCTGCCCTAGTCTCTGTGACTCCATATCCGCATCAATGAGTATACCAGAATGTCATTATGTTGCTACATTCCTTCTGTAGAACAGTAGTATTTGGGTTTCCTCTAGGTTCAGGGATTATCTAATCTCAAGTTCTTGGTCACTTAGGTAGTGTTAGATACGGGTTACATCCCATGGAAGGAGCCTTAAATCAAATCAGATACTGGTTGATTACTCCTACAAGCTTTGTGCATATCGCACTAGCATATCTATCTAGCAGGCAGGTCACCACGGTAGATAAAAAGGTTTGTGTCCAGGTTGGTGTTTATGTTTCTCCTTTGGTAGTGTACAGAGTACCTTCTGGTACTAAGAGTCCTTAGGGGTGAAGGTCTAGGCAGGTTCCAGCTCTTGACTCCTCTATGTTCAATGAGTTGTATATTATTTTCAGCAATAGTGTCTTGCCATTGGTGTGTGGAGAGCAACCTACAGCCTTTGCAACAGCTGGGGCTGTTTGGTGCTTCACATGGGACAGCTTTGGGCAAGAACTCAATTAAATTAGATGCAATCCATTCCTGGTACTGAAGCCTCATGTAGTGATGAGAGATGTCCAATTGTGCCTCTGCCTTCCCCACTATTTGACATTTCATTTCCATCATCTTCATATATGTATATAATCTAAGAAGTTTCTATTGTATTAGGTTTCCATATGGCCCCTCAACAGGGCCCTTAATTTTAGCTATCCCTCTCCATATTCCCTTCCTCTCCATTTGATTCTTTCATTACAGTCCTTGCCCCCATCTATCCACAATGATGTTACTTTCCCTTCCTACAGAGATCTGTCTCTCACCTCTAGTCCCTTACTTTATACTAATCTCTGTACTTCTGTGAATTATAGCTTGCTTATCTTTGGCTTAAATACTAACATCCATGTATAAGCAAATACATACCATATTTATTTTTCTGGATCTGGCTTACCTCACTCAGGATGATGTTTTCTAGTTCCACCCATTTCATGATTTCATTTTTGAACAGCTGAGTAACATTGCATTGTGTAAATGTACCACATTATTTTATCTATTCATCTGTTGACAGACATCTAGGCTCTTTCCAATTTGGGGCTATTATGAATAGAGCAGTAGCAAATGTGAGTAAGTAAGTGTCTCTGCAGTTGGATAAAACATGGCCTATACCCAAGAGTGTATAGCTGGATCTTGAGGTAAATTGGTTCCTATCTTCGTGAAGAAATGCTACACTGATTTCCATAGTGGCTGCATGAGTTTCCACTCTCACCAGCAATGAACGAGTTTCCCTCTTTCTCCACATCTTCACTAGCATGAGCTGTCATTTGTTTTATTGATCTTGGCTTTTTTGACTGGTGCAAGATGGAAACCTCAAAGTAGTTCTTATTTGCATTTCCATGATGGCTAAGGATGTTGAACATTTTTTCAGTGTTTCTCAGCCATTTGAATTTCCTCTTTTGAGAGTTCTATTTATATCTCATTTAAAAATTGGATTATTTGGGTTTTATGGGAGTGGGTGTCCAATTTTTGAGTTCTTTATATATTTGGGTTATTGTCCCTCTATTGGATGCATAGTTGGTAAAACTCTTTTCCTATTCTGTAGATTGCCACTTTGTTCTATTGATGATGCTCTTTGCTTGGAGATGGTTTTCAGTTTCATGAGTTACAATATGTTAATTGTTGATTTCAGTGCTTGTCCTATTCAAGTTCTGTCTAGAAAGTCATTTCCTGTGCCAATGAATTCAAGGCTATTTCCCACTTTCTTTACTACCATATTCAGTGTATCTGATGTTCTGTGGAGGTTTTTGATCCATTTAGAGTTGAGTTTTGTTGAGGATGATAAGTGTAGATCTATGGGATTCTTCTGCATGGAGCCATGGAGTTTTATCAGAACTATTTGCTGAAGATGCTGTCTTTTTTCCAATATGTATTTTTGGCTTTTTTATAAAATTCTGGTGTCCATAGGTGTGTGAATCTATATCTAGGTTTTCAGTTCTATTCCATTAAAGAAGGAATCTATTTTCATGCCAATATCATGCTGTTTTTATTACAAAAGTTCTGTACTGACATTTAAGTTCAGGGATGGTGATACCTCAGCAATTATTATTATTATTATTATTATTATTATTATTATTATTATTATTATTTAGGATTGCTTTGGTTCTATTGGGTGTTTTGTCTTCCCATATGAAGCTGAAAATGGTTTGTTCAAGATCTGTGAATAATTGTACTGGAATTTTGATGGGGATTTCATTGAATCTGTAGAGTAGTTTTGGTAGGAGGAGAATTTTTAGTCTATTATTCCTAGCAATTCATAAGCATGGAAGATCTTTTCATCTCCTGAGAGCTTCTTCAATTTCTTTCCTAAATCTTGAAGAATTTTTTAATCATATAAATCTTTCACTCCTTGGTTAGATTTACCAAATATAGTTTATATTATTTGTGACTATCGTGAAGTTGTGTCGCTGATTTCTTTTGTGCCCCATTTGTTATTTATTTATAGGAAGGCTGTTGGATGTTTTGAGTTAGTTTTGCATCCTGCTACTTTGTTGAAGGTGTTACAGGTCTGATCATCTGATCTTGATTTAACTCTGGCAGGTGGTATGTATTAAGAAAGCAAACAATTTCTTTTAGATTTTCCAATTCTGTGGAGCATAGGTTTTTAATATGCATTCTTAGGATTTTCTGACTTTCCTCAGTGTCTGTTATTATGTCCCCCTTTTCACTTCTAATTTTATTAATTTGGATCTTCTCTTTCTTCCCTCTGATTAGTTTGGATAAGGGTTTGTCAATCTTACTGATTTTGATGTACATTTTAAAAAATCACTTTTGTATCATCATTTGTATATAACATTCCTATGTCATTTAAAATAATATGCTTTAATAAATTCTGCTAAGTTAATTACTGAGCCCTATTATTGAAGTAGAGAACATTTATGGCATCCCAAATTTCACATACCATGTCCTATTCAATAACACATCTCTCCTCATGTCCCATCTCTCTCCAGCATCAGGTGAGCATTGCCAGGGGCCTGTCAATATGGTTTAGAATTGATTTCTCTGGAGTTTCGTGTGACTAGAATACCACAGCTTGCGGACTTTTGTGATATATTTGCTACAACTATCTACATATATCCAATAGTTCTAATCCCTATTAAGTGAAATAAAACTAACCTAATTTCCCCCTTTCCCTTCTCTCTTTCCACTTTGAAGTTTCCACTTTGAAAAACCTGGGATTTTAGTCATAAATATGGAAGGATTACATATCAGGAGTTATACATAATCTATATTTTTCTATTTCATCCATTTACCTGCAATCTTGTCTCTTACATATTATTACTGTTTGACTTATTTTCTTCCTGCTTCATACAACTATTTGGGGTACCTTCAAGTGTGTCTCTGTGTGTAAATATTTTTTCTAGAGGTCATGAAGATTATAAGTTTTCTCAAACTACTTAACACTGACATGCCTTTGTCCAGCTGTCTAGAGGCTGAACATAGGGTTCTAAAAAAAAACCACATTTCTTCTGATTTTTTTTCTTTTGCTGTTATGAGCTCAGATGGACTACAAGGAGAAACGCACCCACTGGGTCTTCTATCGCTCAGATATTCAGTTCAGCACCATCTGCTTCTGCAGTGCTGATTGTCATCATTTTAAATCGACTGTCAAAGGCAGAGCCTCTGTTCAGTGCTTTTTCCAGAGGGAATGGGTAGTGCTCACCTGTGAGTCTTCTTGAAAGGGAGGTTTGTTATGCTTAGTCCTTGGTGATGGCACACTGCTGGTCTGCAGACTGCTTTCCGAGCAGCATGGTCCCGTTTCTCTTCCTTACACCTGAGATACTCTCTTTAATCTTCCTGAGCATATCATGCTTTGCTTTAAATGTTTCCTTTCTTAAATCTTCTATTAGCACTATTTCTATATGTTTTTTTTAAATAAAGGCATTTTTAATGTGTGTATTTGTGTGTGTGTGTGTGTGTGTGTGTGTGTGTGTGTGTGTACAACTTTCCTTTTTGTAGGTCCAACTTAGGTCATCAGGTTTGGCAGCCAGCACTGTGACCCTTTGACCCATCTTAGCCGCCATTGCCTGAGCTCTTAAAGTTTATATTTGTTCAGTCCATACTTCCCATTTGTGGTATAATTCCATGTTTTTCTTATCTTCTACATTTTTGGTTTCCAGACTTGCCCACTGACAATAGGGGGGCTTATACTGAAACATTAGGGAACTGACATTCTTGCAACCAATACACCCAATTACTCTATGTTTACAATGAGAAGTAGAACAACAGAGGAGAGAGATATGAGATGCCTTGCAGCTCTTGCTCTGCCAGGCTGCATGTCTGAGCTTGTCTGTTCCTGCAGATGAGGGCGAGGGCATTGTGCTGTGTGGGGATCCTCTAGCTGTTAACTTCATAGTCAATACTGCTTTTGCTTGAGGCAATTATAACCGAGGTGGAGGTCAAGCAGCATAGAGCATAAGGATTAATATAAAAATAACAACAAAATTACTAATTCCTCAGACACGTCATGCAAGGCCACACTTCACACATGTCACCATAATTTATTCAAAGGTTGTTCTTTGTCAATTTTTTTGAACAGCTAACTCCTATTTACTCTTTCTCTAAGTTGTTAGATACTTCTGTTAAATAGATGAAGACAATTCAGGTTCGTTCACTACTCTTTCTTCCTTTACATTTGTGAGTAAGTTGGATGATGGAGTTACAGATATTTGTCTACAGTATCTGTAAACACACAGTACCTTAGAGCTGCACTGTGCATACTGGAAGAGAAGGATCGATCATGGGAGAGAGAGGGAGATAGGACTGTGGAGTTGGTGGAGGCTAGTTGAATAAAGAGACAATGGGAAAATGAATGAAGGTAAAATTTGCAGATGGGAAATTTAGCTAGCTTTTGACCCTCCTTAACATCTCTAAGAGCTCTACAAACAAGATTAATTGAGTAGGCTTCAACATTCAAGGAGCCCTGGCTGGCGTGACCTTATAGATAAGAGCCAAGTGAACCATAAGAATATTAATTTTAGTTTTCAAAGAAGTGGATTTTTCTTAAGTTTATGGAAGAAATAACATGTTCTCTGTTGTATGCATTTTCTGTGAGCTGAATAAAACCATCTCTTATTTTGTGGGTGTTCAGGGTTTTAATTAACAAGATTTATTCAGATGCCAAGAAACAGCCACTTAAATCTTTGAATCAGATGTAAACTTACTATGATGTCTTATCCTTCAGATGTGGGGGAATGGTGGAAGGGCAGGTAAAGCTCTTTTTGTTGGGGCTCAGGTTACTCATTTACAGTAGGTTACATTCTGGAGTAGCAGACGCTCATACTCTCAAAATCAATTTCTTCTTTTTAAAAAAGGTGTTTGCTGAGAAAGTGTTTTTGTGGCAGCTTTATTCATAATAGCCAGAAACTAGATGTCCCTCAACTGAAGAATGGATAAGGAAAATGTGGTACATCTACACAATGGAATGCTATTCAGCTATTAAAAACAAAGACAGCACAAGTTTTGCAGGCAAATGGATGGAACTTGAGAATATCATCCTGAGTGAGGTAATCCAGTCCCGAAAGGACAGGCATGGTATGTACTCACTTATAAGTAGATATTAGCCATAAAATGCAGGTATCATGTTACACTCCACAGAATCAAAGAAGCTAAACAAGAAGGAAGGCCCAAGTGTGGAAGCTTAAATCTCACTTAGAAGGGGGAATAAAATAGTCACAAGAGGCAGATGGAGGGAGGAAACTGGGAGGGAGGGGGAAAAGGAGAAGAGAATGGGGGGTTCAGGATCAGGCGGGGCAAGGAACAGAAGGGATGACTAGATAGCAATGAAAATGAATGAAAATCTGCAACTGACAGGGGTGAGAAGGTGGGGGCATCTCCAGGAAAGACAGAAACCTGGGATAAGGGAGGTGCCCAAGAATAAATGGGGGTGACCTTAGTTGTGACTTACTACATTGGGAACATGGAATCTGAAAAGGCCACCTCCTATAGCCAGGTAGGAACCCCAGTGGAGCAATAGAGACACTAACCTACCCACAAAACATTCAACTCAAAATTTATTGTCTGCAAGAATGTAGGCATGGGGGGATGGAGAAGAGACTGAAGGAATGGCCAACCAATAACTGGCCTAATTTGAGACCCATCCCATGGGCAAGCACCAATCTCTGACACTATTAATGATACTCTGCTATGCTTGCAGATGGGAGCATGTTGTCCCCTCAAAGGCTCCATCCAGCAGCTGACTCAGACAGATGCAGACACCCACAACCAAACAGTGGATGGAACTTGAGGACTCTTATGGAAGAACAGGAAGAAAGATTGCCAGCCCAAAGGGGATAGGAACTCCACAGGAAGACCAACAGAGAAAACTAACATGGAACCTTGAGGATCTAAGAATGTGAATTATCAACAAAATAGCATACACAGACATGACCTAGCCCCGCCCCCACATATACATATGTGGCAGATGTGCAGCTTGGTCTTCATGTGGTCACAAACCACTGTAATGGGGGCTCTCCCAAAAGCTGTTGTCTGAATGTGGAATAGGTTCTTCTAGCTGAACTGCCTTGTCTGGCCTCAATGGGAAAGGAAGCATCTATCCTCACAGAGACTTGGAGTGCCAGGATGGGGGTGATACACAAGGGGGCCCCATCCACTCTGAGGAGAATAGGATGGGGAATGGGGGAAGGATTTGGGGAGGGGATGACCGGAAGGGGGCCAGTGAGCAGGATGTAAAGTGAATAAGAAAAAAAAACCTAAATTAAATTAATAAAAAACAGACAACTCCCCCACCAACAAAACCGAAACCATCACTACTACCACCACCATCAACAAAAACAAAAAGGTGTTTGTTCGGCAAAGGAAACACAATCCTAATTTTCTAAATTTATCAAATTTATTCCTGGAAAAGAAACAATGGGAGAAAGGATAGGGTCCTAACAGCTCTGGGATCCTAGCCATGAGTCTGCTTCCAACTTCAGTCATTTGTTCATTTTTTAATTTACCACTTGAATCTTTCTAAACAAAAAAATATAGCCTGTAAATGTGCTGGGCTTCTCCAATGGGCTTTGTGCTAGGCCTGACCCATCAGAGTAATAGAACGCTGCAGTTCATTGCATGGACCATAGTGGTCTATCAAGGGTTACAGGATGAGATTAGTGGGCCTCACTGGGCTGGGCCTGAGTAAGCTGCTCCATGGTTATCTGGTTTTTATAGTGGAATAAGCACTCCTTCCAGGCCACTCAGGATACAGAGCTATGTCCAGCAACATTTGTCCTTTCTTGTAGGTCCTCAAATATTCCGTAACTGCTCCCCCTGCCCATTCCAGCCTCCTCTTTGCATCCCATATTTAAAGCATTGTTTATATATGGGAATCCTATCTGCTCTGTGATTCCCCACTACATGGTGTTTCATGAACTCCAAGGCTGATAAGGGTGCCCCAAGTCCTGAGTTTGGAGCAGGACTTTCAATTTGTCATCCTGAAGTCTAGCCACCTTCCCAGCATCCTGTTTGCATCTGTGCTCTGCACCATTTATCCAGGGCAGCTCTGTCTGCTGTGGCACCAAAGATCATCCAGGCAGATTCAATTTTTTCTCAGTGTCACTGGCACCGGCAGCCAATCTTTCAAAGAGGAAGTGCTTTCAGTTTGGGTGATTTCAGAGGTGATAGGCAGTGCTGGAGAGTGGGGAGCTGTGAGCACTACCTAATACCCCTTGCAAAGGAAGAGAGTCCTCAGGCTGTCCTCCACCCCCACACTCTGCCCCTTGCAGTTGGAGTCAGGGTCAGCTGCATCAATTCCAGAGGGGCAGGCTGCGCAACCTCAGGAGATGACTGCCAGGGGTGTAGAAACATTTCCTCACTTCTCAGACATCATATTAGTCTTGTCATGATTGTAACCTTCGTTCCAGAGAGACTGGCTCACAGCTAGGGTACTGATGCAATTGTTCTGTCTGCTGAGAGAGAGGGTGATGGAAGAGAGGCCATATCAAGGTGAGATGGAGACTTGATCTACACTGGCTGCCGTCTCATTTGTCCTGGATGTCTACAAGTCTCTCTCAGCAGTGCAACTAGACCCCCTTTACCTAGTTCTTGCAGTCCTAGGAGCCGTTGTCTGAGAGACAGGTTCTGTAGCAAAGACTGATGTGATTTCTAATTGAGGCAAAGGAGAGGGAAATCACAGACGTGTGTGCTTTCGTGGCATACCCTTTCCTTGTCTTTGCATTCGGAGTAGCTTATCAGGCAAACATTTATGGAAAATCTTTGTCATATTGACTTTTAGAGATCTAGAAGGAAATACAGACAGCCAGTGCTCCTTAGGAGCCTTTGAATCCATGAAGTAGTGTCTCGTAGTCAATCAGCATTCATTCTTTACAATCTGCCAGGCTGCCTTTCCTTTCTGTCTGATAAGCCTCACCACTGGAGGACCTTGTTCTGTGCACTGCATTAGGGAAGACCTGTAATCCATGCATCAGGCTCCTGGATTCTCCTGGTGAAAGGGAAGTGGCCTCTTTAAAGCTCTGAATCCCTACTGAGCCAAGCAAAGAGTGAGCCTCTGTGGGGCAGTGGACCGTGCCAGGAAACTTAGTAAGGTCAAGTGGGTTCAGAAACCCTGGTACCCTCATACCTGAGGATGGTAAGTGTTTCACCTACTCCTGAGCAGATTCCTCTCCCGGAACATGTGACCATGGCACCTTGTGGAGAGGACATGACAATTAGTCACATGGGGCAGCACCTGAAGCACATGCAGATGAGGCCTCCCTACCATCTCAGACCAAGCCAATAGAAAATATCTGCGTTTAGACCCCAACCCACCCCAAAATGCATAAAAGACCCGTCTACGAGGGATAAAGCCTGAGAGTTACTTCATTCAAGATTGTCTGAGAGCTTCTGGCATACAAGAGCTGTAACACTTCTGGGGAAGAGAGTTCTGTCCCAAAGCTTTTGCTTCTGGAAGCCACTGGAGCTTACCTGGGTCACTTTCTGCTCTCATGCTGGCCAGCTGCATATCCCTCTGCTCCAGAGCAGCAGTGGCAGTAAAGATCAACTCCCCCTCCCCTTCAGAAGGTGCAACATTTTGGCTGCTCTGGCTGGGCAGAGCTCCGCAGGTCTCCACCTATAGCGTCAGGTACACAGACCTGCAGGGATCCAGATGTTCTCTAGAGGAGGACTCTCAATGGTCCTGTCTGATCTCTCATTTCTCATCCAGTGTCCTTCTCATGTTAGGACAGACAGAACTTAAGAAGAGATGATATAGTGAGGGAAGACTTGGAGCCAGGAACTAGCATTTGGTCAGGGTCCAAGTGTGTATCTGGTTTGCACTTGACATAAATCACCTGATTTTTCTTATATGCCGCAGGGACTGGGTAAGATGGAGCTAAAATCACCATTGGCATACTAAATCATTGTTTTTATGTGCAGAATTACCTGGCAAACTTTTACAGAAAATCAGCTTTGTGAGAGGCTTCCATCAGGAGGCTTTGGTGCTGTATCCCACTGTGTCCAGTGGAAGGCTTGCTCTTCCACTAATGGAAGACTCCTAATGGCGTCTGCTTGGTTGCAAGCAATCCCTTCCTGTCCTCTTGGCATCTTCCCTAGTTTTGTTTCCTGGATATTGATTTTATGGTCCTGTTTCTGAAACCTCTATTACTCCTCTTGGAAGACTGCTTTAATCTCACTTCCCTCTGCTGGAGTGGATTTCTAGTAGTAGTCAGATTGTTCCCTCCCACGGCACTCCTATGCACAGAATGGCTATTGATCTACATGTTCTATCTTCCCCCTGATGGTTAGCTCAGAGCTTGACTCCTCACCATGTGTAGCACTGGCCCCAACTCACTGGCTTGTCCGTAAGTGAGCATCCCCTGAGCATCTTTCCTTCTTTTAAAAACAGTCTATAGGAGCTAGAGAGATGGCTTCGCGGTTAAGAGCCCTTGTCGCTGTTGTATAGAACCCAGGTTCAATTCCCAGCACCCACAACATGTCCACAGCTGTCTATGACCCCAACTCCAGGCTTTTAAGCACCTTCTTCTGACTTCCAAGAGCGCTAGGCATATGACAAAACAAAGTAGCTTGGTATATTGTCAGTCTGGAAAGCTGTGCAACTGGATAAGCCAGTCCAGAGGAAGAGTGAGGTGGAGACATGTCTAAACCCTGAAAATCTTGTCCCTAGACTGGAAGGAATAGGGCTGCTTCCTCCTGGCTCTGGACCTGTTCGCACTTTCCTTATAGCCCCCACATCCGCAGTGTATGACAACAGAACTCAAGTATTTGTGCCTCAATCTTTTTGTAAGTTTTGAAAGTACTCTGGAACCCAAAGAGCTTTTTCTTACTATTGTCTATCTATTCACATTTAATGCATCAGAAATTAGAGAAATAGAGAAATCCGCTAGTCACAAAGGTTTGTTTTTTTTTTTTTTTTTTTTAAGTTATGGCATTTTATTACAGTTTGCAAATTTCTTTAAATCTGAGTTATTGAAGACAGTTTCTCTTTCCTTCTTTGATATCCACGTGGCAACAATGTTTTGTTTAGATTAAGCAGATAAAAGAACCTCTGCCTTATACTTATTTGTAATTGGAACAGGGTGGGGACTTAGTAATGTATTGACAATGTTAGTTTTCTGTCTAAACTCCACCCCACAATTACCTGGCAACAGCTAGGTATGCTCCTCCCCACAGTTGCCTGGCAACAGCCAGGTGGGCCTGGCCCACTATAAAAGGGGCTGCTTGCCCCTCTTCTCTCTCTTATCTCTTTCTCTTGCTTCTCTCTTACATCTTTTATCTCTTACCTCTCCCCATTCCCTTCCTCCCTCTCTCCATGTGGTCATGGATGGCCGACCTCCACCTCTCCACTTCTCTCCCCCCTCTCTGCCTTTCTCTGCCTCTACTACACTCTTAGTTCCCCTCCCCATGCCCTAAATAAACTCTGTTCTATACTATACCTTCACATGTGTCTGGTCCCTCAGGGGGAAGGGATGTCTCGGCTGGGTCTGCTGAGGCACACCCTTCTCCCACACCTATCTCCCCCTACACCCATAGAACATATATATATATATATCTTTTTATAAACACATCAGGCATCAACTGAAGTCAGGTTTCTTTGTTATTAATATCATAACTCTATCAGTTAAGAGCAGCTTAAAGGTTGGTTGCATTCAGGAACCAGACTAGTGAGCACTTCCTGTTCAGCTATAATAAAGCCCATGAGTCCACTTTGCCATGTAACAGAGTATTTTCTAATTACGTTATGACACTATGTATTGATCACTTGGAAAATATTATTTCACTGCCTCCTGTCAGTCTTCCAAATATTGGTGCCATGTATTCACATATTCAAATGATTCCCATTTTATTATAATTACC
Organism: Uromys caudimaculatus; assembly: GCA_028551405.1. Taxonomy (NCBI): domain Eukaryota; kingdom Metazoa; phylum Chordata; class Mammalia; order Rodentia; family Muridae; genus Uromys; species Uromys caudimaculatus. Next base: position 17,605,149 of record CM052713.1, read on the forward strand.
TATCTTGTCAGAAAATGTTTAAGTGTTTGGAAGCTATTAAATCGTTTAAAGGTATCAAGTAATGGCATTTTTGGTTCATAGTGGGAAAAATATCAAAACAGAACACTCAAGTTTATTTGTTTTTTATTGAAAATAGATTTTCCCCCATACAATATATTCTGATTACCAATTCCCCTCCTCTAACTCCTCCCAGATCCTTCCCAGTTACCCACTCAAATTCACATACTTTCTTCTGCTCATTAGAATAAAAACAGACATCTAAAAATAATATTAATAAATAATAAAACAAATCAAAACATGACAAAACAGACAAACAGAAAAAAAAGAGCCAAAAAAAGTTTAAGAATCACATACAGACACAGAGACACACGCATTCATACACACGGAAAACCCATAAAAACAAAGCTGCCAACTGTGCACAAGCAAAAGGTCTGTGGAGAGCCTTTGGTGCAGCTTATAGAAATTGGGCAGGTACTTGTCACTGGGCTCAAAGGAGGAAGTAGGATCAGATAGAAGTGTTTGCATTGGGGCTAATGCAAGGATCAAGGTAAACACAGCCAAGGAATGTGTGACTTCCCTTTTGTCTGGGTAATCCTGATAAGTCCCCAGACCCATTGACTCCAAGGACTTTGCTTATTGCTTTGATTACTACCTGCTGTGATCTGTTTGTTCATTGCCTTGTTTGATTACTTTGTCTTTGATCAAAGAACTAACCCTATTCTCTGCAAGTACCTAGAAAGGTATAAAAGCTGACTGGGAAAAAAGTAAAGCTGCTTCAGCCCCAGCACTGGCTGGAGCCATGTTATAATGTTGTCTTTTGTCTTTTTCTTTTCAATTCTCACTCCCTCCCTTGAGACCCTGTTGACTGACTGAGCTGGCTTGGTCAAAAGTCTATAAGGAAAGGAAAGCAAATCTTCAAAATTAATATTGAGCTTTTTTTGTGATGTCCATATATTGGTGGGCATGGTTCCTACTTGTAAGTGTGGTTTGTATACCCAATGAGACTCCATTGGAGAAAACGTTTTTCTGTGAGAATAGTTATCAATTGGAGAAAGCTTCTGGATTAGAAATGAAAGCTTGTGTCTAGTTCTCCTCTCTACCCTGGTTGGCTTAGATCCATGCAGGCCCTGTGCATGCTGCCACAGTCTCTGTGAGTAGATATGTGCAACAGTGCAGCTGTGTTTAGAAGGTCTGGTTTCCGTAGTGTTTTCTACCCCCTCTGCTCTTACTCTCTTTCTGCATTCTCTTCCACAGAGTTCCCTAAGACCTGAAGGCAAGGATTTGATGAGACATCCCATTTAGAACTCCAAAGTCTCTCTGTGGGTATTGTCCAGGTGTGTGGGTCTCTATATTTCTTTCCATCTGCTACAGGAGGAAGCTTCCATGATAATGTCTGAGCAAGATGAGTATAGGAGTCTATGAGTCTGTTAGTATAGTAGAACGTTGTTAGGAGTCATTTCATTTCTATGTTCCTATAGCAGAGCAGTTGTATTTGGTTTTCTCTGACCTACCTAGTCTCAGGCTCTTGGCTATCCAGGAAGTGTTAGGCATGAGTTCCATGTCATGGAGTGGGCATTAGTTCCAATCAGATGGTGGATGGTTACTTCTCCAACTTTTGCACCACCATTGCACCTGAGTATCTTGAATGCCGATCACCACGGTAGATAGAAGGATTTGTAGTTGGGTTGGTGGTTGTCTTTCTCCTCTGGTAGTTTTCAGAGTAACTTCTAGCATCATAAAGCAGGGGTGAGGGCTTTAAGTTGGCACCAGTTTGACTTCCCTGTTTTCAGGGAGTTCTGTATTGTCTTAAGCAATAGGGCCTTGTTGTGTGGAGAGCAACCTATAGCCTTTGCAATAGTTGGAATTGTTTAGGGGTTCGCATTAGCCCTCACTCATTAGATGTAACTGAAGCTTCATTTGGTGATGAGAGATATCTAGTTGGGCTCTGTCTCCCCTGTTACTTGGTGTTTTCATTTAGAGCACCTTCGTGTGTGTGTGTGTGTGTGTGTGTGTGTGTGTGTGTGTGTGTGTGTACATATGTGTGTATATATATATGTATGTATACACACACAAACATACATATATGTATATATAATTATATATATATATAAATAAAATTTAGGATGCTCCTATTGTATTAGGTTTCCATATGACCCCTCAAATGGCTCTTAATTTTAGCTATTCTTCCCCACATTTCCTCTTCCATCCCTCTCTTTCCTCCCTTTCTCTGTCATCCTCCTGTTCCAGCTCCCCGACTCCCACCCCACCAGACACCCACACTCTCTATTATGTTTCTCCTTCCTAGGAATACCCTTTCCTCCCTGCTAATCTATTCCTCTATACGTTATTCTGTGGTAATAGAACACAAATTTTAGCCTGCTTATTGAAGACTGAACAATTAACATTTACATATAAACAACCATATTTGTTTTTCAGGGTTTGGGTTACCTCACTCGGGAGTGTTGTTTGTTTGTTTGTTTGTTTGTTTGTTTGTTTGTTTTTGTCTCGCTTCATCCATTTTCTTGCAAATTTCATTATTTTTTCAACGAATTATTTGTTTATTTTATGGATATGAGTACACTGTAGCTATCTTCATGCACACCAGAAGAGGGCATCAGATCCCATTTCAGATGGATGTGAGCCACCATGTGGTTGCTGGGAATAGAACTCAAGACCTCTGAAAAAACAGTCAGTGCTCTTAACTGTTGAGCCATCGCTCCAGCTCCATGATTTTGTTTTTTGTTTGTTTCTTTTTTTTTATTGGATTTTTTAAAATTTACATTTCAAATGTTATCCCATTTCCTGGTTTCCCCCCTCTCAGAAACCCCCATCCCATCCCCTCTTCCCCTGCTTCTATGAGGATGTTCCCCCACCAACCCATCCATTGTTGCTGCCCCACTCTCTATTCTCCTACACTGGGGCATCTATCGAGCCTTCATAGGACCAAGGACCTCTCCTCCCATTGATGCCTGACAAGGCCATCCTCTGCTATATATGCAGCTGGAGCCATGTGTACTCCTTGGTTGGTGACTTAGTCCCTGGGAGCTCTGGGGGGGGGTGGTTGATTGATATTGTTGTTCTTCCTATGGGGTTGCAAACCCCTTCATCTCCTTCAGTCCTATCTCTAACTCCTCCATTGGGGACCCCATGCTCAGACCAATGTTTGGCTAGGAGCATCCACCTCTGTATTTGTAAGGCTCTGGCAGGGCCTCTCAGGAGACAGCTATATCAGGCTCTTTTCAGAAAGCATTTCTTGGCATCCACAATAGTGTCGGGGTTTGATGACTGTATATGGGATGGATCCCCAGGAGGGACAGTCTCTGGATGGCTTTTCCTTCAGTCTCTGCTCTACATTTTATCTCTATATTTGTTTCTGTGAATATTTTTTCCATTTTCTAAGAAAGACTGAAGCACCCACACTTTGGTCTTCCTTCTTCCTGAGCTTCATGTGGTCTGTGAATTGTATCTTGGGTATTCCGAGCTTTGGGGCTAATATCCACATATCAATGAGTGCATACCATATGTGTTCTTTTGCTTAACCACATTATTTATTTATTTTTGATACTTTATTACATTTCAAAAGTTTTCCCATTTCCAGGTCTCCCATTTGGAAACCCCCTATCCCATTTCCCCCACTCCCTGCCTCGATGAGGGTGCTCCCCTCCCCACCCACCCACTCCCATCTTCCCTCCCTGGCATTCCCCTATACTGGGGAATCTAATATCCTTAGACCCAAGGGCCTCTCCTCCCACTGATTGCCAACAAGGCCCTCCTCTGTCACATATGTGGCCAGAACAACGGGTCCCTCCATGTGTATTCTTTGGTTTGGGGTCCAGTCTGGGGGAGCACCAGGGGATCTGGCCAGTTGACACTGTTGCTCCCTCCCTGGGGCTGCAAACTCCCTCAGCTCCTTCAATCCCTTCTCCAACTCCTCCATCTGGGACGCCACGTTCAGTCCAACAGTTGCTGTGAATTGAATCTTGGGTATTCCGAACTTTTGGGCTAATATCCACTTAACAGTGAGTACAAACCATGTTTGGTTTTTCTGTGACTGAGTTACCTCACTCAGGATGATATTTTCTAGTTCCATCCATTTGCCTGCGAATTTCATGAAGTCATTGTTTATTGGCTGAGTAGTACTCCACTGTGTAAATGTACCACATTTTCTGTATCCATTTCTCTGTTGAGGGACATTTGGGTTGTTTCCAGCTTCTGGCTATTATAAATATGGCTGCTATGAACATGGTGGAGAATGTGTCCTTATTACATATTGGAGCATCTTCTGGGTATATGCCCAGGAGTGGTATAGCTGGGTCCTCAGGTAGTATTATGTCCAATTTTCTGAGGGCCCGCCAAACTGATTTCCAGAGTGGTTGTACCAGCTTACAATCCCACCAGCAATGGATGAGTGTTCCTCTTTCTCTACATCCTCGCCAGCATCTGCTGTCACCTGAGTTTTTGATCTTAGCCATTCTGACTGATGTGAGGTAGAATCTCAGACTTGTTTTGATTTGCATTTCCCTGATGACTAAGGATGTTAAACATTTCTTTAGGTGCTTCTCAGCCTTTTGAGTTTCCTCAGTTGAGAATTCTCTGTTTAGCTCCATTCCCCATTTTTCGATAGGGTTATTTGGTTCTCTGGAGTCTAACTTCTTGAGTTCTTTATATATATTGGATTTAGGCCTTCTATCAGATGTAGGATGGGTCAAGATCTTTTCCCAATCTGTTGGTTGCTCTTATGTCCTATTGACAGTGTCCTTTGCCTTACAGAAGCTTTGCAATTTTAAGAGGTCCCATTTGTCCATTCTTGATCTTAGAGCATAAGTCATTATTCTCTTCAGAAACTTTCCCCCTGTGCCCATGTGTTCCAGACTTCCCCCCCACTTTCTCTTCTATTTGATTCAATGTATCTGGTTTTATGTGGAGGTCATTGATCCACTTGGACTTGAGCTTGGTACAGGGAGATAGGAATGGATTAATTTGCATTCTTCTACATGTTGACTGCCTGTTGAACCAGCACCATTTGTTGAAAATGCTGTCATTTCTCCACTGGATGGTTTTAGTTCCTTTGTCAAAGATCAAGTGACCATAGGTGTGTGGGTTCATTTCTGGGTCTTCAGTTCTATTCCATTGATCTACTTGCCTGTCACTATACCAAAACCATGTAATTTTTATCACTATTGCTCTGTAGCTCAGCTTGAGGTCAGGGATGCTGATTCCCGTAATCTTTCCAAGAATTTTATTATGAAGGGATGTTGAATTTTGTCAAATGCTTTTTCAGCATCTAATGAAATGACCATGTGGTTTTTTTCTTTGAGTTTGTTTATGTAGTGGATTACATTGATGGATTTCTGGGTATTGAACCATCCCTCCATCGCTGGGATGAAGCCTACTTGATGGTGGTGAATGATTGTTTTGATGTGTTCTTGATTTCGGTTTGTGAGAATTTAATTGAATATTTTTGCATTGATATTCATAAGAGAAATTGGTATGAAGTTGTCTTTGTTGGGTCTTTGTGAGGTTTTGGTATCAGTGTAACTGTGGCCTCACAGTGTTCCTTCTGTTTCTATTTTATGGAATATTTTGAAGAGTATTGGTATTAGATCTTCTTTGAAGGTATGATAGAATTCTGCACTAAACCCATCTGGTCCTGGGCTTTTTTTGGTTGGGAGACTTTTAATGACTGCTTCTATTTCTTTAGGGCCTATGGGACTGTTCAGATGGTTTATCTGATCCTGACTTAACCTTGGTATTTGGTATCTGTCTAGAAAATTGTCCATTTCATCCAGATTTTCCAATTTTGTTTTGTATAGGCTTTTGTAGCAGGATCTGATGATTTTTTGAATTTCCTCAGATTCTGTTGTTATATCTCCCTTTTCATTTCTGATTTTGTTAATTTGGATACTGTCTCTGTGTCCTCTGGTTAGTCTGGCTAAGGGTTCCTCTATCTTGTTGATTTTGTCAAAGAACCAGCTCCTGGTTTTGTTGATTCTTTGTATAGTTCTTTTTGTTTCTATTTGGTTGATTTTAGCCCTGAATTTGATAATTTCCTGCCTTCTACTCTTCTTGGGTATATTAGCTTCTTTTTGCTCTAGAGCTTTCAGGTGTGCTGTTAAGCTACTAGTATATGCTCTCTCCAGTTACATTTTGGAGGCACTCAGAGCTATGAGTTTTCCTCTTAACATTGCTCTCATTGTGTACCATAAGTTTGGGTATGTTGTACTTTTATTTTCATTAAATTTTAGGAAGCCTTTAATTTATTTCTTTATTTCTTCCTTGACCAAGTTATCATTGAGTAGAGTATTGTTCAGATTCCATGTTTATGTGGGCTTTCTGCTGTTTTTTTTTTCCCATTGAAGACCAGCCTTAATCCTTAGTGATCTGATAAGATGCATGGAATTATTTCAACCTTCTTATATATGTTGAGGTTTGTTTTTTATCCAATTATATGGTCAGTTTTGGAGAAGGTACCATGAGGTGCTGAGAAGAAGGTATATTCTTTTGATTTAGGATGAAATGTTCTATAGATACCTGTTAAAATCATTTGGTCCATAACTTCTGTTAGTTTCACTGTGTCTCTGTTTACATTGTGTTTCCAAGATCTGTCCATTGATGAGAGTGGGATGTTGGAGTCTCCCACTATTATTGTGTGAGGTGCAATGTGTGCTTTGAGCTTTAGTAAAGTTTCTTTTATGAATGTGGGTGCCCTTGCATTTGGAGCATAGATGTTCAAAATTGAGAATTCTTCTTGGTAGATTGTTCCTTTGATGAGTATGAAGTGTCCTTCCATATGTTTTTTTTTTTTGATGACTTTTGGTTGAAAGTTGATTTTATCCGACATTAGAATGGCTACTCCAGCCTGTTTCTTGAGACCATTTGCTTGGAAAATTGTTTTCCAGCCCTTTACTCTGAGGTAGTTTTTGTCTTTGACACTGAGGTGGGTTTTCTGTATGCAGCAAAATGCTTGGTCCTGTTTATGTATCCAGTCTGTTAATCTATGTCTTTTTATTGGGTAATTGAGTCCATTGATGTTAAGAGATATTAAGGAATAGTGATTGTTGCTTCCTCTTACTTTCAATGTTATTTTCATGTTTGTGTGGCTATTTTCTTTTGGGTTTGTTGAAAGATTACTTTCTTGCTTTATTGAGGGTGTAGTTTCCTTTTCCATCTATTATCCTTTGTAGGGCTGGTTTTGTGGAAACATATTGTGTAAATTTGGTTTTGTCATAGAATATCTTGGTTTCAGCATCTATGGTAATTGAGAGTTTTGCTGGTTATAGCAGCCTGGGCTGGCAGTTGTGTTCTCTTAGGGTCTGTATGAGTTCTGCCCAGGATCTTCTAGCTTTAATAGTCTCTGGTGAGAAGTCTGGTGTAATTCTGATTAGTCTGGCTTTATATGTTACTTGGCCTTTTTCCCTTACTGCTTTTAATATTCTTTCTTTGTTTTGTGCATTCGGTCTTTTGACTATTATGTGAGGGGAGGAATTTCTTTTCTGGTCCAATCTATTTGGAGTTCTGTAGGCTTCTTGAATGTTTATGTTCATCTTTTTCTTTAGGTTAGGGAAGTGTTCTATAATGTTGTTGAAGATATTTACTGGCCCTTAAAGTTGTTAATCTTCACTCTCTTCTATACCTATTATCCTTAGGTTTGGTCTTCTCGTTGTATCCTGGATTTCCAGGATGTTTTAGGTTAGGAACTTTTTGCATTTTGCATTTTCTTTTACTGTTGTGTCAATGTTTTCTATGGTATCTTCTGCACCTGAGATTCTCTCATCTATCTCTTGTATTCTGTTGATGATACTTGCATCAATGACTCCTGATCTCTTTCTTAGGTTTTCTATCTCCAGGGTTGTCTCCCTTTGTGATTTTTTATTGTTTCTATTTACATTTTTAGATCCTGGATGGTTTTGTTAATTTCCTTCACCTGTTTGATTGCATTTTCCTGTAATTCTTTAAGGGATTTTTGCGTTTCTTCCTTAAGGACTTCTAGCTGTTTACCTGTGTTCTCTTGTATTTCGTTAAGGGAATTATCTAAAAACCTTCCATCATCATCATGAGAAGTTATTTTAAATCTGAGTCTTGCTTTTCTGGTGTGTTGGGCATATCCAGGGCTCGCTGTGGTGGGAGAACTGGGTTCTGATGATGCCAAGTTGCCTTGGTTTTTGTTCCTTATGTTCTTGCCCTTGCCTTTTGCCATCTGGTGTTCACTGGTCTTGCTCTCTCTGACTGTGGCTTGTCCTTCCTGCAAGCCTCTGCATCAGTACTCCTTGGAGACCAGCTCTCTCTGAGAGGAATTTGGGTTTGGAGAACTGTGGTACAGGGCCAGCTCTGGGGTGCAGACAGAAACTAGAAGGATCTTGTCCCCAGCTTTTCCTTGGTTCCTGTGACCTGATGGCTCTGTGAGGGTCCCTCTTAAGCCAGGAATTTGAACAGTAGTAGCCTTGCCTGTGCTGGAAAGTGTGTCATCACTCCTGGGAGACCAGCTCTCTTCTGGTACTATTTGAGTATGGAGCCCTGTGTCACAGAATCAGCTCCCTGGCCGCAGAAAGAAACTGGAAGGCCACTCCTCAGTCCCTGTGTCCTGAGGGTTCTGAGGCAGTCCCTCTGAGCAGAAGTGCTGGCCTTACCCCACTCACAGGCTTGTCCTCACTCCTGGGAGGCTAGCTCTTTCCCTGCACTTTTTGGGTATGGATCACGATTTTGTTTTTTAACACCTAAGTAATATTCCATTGCATAAATATCCTCATTTTCTTTATCCATTTATCTGTTGACAAATACCTAAGTTATTTTCTATTGCTGGCTATTATGGCTAGAACGGCAATGAGCATGGTTGAACCGATGTGTCTGTAGAAAGATGTAAATTATTTTAGGTATGTGCACAAGAGTTAGATAGCTGGAGCTTGAAGCAGATGGGTTCCCAGCTTCTGGAGGAACTGCCTCACAGCTTCCCAGATTGGCTGTATGTGTTTGCATATCACCAAAACCATTCATGTTTAAATGAGCAGTTGTCCTTTGTTCTTCCATATCAATGTCATGTTCCATGAAAATGAAATTTCTGAGATCACTTGCACATTATTTCTTATAGAGATAACTCTTATTTTTCGGTATACTGATGTACTTTCTACAGTTTAAACTTTATTATGAAATATAAAAGGATGGATACGCAAAGCTCCAAATTTCATTTAAAAAAGGAATAACTGCTTTGTTAAGGGTATTCTAAAGAGGCCATTTTCTGTTTTCACTTTTCCACCTGGTGATAAAGCCAGTCCATATTGACTTTGCTATCTTGGTGTACATTGAGGCTCCAGTAATTTGATCTGATCTGATTTTACACATCAATGAAACATATGAAAAACAGATCAAATCTTAGCACCATTGAGGAATAGTTTTAACCTTATGAGTTCCCTGAATGTGTCTCAGAAATACTCGGGGCTTCTAGGACCACTTGTTGAGAAACACTGACCTACATAATTGCTTGCTCTTCCAATTCTTTCTCTGGTCATCCAAAAGACCTATTTGCAGTAGATTTGACCTGTAGATTGGTGGGAAAGACAGGACCCCTGCTTTACTTCTTTCTGCAAACTTATTCCAAGACTTTGCCTTAGACATTATGACCTTTGGTTCACCAAGAACATCAGGACCAAGGCTCAGTAATTGATTGGGCTTCTGATCCTTGATTTAGAAAGTGGTATGGTAAAGAGGCTAAGGTGGAGAAAAAATCAAAGAGGAAATGAAATGTGCAAAAGCAAGAAGGTCTAACGCGGAGAGCACTGGAGAGAAACAGATGGAGAGAAGGACCATAAGAGAAAGAAAAATGAGAGGCGAGCACTCCCAAGGGTAGTAGCTATGGCCCAATCTTCCATGAGGCTGGAGACCTGGGTTCAGCAGACCCTAACCAGCTTGTTCTTTGCAATAGTTAACATCTTCTCTGGGCTTCCCATTTCCCTTCCTGCAAAGTGAGTGTCCTGGAAGGTAAATACATTTTACTGGAGATAGACAAGAATACTACAATTGGGCTGGGTGGCTCAGGCCTGTAATCCCAGTTTCTGGGAAGGATAAAATAGGAGGACAGAAGGTCAAGCCTGCCTAGTCTGCAGAGTGAGCTCAAAGCAAGCCAGAGTGGCCTAGTAAAACTCTCCCTCATGTTAAAAGCATTAAAGAAAAAAAAAAAAAAAAAAAAAAAAAAAAAAAAAGGAGGGCTGGAGATATAACTCAGTGCTTGAGTAGTTACAGGACCTAGATTCAACTCCTAGTATTATGAAAAACAAAACAAAATTAAAACCATCTACAGTTGCTTTTCGAGAGTCTCTACTTTCTCAAAATTGTGAGGAAACCTTGAGTGGCTATGATTTTTTTTTCTAGCAGGGAGTGGATTGTTTTCATTGACACTCAAAGGCCTCCTTGGCCTACATGATGAAGAACCACAGGCCTTATTTATTTATTTATTTATTTATTTATTTATTTATTTATTTATTTATGCTTTAAAGAATTTCATAGGCCTCAAACATCATGACCTTGCATAGACAGGGACCCTGTAAAATAACATCACTTTCATGGTCTTAATCATTTGACCCAAACAAAACTCAAGATGAAGTCTTTTGCCTCTGTAACAATTTTGCTTATTCATGAGGGAAAAATGGTATAGCAAATCCATAAAATTAAAAAGCTCTTGAATGATCACATTGTAATGTTCGGCACAGTGCAATTGGGACATTTGGAAAACCAGAGTCTACTAAGGATAGCTAGCTATCCCCATCAAGGCAAAAAGTAACAGCTTTCTGCAGCATTGCCGAGCTGCACAGCTCCTCGGGTCTTAGTTTGTTGACTCGGTCCTAAGGAAGGGACAAAGCTCGCCAAGTCTGGTGAATGGACAACAGTGGAAAACCAGTGCTACCGTCTGCTGGCAGACAGGGCCGCTGCCGGCACCACACTTGGTCAGCTCTCCCCAAGCAGCGCTCATTCCTTGCCATGGCTGGCTTTGGCAGGTGCTGGTTGGCTGGCCCCCGAGTGCAGGAAGTTCTGGGTCATGGTGACCTCGAGATGTTGATGCCAGATGAAATATGCCCTGGAGGTTCTCCAGGGTCACATGGCATGTGGAGCAAGAGAAGGCAAAGCTGCTCTTGTGCTGACAAAGTGGATTTTGGCTCCAGAATAACACCCCTTGGGGACTAGGAGGAGTTGTGGGTGGAAGTGGAGAGGGGAGGCAGGTCAGGCCAGACAGGGTGTGAAAACGGGCAGGAGGAAATCAGTTTTTATTTTCATACCTCATCTTCTGTGGCCTTCCAGGAGGTCATTTGCTCCCGGAGGTAGACACATAGCCTCCAATCAGTGGCAGAGATATCTGGGGGAACATTTGGGCGTGGTTTTACTGTTTATGTGGCAAGGTGGGTTGATTTCTAACTCCTTACCTGCTTAGACTCAAGTGGGCCAAAGTAGTACAAGACGTGGGGCCTGACTTGAGTCCCTCTGTCATTCAGCAACTCAAAATGGAAAGGAAGTTGACCAAGGACACTCAGGGAAGAGCTGCTAACTATAAGTCTGATTTCTCTGCAGATGCTATTTGGAAAAACATTACTCTTTCTTTTTTATTCCTCTGAAGTCTCCACACCTTGTTTCTCAATGCTGGGTTATATACACCCCACGGAAGGAGACACGTTGTTTCCTCTTGAAGCTTCTGACCACATTCTCTTCTGTTCCACCTAGGCCAAGGATGTCTAAGTACAATTCCAGGGAAGAGGCAAGGGCTTGTTTCCATCTGCTTTCAAGAACCAAGAACACAGGGCCAAATGGAATTAGATGAGAAGGAAGGAGAGCGAGTCAAAAACAAGATTCAGCTGGAGGAGGTCAGCCTGATAAGCATGCTGATTTAAGGCTTGGGAAAAAGAGGCCAGGCCCCAGGAGTCGATCAGGAGCCAGAGAGGGCCATTGCCATTGAGAGAAGACAACTCTCTATGACATATTAAGATCTCTGTCTACCACCCGTACCTGCCATCAGCACAGTGGGTCTTACCTTTTGCTCTACCAAAGACCGAAGCACCTCGGCTTCAGTGCAATGGAGCTATGGAAGGTGTTTTGGAGACTGTTTCGGACAGAATCTTTCAAGAAAACCAAATGCATTGTCTGAGGGCCAGGTCAAATCTCACCCTCAAGAAGGTTTCTGTAGTTTCTCCTTCACCTTGTTCAACTGCACTTAATATTTTGGTTCTGATGTGTCTCAAACGGTTATATAACAGATTATTTGGTAACGATAGTGACTAATGTTTTTACAGTGAGTCTTTGCTTGCAAAGTTTATTGCCTTTGAAAATACTAACCTATTTGTTCTCTGTAATGGCCCTGAGAAACGGTTAGAAAAAATGCTGATAGTTGGCTTACAGGAGGCTTGCAGACAGCATGGGATTTTTATCTGCACAAGGCTAGGATTTGAACTTAAGCCTTGTCATGGTCTGGTTATGTGAGACAGAACAATGTGTTTGACCAAGCCACACAGTAGTTGTGCCGCTGAAAACACTGTGCTTTTATTGAATGGTGGAGACTTTGTGGCTTCCACAGTGAGCTGCGATTTGATAGAAAAAGACCTGGCTTGGGAAAACAAGAAAGATATTATTTGGAAGCATCATATTTCCAAAACTTATTTTTCTTCTTAAAGTGTGTGTGTGTGTGTGTGTGTGTGTGTGTGTGTGTGTGTGTGTGTGTATGCATACAAGTGCGTGCACACCTGTGTGCACACACACACTAGTATAGGCGCCTGTGGAGGTCAGAAGAGGGTTGGAGCTCTTGGAGATGGGGTTATCAGTCACTGTGAGCTGCCTGACAAGGGTGTTAGGAGCCAAACTCCAGTCTTCTGCAAGAGCAGTATGTACTCTTAACTCCTGAGTTATTGCTCTTAAAACTCTCTGGAGGCATTATGTCTTTGTAGCCGTTGGAACCCTGAGGAAATAGCATCTTGTTTTGTTTGTTTGTTTGTTCCTGTTGCTGATGGTGGTGGTGCTTTCTTTTTCCAGCAAAACAATTTTTATTTTTGCAAAGTGACTTTTAGAAACTTGAAGCTGATAATCTCTAGTAGATTTGTCATCCCAGTTCTTAGCAACCAAGGCCTTTGGATAGTACTATTCCTCTTTGGATATAACTTTTCCAATAAACTCTGCATCTCTGTCCCATGCACTGATGCCTCTCCTTTCTTCTCCTGTATCCCAACTATTTTCCTCACACTCTTGGAGCTTGTCTGTCTATGGAAAGAAGCGGAGGGCTAGAAGGAACAGTTTATGTTTGGACAGCCTGCGGCTCACATCCAGCATGGGTCAAAGTGGCTGTACACCTACAGGTCTATGAATCAGCACAAAATAAGTGACATTAAAAACTGTGGAACCAATGAGTAAACTGTGGTGTAATCTGTAATATAATGATTTCTGACAGAATGCCACCTTTTAAAACTTTGTACCCATATGGCTTTGCTCTCATCAGCTTGCCTGTGTGCTGGTCTGCTTCTGTGTGCCTATGTTGTAGCCTGTGTGTATCAGTGTGTGGTGGATGCCTGCCTGTCTAGCAAGCCTTCCCCTAGTATGAACAAAATATATCTTATCTACTTGTGGTTTCAAGGTTCTCTTCAACTTCCTGGCCTCTCATAACCAGACTTCATGCCTGCCTGCAGAGCCTAGACCTCATGCATGATGTAGTTAGCAGGATTCAACTCCAGGTTTAGACATCACTGGTAAAGACTGGCCAGGTTCTGGTGGATGCCCTGCTCGGTGAGGAGTCACCTGGCTGTCTGATTGCACCAAAAGTTGTCTATAAGACACTCTTTCACCTTGGTGAAAGCCAAAGTGCCTGAGTTGAGGACCAAGAGAAACTGAAATTTGGAGTATGTGACTTAGAGCATGAGCTCATTAAGAATATCTATAAAATGAAGCCAGCACAAGAAAGAGACCAGGGGAGCTGGCAGAGAGAGTCTCACTGAGAAGGCCAGTGCAGAAGATCATCAGTAAGGGAAAGGCATGTTTGCCCAGTGCCAGTACAAACCTTCCAGCCTCAACCTTATGCTGCTGACAGTCACTCCTATTGTAATGTTCTCTGTTTATATTTGTGCCCTTATGAAATATCTCTTACATATCACAATGCAGGAATGAAAACTTTTTACCTTTATATTATAATACATAACACAGTAACAGATTGCTAGGGATACAGCATCAATAAAGACCAAAAAAAAAAAAAAAAAAAAAAAAAAAACCACCAAAAAACCCAAACTTGATATAAAATAAAAATCACTTTGAAAGGGTGCTTACCTAGTTCACTTATCTGAGGGACTCTCAACTGGGGGATTGCCTCAATTAGACTGAGCTGTATGCATGACCAGGGGGCATTTTCTTGATTGTAGGAGGACCAGAGCACTGTGCACAGTGCCATCCCTGGGCAGGTTGGCCTGGGCTTTACAAGAAAGGTAGCTGAACATGAACCTGAGAGCCAGACAGTAAGCAAAATTCCTCACTCTGAGGTTTTGGTTTCAAGTTCTTGCCTTGCTTTGGTTTTATCCCTGACTTCCATAAACAATGGACTGTAATCTTCAAGATGAAATAAACCCTTTGATTCCTAAAATGCTTTAGGTCAGTGCTTTATTACAGTGGTACTGAGAGTAGCCTGTTGTTGCGATGAACCTGCTTTGGGGTAGCACTATAGAAGCATTTGGAGATTTGAGCTGGAAAAGATGGTGAGTGTTTAGACCTTAATAGGATGCTCTGTGGGAACTTAAATATAAGAATGCTGAGAGCAATCAAGACAATGGAGAACCAGCTCTTCAAGTTTGAGAGGGAATGAAAGTCTTTGTTAGGATCTTTGTGTGATATATTTGAATTAATCTGGTTTTTGGTCAGTAGGGGCTGAAGAATCATCTGTGATTGACAAGAGACTAGAACCTAGGAATGAAATCTCTTTCCTGGACAAGTGATGCCTCTTACCTGAGGCTGAAAAATCAGTTATGGTTAACAAGAGATCAGCATCATTGAGGTGAAATCTTTCAGGAAGTGTTTCCACAGGGTTAGCATATAGTAGTTGCTGCACCAGGAATGTCTGTAGATGTGGGGATCTTTCTACATCTAAAGTTGGAAGCTGAACTTGATAATGTATAAGGATCACCCATCTGGCACTGGTTATGAAGGCACAAGAGATGCAAGACCAAGGAGGGTTAAGGAGAGTGGCTGACATTTGGCAGGTGACAAGTTCTGAAGAGAGTCGAGGAATGGGAATTGGTGAAAGTATCATTTTCAGTGGGAACCCCAGGATACTGGAGTGAGAACCATGGGACATCCACCAAGAAGAGTGGCTGCTATGTCACGGAAATAGCCTGAGATTTTTAGAAAGCCATGGCTGGCAGAGCTGAAGAAGCTGAGTTACCAACACCTTTGAAACTAGGTCATGAGTGAGTCCCAAATGTGATATAGAGTGATTTACTGGACTTCTGTTTTATGTTGAGCTGATTGTAATTATGCCCTGCTTCTCCTCCCTTCTTGGAAAAGAAAGTTTTTAATTTCTTTTTGGTTTTATAGGAGTCACAGTCAAAGCACTTTCAAGAGACACTGACCTAGCAAAAAGTATGTAATTTTTAAAATAATTCTTTGGGAATCTCATACAATATATCTATGTCTTCATCCTATTGACCTTCCCACTTCTCTCCCCAACTCTTCCCAGAGGAACCTCCTCCTCCCACCCCCTCACTTTTGTGCTCCTCCTCTTTCTTTTCTTTTTAAAAATCTTTTATTTATTTATTTATTTATTTATTTATTTACCCTCCAGATTTTATTCCCCTCCGACTGTTCCACATCACATACCTCCTCTTTACCCCGTCCCCATCTCCACGAGGATGTCCCCACCCCCACCAGACCTCTAAACTCCCTGGGGCCTCCAGTCTCTTGAGGGTTAGCTGCATCTTCTCTGACTAAACCCAGACCCGGCAGTCCTCTGCTGTATATGTGTTGGGGGTCTCATATCAACTGGTGTATGCTGCCTGGTTGGTGGTCCAGTCTTTAAGAGCTCTCGGGGGTCCAGGTTATTGAGACTACTGCTCTTCCTACAGGGTAGCCTTCTTCCTCCTCAGCTTCTTCCAGCTTTTCCCTAATTAAACCACAGGGGTCAGCAGCTTCTGTCCATTGATTGGGTGCAAATATCTGCATCTGGTTCTTTCAGTTGCTTGTTGGGTCTTTTGGAGGGCAGTCATGATAGGTCCCTTTTTGTGAGTCCTCCACAGCCTCAGTAACAGTGTCAGGCCTTGGGGCCTCCCCTTGAGCTGGGTCCCACTTTGGGCCTGTCTCTGAACCTTCTTTTCCTCAGGCTCCTCTCAACTTTCATCCCTGCAATTCTTTCAGAATTCACAACAGAGGGATCTTGAATGGCTGAGAAACACCTAAAGAAATGTTCAAAGTCCTTAGTGGTCAGAGAATGCAAATCAAAACGACCCTGAGATTCCACCTTACACCAATCAGAATGGCTATAATCAAAACCTCAGGCAACAGCACATGTTGGCAAGGATGCAGAGAAAGAGGAACACTCCTCCATTGCTTGTGGGATTGCAAACTGGTACAACCACTCTGGAAATCAATTTGGAAGTTCCTCAGAAAACTGGAAATAGATCCACCTGAAGACTCAGCAAAACCACTCTTGGGAATATACCCAAAAGATGCCTCACCATGCCACAGGGGCACATGTTCCACTATGTTCAAAGCACCCTAATTTGTGATAGCCAGAAGCTGGAAACAACCCAGATGACCCTCAACAGAAGAATGGATTCAGAAAATGTGGTTCATTTACACAATGGAATAATACTACTCAGTTATTAGTAACGAGGACATCCTGAGTTTTGCAGGCAAATGGATGGAACTAGAAAATATCATCCTGAATGAAGTAACTCAGACCCAAAAGGACATGCATGGTATGTACTCACTAACAAGTGAATATTAGCCAAAAAAAAAAGTACAGAATACCCAAGATACAGTCCCCGGAATTCAAAAAGGTCAACAAGCTGAAGGGCCCAAGTGAGGATGCCTCAGTCCCACTTGGGAGGGAGAAGAAAGCAATCACAAGGGGGGAGGGAAGGACCTGGGTGGGGAGGGGAAGTGGACAGGATAAGGGGAAGAGGAGAATATGATGTGGTATTGGGTGGGAGAAAGGACTGAAGCCCTGAGGGCCAGCAGAAAGAATGGAAACAGGCAACCTCGGGAGGTAGGAGGTTAGTGGGCCCCCCAGAATGTACCAGAGACCCGGGAGGTGAGCAACTCTCAGGAATCAAAGGGATGGACCTTAGACGAATGCCTTACAGTGGGGAGAGGAAACTTGTAGAGCCCACCTCCAGCAGAAAGTCAGGGAATCAAGTGAGGCATGGGGTTGCCATCTCACAGTCAAAACTCTTTTTCTGTTTAGAAGAAACTATCTCACAGCAGATGTACTGGTCTTACTGTCTCTTCACCTCTCTTCTGTGATGTTGCCTTAGCTTTAGGTGGAAGGGTTATGATGTAATGTATTAATCAGGAGTGAGCAGCCTCTCTGACCAGTAGTGGCTTTTCTGTAGTGATTTCTGAAACAAAGAGATGCTTCTTTGATGTTGGGTGAGAACAACACTTATCTGCATGTATAAGGTAAGGGCAATTGAAGTGAATGAGGTATTTAGAATGCAGTGAGAAACTTTACTGGTTTAGGAGAATGGTAACAGCAGGTTTTCTGGGTTCCATGGCCTTATCATCTCTGGGTGATTGGCTAAGTTTACAGTGTCAGGCATGAGTTCCCTTCTAGTTAGTGGGCATTACGTCCAGGTAGGAGGCATTTGAGTTACCCCCCATGATATAAGTGCTACTATTGCTTCTTTGGGGTGTCTTACCATTCTTCTGACCATTGTAGTTTGTAGGCATTGGGTAGGGCTACTGATGGAGGTTTTCAAAGCATTCATGTTTGTCAGGAATGTGGGACTTTTAATGTACTTGTTTTATGTTACGATATTCACATAAGTTCTTGGGGACTAATAAGAAAGAAAAGGTTATAGCTTAAGGTGATAGGTATCAAACTGACAAGAGGTAGGGTTTCCTAGTTTGCTTTGGCTGTCATTTTGACATAGTCCAGAGTTATCAGAGAAAAAGGCTAAAGCTAGCTGAACATGAGTCTGAAGCTGAACATGAGTCTGAGAGCAGGATCAGTAAGCAGAGTTCCTCCATGGAATCTGTTGTAGTTTCTTGCTTTGAGTTCTTGCTTTGACATCCCTCAGTTATAGACTAATCTGTAAGATGAAATGAACACGTCCCTTCGCAGGTTGCTTCTGGTTAATGATGTTTACCAAAGCAACAACAACAACAACAACAAAAACCAAAGAAAACTAGCTAAGAGAGTTGCATATATATGCTTGTACCTTGGGAAAGGTACAGTAGATATAGGGACACCTTGAGGACCTGGTATCTGTCTTATGATTCTAATATTCATTGTGCCAGCTTCATTCTCCTCGTTCACTACTATGTCCTCAAGTGGAGAATCATAATGGCTCCTAAGCCTTTGAGAAGATTAAAAAATAATAGTAAAAAAAAGAGAGCTGGGTAGATAAATCACACTCCCTATGACAGCACAGAAGAGACGTCCTCTGTGGTAGCACACAGAAAGTGCTTAATATATTAATGTGTTGACTTATTAAATGAATTGGTAGATAAAGCAAAAGAATTATTCTCTTTCAGCCTCTTGTTACTCTGAAAGATGAGAATTATGTCTACCTCCCAGGCTTTGTATTGCAGATAAATACTATAGCACTTGGTGGGTAGTACACAGTCAACAAAGGCTATCTAAGATTTTTATACTTGATCTTGGTTTATTAAGGATGTAAATAAAGTGAGGATTTACCACAGTAGATTATCTTTTATGTATTTATTATTTTGTCCCACATTAATTATATAGAATAATAGGTTCACTATTTTCATCACGCATGTTATATGATTTGGCCTGCTCCATCCATTCTTCTTTCATTTTAATTCATCCTCCTTGTAAATCCCACATATCAGAGAAATAATATCAAATTGTCTTTTTGAGCCTAGATTATTTTGTGTAACACAATGATCTACAGTCCCCACCTCCCATTTTCTGTGATTGTCATGAGGTATTATATATAGACATCCCATCTGTATGTTCATCCACTAATCTACTGATGGATACCGAGGTTGATTCACAGTCTTGGTTATTGAGAAGAGTGCTGCCTGTGCAGATATCTCCACTATATGCTGACTCTGATTACAAAGAGTGTCATGGCTGGATCATAATATAGCTCAAGGTTTTAATTTTTGAGTAATCTCTATTCTAATTTTCATAGTGGCTGTATTAACTTAAATTTCTACTATTGGTGTATAAGGGCTCCCTCGTCTCATATCCTCTTCAACATTAGTATTTTTGCTTTTGTATTCTTTTTTTCTTTATATAAACAGTTTATTTACTCTAAACAGCAACACGGACAAAACGCCATATAAACACAAAGGGAGTGGTGCAGAATGGAGATGCTGGCCAACTTTGGATCTGAGGCTCATAAGCAACAGCTCAGGTTTCTCAGAAGGAGGAGGGTAGGTAAGGAGGGACAGCGTGGTTCTGTCATACAGCCAGCTGGAGGCCAGAGCTCTTAACAGTGGGAAGCATGCCTGCATCGAGGGAGATGCAAAGAAACTAGCTCCTAGGGGCGTACCAAGTACAAAAGTTCATCACTTTACAGCAGTTGAAATACCGACATCAATTTTAAAATAAAAGCAACTTTTACTTAATAATCAAACATACAAAAGACTGAATATGCCAGTGGCGGAAATGGAAAATGGCGCCCGCTCAACCCTCCCAGGCGACACTAAGTACGGAGCGACTTAGATCTGCAAAAGGTTGTCAACAAGTTCTTGCCAAGCCAGTCCCTTCCTAGTCACGGAGCCTAGGGCCGCTGCTTATGAGGGGGCAAACTTCTTCGCTTGTGCTCACACCTTTTCCTTATGTTCCACTCGGTTTTGGCAGTAAATTGTGTAGGCCTCTGCTTGAGCTGGGTCTTCAATATTTGTTCCATTTAGAAGTTCTTGCATTCCTAAAAAGATCTGTTTGATCTTGATAGCTGGCCTCCAGTCCTTGTCTTCCTCCAGGATAGACAGGCACACTGTGGCAGAAGGATACACGTTTGGATGAAACAGTGGTGGCTCCAATTTACATTTTGGTGGTGAGGACCGATAGTCATCTTTGAAAAGCATCCTTAGTCTGAACAAGCCTCCTTCCCACGGAGTCCACTTCTTTCCAGGGATAGCGCACTTCCAGTTCATCGGGTTCATCGTGCCATCAGGGTTCTTTGTTGGGACAGCCACAAAGCCAAAAGGGTGGTCCTTCCTCCAAGCTTTCTTTTCCTGCGCAAGTCGGCTGAGGGCAACCCCGGACGTATTCAAAGTTCCTTGGCAACCGCAGCCCGGACCATCACATTGTCAGAAGCTGCGTTGCTCCTTTGTCTTGGTACTTCCCTCCACGCCCTGCTTTTGTATTCTTGATAGACATTTGGACTGTGTTTGAGAAGGGATCTCATTTTAGTTCGAATTGTATTTCTCTTATGACTAAAGATTTTAATTTTCTGTACAATTATTAGCTATTCGTGTTGCTACTACTGCTGCTCCTTCTCTTCCTCCTTCTTGTTCTTTTTTTCCCTCCTCTTCCTCTTCCCCCTCCCCCTGCCTCTTTCTTCTTCAAGTTAAATTACCCATATATTTAATTGGATTACTTGTTCTTTTGGGGCTTAAATTTCTGCATATATTCTGGATATTAATCCTCTCTTGGATGAACAGCTGGTAAATATTTTCTTCCCTTCTGTAAACTGACTCTTCGTTGTGTTGATTCCTTTACTGTGTAGAAGACTTGTAGTTTGATGCAGTCCCATTCCTGAACTACACTCAGAAAGTCTTCTGGGGTACCTACCTAGCTTTCTTCAGGAGGTTCAAAGTTTCAGGGCCAAGATTATGGCATTTGGTCTCCTTTAAATTTTGAACATGGAGAAATAGGGGATCTAGTTGTGTGTGTGTGTGTGTGTGTGTGTGTGTGTGTGTGTGTGTAGCTCCCTCAGCAACACTTGCTAAAGAAATATTTCCCCCCAATTCTATCATGTGACTCATCTGATAAAACTTCTACAAAGCTCCATGTTTTGACTATTTTCTGCCTGGTGGTAAAGCTCAAATCTAGGGTCTCACGGACCCTTTTTCTTTAATTGTTGTTACACATACATACACACACACACACACACACACACACACACACACACACACACACACAGTCTCTCCCTTCCTCCCTCCCTTCCTCCCTCCTTCCATCTCTCCCTGCCTACCTCTCCTCTCTCCAAATAATAGAGTTGGTTTGAGGTTAGCCAACTAGTCCTGGGCATGGGGCCTGCCCTCAAGTGTGGTTGATTTACCCAGTGACAATCCCTTGGGGGAAAGACTGATTTCCCTTCCCCAGCAGGCTTCAATTGCAAATAACTTCTGGGTTAAAGGTAGGATTTTGTGTCTAGTTCCTCCTCTCACTGCTGGGATACTGTCTTGTTTGAACCTGTGCAGGGTTTGTGTGTGCCATTACAGTCTCTGTGAGTTCATATGTGTATCAGTGTTGTGGATTTGATCTAATGCTTATATCATGTTAATTGAGTTCCCCAAATTGCATGAGAATCCACATGTAAGATGCTGACATTCCTGCCCCCAGTTGGTTCTGATTGGTAAATAATGTTGCTGGCTCCCAATGGCTAGTCAGAGAAACAGAGGTGGGACTTTAGGATTTGTGGGCAGAGGGACCGAGAGAGGAGGATTTAGAACCTCCATGCTGGGAAAGGAAAAGACCAGGCCTGAGAAGTGTAGGAGAGAGAGGCTACCAACATGTAAGAGTCAGGATTGTGGTCCATGAGGGCTGCAGGCCTAGGTCTGGGATGGCCAGGATGGAATATAAGTCTTAGTTAAGCAATAATTCAGGAATATCAGAGGGTAAAGGGTAGAGGGTGCTAGCTGCTTGGAGGTTTGGTGTAGCCCTGCCATTGAGCTGTTAAAAGCATATTAAAATAGAAGGCTGTGTATGTGTGTGTGTATCTTTCATTCAAGAACCCAGAACATTGCGGCCATAGTCAGGAATGTGCCAATGCTACCGAAGGGTCTATTTGAGTAGAGGTTAAGTGGTAACTGCAGCATATCAGTCCTGATGTGTCTGGAAGGCACTGTTTCTTCCTTGCAGTGATCCACCACCACTTCTCACCCCACAATCTCCTCTTTTGGTCAGATCTTTAAACCTGGAGGGAGGGATTTTACAGAGACATCCATTTAGAACTGAGTGCTCCAAAGTCTCAGTCTCTGCACATTGTCTATTTGTGGGTCTCTGTTAAGTACTGTCTACTGTAAGTTGTCAGGTGAGGGTTGAGAAATACACTGCTCTATGAGAGGAGGGGTTTATCCAAAGAAGGGGAAGTAAAATGGAGTGTTATAAAGAGATAAAGGAGAAACTAGGATAGGACTGAAGAGGACAACAGGGAGGGAAGGATACAGGAAAAAAAATGGGGCATGTCAACTAACACTGAAAGCCTTTTGAAAACCTACTACTGTAGAAAATAAAACACCACAACCAAAACAACAACAACAAAACTGTTGACTTAAACAAACCACCACCACCAAAAACAAAACCTAACTTTAAAAGACTGTTCTCAGTACATAGCAAAAACAGTGCAAAGATTTCCCATCTACGTTTTAGCCTCCTCTGACTAGGCATGACTTAATTCCTTCATGTGGCTTTCAGTGTACATTAAAGGAAGGAGAGGACCTCACTGACATAAAACATTTGAGTATCTCAGGACATCACACAGGCTATATGTAATATACATGGCTTAAAGGCAAAAACGGTGTCTCTTTGTGAAAACTCAAAGTGTGTGTTTTTATGAGGTTGGCCAAAATGAAAAAAGTTTCCTTTGTTCAGCTAGTGGCTTGAAGACGGAAAGTTTTCTGAACACATGCTTGTCTTTATCACATGTACATTACAAATTGTTCTCCTTTCTCCTTTCACTTTCTACATTCTTGTAAATATTGTCTTAGAATGACATGTAGACCTGAAAGCAACGCCTCACCTGAGTTCTATAGAAATTCCTTTGTAATCCCACCCTCATCCCTCCGAATCACGTCAGTCTACTTTACCTGAATTCAGAAAATCAAATCTCAGTTCATTTGTGTAGCATAAATCAGCATTGAGTAAGTAACTGCATATACATACATATTCCTACAAATGTTTCATTTGGTGTGTATGTAAGTTTTAAAACAGCCTCCAATTTGGAACTGATCTATGCGTTTTCTCCTTGGATATACAATTCCTGAATGTGTCCTCAAAACGAACTGGTCAGATTTTGATTTGTTGTGGAAGAAATTTTTCTTACCGTTTTTGTTTACTTCCTTGAAAAAGGGTTATTTTGTATAGTTATATTTATATGGCAGCAAGAAATTCTACAGGCTATTTAAGGCTTCTCTCAATCTTGTCTGTAATTTGTCCTAACGTCATGTATCTTTTATTGAATAATTTGCACGACAGAGAATCCATAATCTGTGATACCTCACTGCTGCCATGTGCACTCAAAGGTAACCAGCCTGGCTTCCTGTCCAACTACCTGTGGTCCTTCCAACGTTCCAGAAGGTTGCTGGCTTGTGAAATACAGGGCTTCATTTATGTCTGAAGAGTATGTCCAAGTATTCCTGATTTGTGGACATCTGGAGAGAGTGCTCTGCAATGAGAACCAATCTGCCACTGTTGAGACTGTCTAGTAGTCAAGCAGGCTGGCTTTGTATGGGGCTGGAGGCAGGGGCAAGCTGACAGCAGCCTGGAGATCATCGAGATTCCTGGCTGACTGCTTCTAGAAAGAGACTGTTTCAAGCCTCTTTGGGTATCCAGATGCCCCTCATAAGTAATGGGTGAATTAATTACTCCTTTTCATTGAGGTTTCTTTTCTTAATGTTTCTATGAAATTTACTTTGTTTTGGTGTGTGTGTGTGTGTGTGTGTGTGTGTGTGTGTGTGTGTGTGTGTACATTTGTGTTTATGAGTGTGGAGTGGGATGTTTGTAGATGTCCCTGTGGGTATGGTACCTGTGTGTGAGGGACTTCGGACTGTGGTGCATATATATGTCACTGTGGGTATGTGTGTGCATATTGGTCAAAATTGTCTCCATATGTCATCCCCTTGTGTCCCACCTCAGTTTGTGAGACAAGGTCTCTCAGTGAACGTGAAGCTCACCACTCTGCTAGGCTGGATAGCCAACGATCTCGGGGATTCATCTACCTCAGGTGCTGAGCATCCGAATGAAGGTCCTTGTGCTATGACTTATGTACTTTGCTACCAAGCCATCTCCCCAGTCCTGCATACATTTAGTTTTAAAATATACTTTCTTTTTTGTGTGTTTTAGAACAATAGTACAGATGCTGGTAGACTCTCAACTGCCCTAAATATAGTTTATGTGTCTCTCCTCCTGAAAATAATATCTGCTTCTGCTTCCTGGAGAATAACAATTTCATAACATAAATTTAACAATGTCAAGTCAACAGTCCACATTTATGGGACCTCGGTCTTCCAGGCAACAGAATAAAGGCAGTGCTTTAGGCATGGTTTTACCTAGGTGATGTGGAAGCTACAATTCAGGATAGGAATCTGATTTTCCTACCAGTATTTCCAGCTTGCTTTGCTCTTCCTGCCTCCTGGAAGTCCATTCTTGACCTTGACTGCCTCTGGGGGCCGATGGACCAGCCAGAAGTCAGGAATAGCCTGCTCTCTTTCAGGCTCCTGTACCCTCCCAGCTCTGTTCCCCACATCCAGAAACCCCGTGCCCTAAATCAATGCAGAATTTTGTGGAGAAGATAAAATGTTGGTAAGTTAGGATACACAAAATGTTTACGCCAGAAGCAAACATTGGGATAATAAGAACATTCCTGTAAGTTGTATGCACAGGACAAGAGGAGGAGAGGATGCTGGGAGTGGAAGAAAGCCAAGAGAGGAGAGAAAGGGGAGGAGAGGAGGCAAGGACAGAGGGGATAGGAGGAGAGTGGAGGGGAAGAAGAAAGGGAGGATGGGGTAGAGGAGCAAGGGGGAGGGAAGGACAGGGAAGGGAGGGGAGGAAAACTGAAGGAAGCAGGAAAGGAAAAGAAGGCAGAGACAAGGGAAGAGATGGGAAGGAAACAAATCAAGTCAGACAGTTTTGTGGTTCAGAGAAGGATCTTGCAGTCTGCTTCCAGCAATCACCAGAGCGCAGAAGCAAGGTCCCAAAGAGAACAGGGTTTCCTGACACCTCATGTACAGTGAGAAAAGATACACAGTCTCCCTGTGGGAAAAAGACTCTCAAGAAGACATGATTAGTACCATGTATTGTGGGACAGGGGATCGGCTGAATGGGTCTAAGGCTGTCCGTCCTTGGAAGTGTGGCTCCATTTAGCGTGAGCTGGAGGAGAGTCTCAGGAAGAACTGAACATGTTTGCCTCTCACCCAACCAGAAAGAATAAGGAAAATCATGGCAAAGAATTATAGATAATATGACATTAAACCACATGTGTACAGACAAATGTAACTGCTCCCAGCAAAAAGACAATTTAACTTCTTTCCCTTTTAAAATATATTTTTATTTAAAAATTTTCATACAATGTATTTTTTTATCATGTTTTCCCATTTCCCAATTTCTCTCAGGGCCTCCCTGCTTCCCTACTCACCCAACTTCATGCTCCCCCAATTAAAAAAATAATGTAACATTTCCATACAGCAAACCCCTCTTTGGAACACAATTATGTGGATTTATAGCCCCAAGTTTGTACAGTCATTACAGAAGGCTTCTCTTGATGCCCCAGCTCCCCAGTACTCCTGGGTAAATACTTCCTCTCCTTTGTGGACTTTTTTTCTGTTTCACTTCTGTGATTTGAGCTTCACAAGGATGTGATACACGCGGAGTCAAACATGTGGCACCCCTGAGTTCAGCTTCTTCCTCTTACAGACAGACATTTGGGATTAATCTGCGTTGATGCGTGCTTCAAGGGCTTTGTTACTCTTTTGTTTCCCAGTATTTGATTATGTGTATCTACCATGGTTTTCAGCTCTGGGGTGGGGGCTGCAAAATGAAGCTGTTACAAATGTTAGCATGTGGGATTTGGTGCGAATGCAAGCTTTCTTTTCACTTGGGTAAATGCCTAGGAGTGGGGTTGCTGCTCTGTGTGGTGCGTGTAGGTTTGTGAGATTATATCAAACACATTTCAAGGTGGCTGTAACAGTTTGGGTTCTTAGCAGCCTATGAGGAATATCAGTTGATTTACTGGGTTGTCATTTGGAGCACTGTTATTCTTCTGGGTACAATGGTGTGCACCTGGAGTTGCAGCTTCCTCGGGACACTGAGGCA
Source organism: Uromys caudimaculatus (assembly GCA_028551405.1). Classification (NCBI taxonomy): domain Eukaryota; kingdom Metazoa; phylum Chordata; class Mammalia; order Rodentia; family Muridae; genus Uromys; species Uromys caudimaculatus. The sequence goes on from CM052713.1 coordinate 17,631,544, forward strand.
GGAGGAACACTTGACTTGGAAGGCCAGCCTGGACAATGTAGAAGGACATCACTTCAGCAAACAATTCTGCTATTAAATTCTGTTAGTAAGATTGCATTGTGCTTTTAATTAGTCTCGTTTTGGTTTTAGTCTGCTGAGATGTTTTGCCCACTTTCAAATCTTATTTTTTTTTATTTAACCAATAACGTTTATTACACTTTTCCTTGTGTTATATACTTTTTATTATTCCAAAATGAAGCCTCACTTTCCTCTAGAAGTCCCATAGTCTGTACATACAGATGTCATTTTTTCATGTTTATGATCCATTGATGCAAGTTTTATAAAGATACAGGGATGAATCTAGGTTCTTTACTGGTTTAAACACATTCCAATTGTTTCAACATTCATGGAAGAGACCACTTGTGCTCAGATGGGGGCCTCTGTCTTACTGGTGAAGCTCAATGGAGCATGTGTGAACTGCTGGATCCTCCATGACAATGCTGCTGTCACTGTTTTACAGTGTGACAGAAGTCACAACCCAAGCCTTGAAAATCCTTGGGCTTGCTTGGTCTCTTTCCTGCATTTCAGATTGTACTGTTTTTTTTTTTTTTCTACTAATTTTGAATCATCATATCAATTTCTTTGAAGTCCTGTTGGAATTTTGACTCAATCACCTTGACTGTGTAGGTCAGTTCTGGCATAATTAGCATGGAACAATGTGGAAGCCCTGGTCCACAGGGATGGTACACCTTTTCATTTTTTTTTTTATGATATAATTTTACTTATAGAACTCTTATAGATATTTCATCAGATGCACATGTAAGCATTTATGAACTGCTACAATAATACTTATAAAATGTTATTTTATGAATTTTCATTGCTGCTGTATAAAAATGACTGTAAAGCCTCCATACCTGTGCTATCTATCTATCTATCTATCTATCTATCTATCTATCTATCTATCTATCTATCTATTATCTATCGTCTATCTATCTGTTGTCTATCTATCATCTATCTATATCTATCACCTATAATCTATCTGTGTATCTATCTATGTATCTATGTATCTATGTATCTATCTATCTATCTATCTATCTATCTATCTATCTATCTATCTATGCTGTGCCTATTTATCTATACATACATACATACATTCATATATAAACAAACATATTCTATTAGAGAGAACCAGTATAATATACACATAATAATATTCCAACATCTCAAGTTTTGTTATAAGAAAAATAAAATAAGAAAAATAAAAACTTTATTTTTCATTTTAAGTAGCCTTGCTTCCTCTATCTGAGGCAAGTTTAATGTAACACTTTCTTGGGATGTAAAATCTCAGTCAGAGTGAACAGCAAGATGGCAAGGAGCATCAGTAGATCTAAAGAGGCTGTTCACTGAGCCAGCTGTATATTAATAAAAAGTTAGGAGTCATGGCTCAGCCTTGCAGGCTGCAACTGGAAGGCAGTACGGATGGAATGTATCAGCTCTCCCCACTCCTCCTTTAGTAGTCAAAATTCTCCTAAGTCACTTCATTCCTTCATGCTTACAGAGGGATAGTTTCTAAGGAAGCCAAGTCATATTCTCACTTCAGCTGGTGTGTGGAGGATACACTAGCCAGCAAAGTGGTACTTGATGTGTATCTAAAGTGTCCCACAAGCTGGTGAGCCAGTGGAAACTTTTTAACCTTTGGGTTTGAATAAACCCAACTAGTTATTAACTGTGGCCCAAGTAAAGACACACTAAAAGAAAACACAGCTAACAGGTTAAAGACGATGCCAGACTTTTCTATAAACATCAATCTGGTGTAATACTGAGGTGAATACCCAACACTGAAATGTCAACAGACTGGGTTTCAGTGAAGAGTAAAACAACCAAAAAGCCTTAAGTTTCATCAATGAGAAGTGCCCATATCAGTGAGGTTAAGTACAGCTGCCATAACAGCAAAAACCCACAGTCCAGTGGCAGTAAGTACTGTGCCATGAATGCTTCCTTACCTCAGTGCTGAAAGGTTAGGTCAATGTCAATCTCAGGGTCATTGTGGGGTTGGAAAGTTGTTGGGGTTTCATTTGCTGCATGGAAGAATATGAACCATGAAGGAGTGGCCCGGATGACTTGGGGCTTACTTCCACCGATGTTTCTAGAATGACTTCAAAGAAGGCAAGGCAGTTGTTTTGCCCAGTTTCCAGAGTTCAGAGATTAGTCAAATGACCCCTCCCCATCTGGATATATGTGTGCTTTCACTCGTGTGTGTCGGTGTGTGTGGGTGCTTGCACTTGTGTTGTGCATGTGCACACACACGAGAGTGCGCACGTGCATGTAGGCAGAGGGGGCCTTGGATGTCATCTTTCTCATGCAGGTTCTGGAGATTAAATGCAGTTCTTCATGCTTGCACAGTTATGACTGTGTGGGTTATGCCTACAGCCCTTGAGATTTAAATAGAAAACCAAATTGTTTTGGTTGGAAAGATTTCACCATGTTGGTAAAATCATAAAATAAAGACAACTTTTACCGAAGCTCATATAATAATGCTTTGTGATGTAAAAATGCCCAGTCACTGTGGAGTTTCTAAACATGAGTGGGGATGACCAGGGCTGTTGTCACAAAGTGACATTGCTTGGGAAGGAAGTTATCTCTTTCCAGAATGATTATTCAGAAAGCCTCTTATTCTCATCTGTATGTGTAGGGGCCAGGAAATCCTTGACTAAATGTGGAAAGAGCTAATAAAGTCCTGAGTCGGTATGAATTGGTTGGCATAGAGATGGCCATGTCAAGGGTCCCGAACCTATGGGAGTGGCAAAGGCTTCCTCTGGTCCAAGTGTGAGTCTATAGAATGATTGACTAGTGTGTGTAAAGTCTAGTAACTGCAGCTTCCTCCTGTAGGGTGTCTACATCATAGTATTGATGATAGCTGATTGCTCCCTTGTACATTATAAATGCTGAGGTTCCTGGTTGCTTACATATCAATGCTGCCCCATCCAAGTGAGCAGTGCCCACCCAACCTGGCTTTTCTGTATGTGTGCATGTGTCCTGGGTGTCTTTACTTTCTTCATTTTCTTGCTACCCTCTTCAGGTTCCAGGACCAAGCTGTGTGTGACATGGTGCGTATGAAATTCTTTGATGCGATATGGGTTGCTAATAGTTGTCTTGTCTCCCTATTTTGGCTGACGCAAAACTACTTCGTTGAAATTTTCTTTTACTCATTCATTCAACAAATATGATTTTGAAGACAGGTATGGTTTTATGATAAGAGGACATAACCATAACGAATTAGGACTGTCTATGACAAGGATCTTACAGGTAGAGGAACACCAACATTAATAAAAGTATATATAAAACTGGGTGGTAGGCACAGGATGTGTGTCAAAACTCAAATTAACAAAGAAGGTACCCAAATAGACTTTGTGGTCCAGGAATGTTTCCAAGAGAAACATATTATCTAGGATCATCTCATAGGATGTGTGGGAGATATGGGGTAACTGATGCTGAGGAGGTAAGAATATTAAGGAGACTCAGTAAATTTTGTCTGAACTATATCTGAGAGTCAAACTTGGTCAACCTCAATGTTGTCCTTCAGGGTCTTTAGTATTTTGGAGACCTACATTTTTACTTCTGGTCACACACCATTGAACCCAAGTCTTAGTATCTCCCTGCAGTTTCAGAGGGAGGTAAAGGAGACAGGAAGATTTAGTTGGACAGTAAAGCCTTTTATTCTATAACAAGGAGCCAAGAACAATGGTAAAAGTTAGCATTGAATTGCTAAGTCCTGTCTTTCTTGTGGGAGTCAGTTCCTTCCTTCCACCATGGGGCTCCTGGGATTGAACTCAGGTTGTCAGGCTTGATGGCAGGCACTTTTTCCCACTGAACTATCTATCCTATGAATACCCCAAGTTGAACTTAAAAAAAAAACTTACTTATTCTGTATTATCTTCTCTTTTGTGATGAATTTAGAAGACTATATAAATTCCCCCTTTTTTAGCTAAAGAAGAGAAGCAAAGTGAATCTTAGAATCACTGAGCACTACAGATGTATATCTCTTCAATACAAAATGAATGAAAAGTAAATACTAGTGGCATTGGTCTTCTGGCATCTCCTACCCTGTTTGTTCCTAAAGCAGAACCTAGTCTACCACAAACGATACCTTAAGCCTTAACTAAGAAGTGCTTCTATGACTTCCTCGGAACTTGATGAGGGTCATATAGTTCATTAAATACTAAAAAATGAATGGTCAGGTATCAAGATAAGCTCTCTGTCTCTCTGTGTCTGTCTGTCTGTCTCTCTGTCTCTCTCTATGTGTGTATGTGTGTGTGTGTGTGTGTGTGTGTGTGTGTGTGTAAAACAAGACAGCATTTTTCAAAATAAGGGTAGTGAAGAAAAGCAAATGTGAGGATTAAGCGTGTGAGATTAAATCTGCAAGTATCGTATTGCAAGGATGTTTAATTGCCAATCACGTGTGATTTTATTGATAACATTTAGAGCAAAGTGTCTTATGCGTTTAATTCCTGGTGGTATCTGCTGTCCACATTCCATTGGTACTTTTTGATGGATTGGTTCCTTCAGCTGAATTCTGTAGGAAATTTTCTGACTTCGTAAGTCAAGAAGTTCCCCTAAAAGCTTCGAGGGTGTTCATTCTTTTCTGTGAGCCTGGAATTGCCTTGAATTGTCCTGACAGTCACATGAAGTGGCTTGTTTAATTCGTAATAGTGTATTTATACTGCTTCCCACCTCCACATTTCCCTGTATGTTTTCATGCAGCACACTCTGGCTTTTCTTAAGAATCTTTCTCATTAGGTAGATTGCAAAAGCCAACACCAAATGCCAAATCCAAGTTTGTTACACAAGCAGTTTGGAAGGTCATAACGATCTCCACACGATGCATACCAGAAGTTAGCTCAAATTTTTATTTCCCCAAAAGACTTTTCTGATGAAATCTGGTTTTCATGTCTCCCTGTGCTAGTCCCTGATGGTCTGCTTTTACATTTCAAAATGTAACCAGGACAAAGTATTTTAGAGAAATCACTGCATTTTATTTTTCTTTGAAATCTCGTGGAATTTTGTAAATGTTTCTTCCTAGAAGGGTATTTTGCATAGCATGATAGATGCTGTTGAAAGACCTTGCTTTGAGCTGGAAATAAAATTAGGGATTGCTCAATCCAATCTTGTACACTGGGGAGAAGAAAGCTTGCAGAACTGAAGTGTCCTGCTTAAGGTTACAGGTCACAGGCTTGCCAAAAGTCACAGGCTTCTGTCACTAACAGCTCTGCTTCTTCAGTTCTGCGCATCACTCAGAGCCATAATTTACCTCATCTGATACAAGGACCATATGAGGCAGAAACACAGATATTACTAATCACTTTTGTTTTGTTTTGTTTTTGAACAAGGGAAGAATTCAAGACCCAGAAAAAGTTATGTTACATAGTTGAATTACATTGTTCAATTATTCCACAAATAGTAATTGAAGTCCTGGGTCTGCCAGGCATTGTTCTAGTTTTGTTCTAAAAATGGACTGAGGTGCTGCTCTCATTTCATCTGAAAGAATGAACGAGAAGACACTGTGAGCATTAATGGCAAACTGAGCAAGCTTGCTTTCCTGCCTCCAATCCGATGCCCTTTTTTTTCTACATCTTTGTTAATCAATTAAAATAGATGAGTTTTCTGATGGATTCATTAATTCTCCTTTACTGTGAAGAGATAATCCTTTTAAAGAATTTAGCCTGCAAAGAAGGCAGAGCATTTTAGATGCAACAATAAAAAGAAGGCTTCAGAGAGTTATATAATTTTATGTGCTCTGGAGAATAGGGGGAGGCAGGAGTATATGTGCCTCTCTTCTCCAGCTTGGAGATTTATGATTGGCGTGTTACAATAACAATGATCGAATGTTGCTATAAGATATATTTATGCTTGGTTCCGTGGCTATCATGTGGCAGCCTTAACTTGTGAGATGTAGAAAAGTTCTTCCAGGAAGATCCTGTAAACCACAAGGAGGTATTCAGGAGACAGAAAAATAAAATTGAAAAAACCTGCTGTTCAATCTGTTTCATTAAATATGAAAATTAAAATGTCTTATAAAATCCCTCCCTCACCTCTCAACAAACAAAAGCTTTGGTAGGCAGCCTGAAATTGCTCATCAAGGAAAAAGACCAGACTCCATTTGAAATGGCCTCTTCTGAATGAAGCAATTAATGCTAAAAGGAACATGTTGTCTCCTCAGCATTTGTAAGGTATGACATTCATTGTGCTTGCTGGCACTTGATCAAGCATCCCCTTGGCCAAAGTAAGGAGGAAAATGACTAGCTGCATAGGCTATTGACCTTGGCTAATCAGCAGGATTTGGTGGCTTCACTGCACAAGGGGGTTTGTGGACTGGGAAGACCATCTCCCACGACATCTCCTTTTGTAGAACAGGATGACCTGTGATTGTTTAGATTTTGAAATTCATTACAATAACTCAGCGTGGCACTGTCTTGACTTGTATAGGTTCATTCTGATTATTCTGCCCTTTCCCCAGAATATTAACTTCTCAAAGATACCACTCACTCACCAACTTGAAATACTCATTAATACATGGGCTAGCATGTGCCATTACATTGGAGACAGCGTTGGAAGGCTCTGCGATGGATACAGGGATGAGGAGACAAAGGGCTGGATGTAAGAAGGCTCCATGGGGGAGGTTGGAGACATTCTTGATGACAGCATGCATAGAGGCTTAGAAGAAAGGCACCTGCAGTGTGCAGTGGGAGCTGGAAGAAGTTTAAAACCTTTCTTCTATGGAGACACACAGGAGCAACATACATACTATATTGTCTGAGCCCTAGGTGTGGGGAGGACAGGAGACAAGGCTAGAGTCTGGATTACCCTATTGCCCAACTCTCCTCATGGAAAGAACTGTCTCTCTTGTTTCAAATGTATACATTTATTTTATTTTTCTATGTCCCATGTCTGTCCTCTAGTCCTTATTTTGACCCATTGAATGTTCCGTTACTTTTGGCAGCAGAAGACAATATCATCCTTTTGCATATCAGGAAAGTTTTGCATGCACTTATGCCATTTCACAGTAGTGCTAAAAGTAGTGCTCTGTATCTCTTCCCCCAGGACGCCACACCTCAGAAGTCTTTTCCCACTCAGTGCTATAAGATCAGCAATGAGCATGGGATTAGAGAGACGTTTCTTGAACACATGAGTTGTGGCAGAAACTAGGTTTGCCTTTGTAAAGAATGGAGCACGTTAAGGAAACATACTCGTTGTTTTATTAGCTTGAAAGTGAAATCAACAGAATAATGGTAGATCTTGCAATAAGAATCTTAGTAATTTACTTTAACATTTACCACATTCTTCAAGTTCCTGTCCTATCCACTTTGAATTTCTACTAATATTTTTTGGTTTCCAGTCTTGTATACAGTAGTATGGTTTTTTTTTTGTTTTTTTTTTTTTTTTTTTTTTTTTTTTTTTTTTTTTTTTTTTTTTTTTTTTTTGGTTTTTCTAGACAGGGTTTCTCTGTGTAGCCCTGGCTGTCCTGGAACTCACTCTATAGACTAGGCTGGCCTTGAACTCAGAAATCCACCTGCCTCAGCCTCCCAAGTGCTGGGATTAAAGGCGTGCGCCACCACTGCCTGGCCAGTAGTACGTTTTATTCCTTTAATTTCTAGACAACAACCTAAAAAGATAGAATGGGTGGTGTTCCTACCATTTTCAATATTTCCTTCAGGATGATGTGGTGTAAGGAGGGGTATCCTGTGCTGTGGACTCACAGAATGGGGTTCAGCCCTAAGCTAGCTATGTAATATGGGTCTTGGTGCCTGTTTGCTTAGGTGTCAAGTGAGGATAATAGTTCCAGTTGACCTCACTTATATTTTGGGGGATCAAAAGAAACGGTTGCATTGAAATTGAACGTAGAACTATAAAATTCCATATAAACAAAGGTGCTTATTATTCCCTGAGCCTTGGGCCTGTGAGACCATAAGATGTTCTTCCAGGCTTGTTTATTTATACTTGGTTAATTCTTCTTCCCCTCTCTTCCCCTTCTGAGGTCCACAAAGGTAAGGGAGTGGCAAAAAAAAAAAAAAAAAAAAAAAAAAAAACCAACAAACAAAAAAACAAAGCAAAACCCAAAAGATGCAGCTTTTATGTAAACAATTCCTCCCCCCACAGATTCACTCTTTGTTCTTCCTATTTATGTGATTTCTCAGTCTCAGGGCCCAAATGAGGGAATACCACTGATGCCAGTGTGAGGAACCGGGAGCTTAAGGTCTTCGGATCTCAGAAATAAACATTCTTCTGGACAAACTTTCATTACAGCCTTAGGGTAGTGAGCAGTTTTATTACCTGCTCAGAAAATGATGTCATGGGCCTTAAATTTGCTATTTCTACCAAGAAATTTGTACTTTTAAATATCCTTTAATGATCAAAAAAATATGCCTGCAAATCACCCTGATGGCATTCCACCTCTATTGTCTCAAAATCAGATCAACTTTCCTGACAAAGCACAAGGTGGATTTCTCTCTGCCAGCACTGTGCCACTACTGTCGCCGGAAACAGAGCTGGCTGCTTCCCTTGGTTCATAGCATCCTTATACATAATACACGTTCTAGAAGCAGGGCTTTGCTGGCAGTTTTGCTTTGCAGAATGATGCATGGGACAGAGAGAAGTCCATTTGGGGCTATGAGTTGCTGACAGTGGGAACACTCTTCGTTCCAGATATAATAAGTCAATTTGACTCAGACTGCATGGGAAGAGTGGAGCTAGATTTGTGGAAAGCAGCATGACCTCATGGTATTGGAAACACACGGATTTCCCACAGAACTTGAAAGTTGTTCTTCTGGGTTTAATTGAAGAAATCTGGTCAACGAATCAGAGAAGAGACATAGCCCCTAGTCTTACTACTTGTTCACTGGAGGACAGTGAGGCTGAGCACTGGTTATTATAGAAGAGAACATATCAATATCAATCTGCGTGTTAAGAGAATTAAATAGAAAAATGTTATGTATTTGATACTTTTTGATTTTATAGCATTTTCACAATGAGAAGTATGTGAACATGGAAATGATCTCCAGTATTTTGTAGCGCTCTGGTCTTACTGAATTTGCTTCACTCACTGAGCTTTATTGTCCTCATCTGTTACACAGAAACTGAAATACCAAAATTACAGACAGATGAGGGCTTAAATGTACATCTGAAGTACTCCGCACTTGATGCCTGGGTATGGTATGCACTCTGTAACTTGATGTTACTGGGTATCATTTGATTCCTGACAAACCATTGTGAAATAACGGGTAGCCAGAAACACAGAAAATGGAAGAATGTTACTACACTGGATGGGAGCGATCTAAAGTCTAAATATATATTAGAGACTCACACCCAGCAGGAATGTTCTCTTATATGCTTGGAGCCTGTAACTTCTGCTAGTAAAAAATTGCATCTTGGATTTGACCCAAAGGGATATCTCCTCGTAGATTTCATGCTCTTGACCCTGGAATATTTGCTAGTTATGATTCTGCAAAGTTTTCAGCTCTCAAAACATACTCTATAGAAGACCTCTGACATATCTATGAAGTGAGGAGAAGAGATGTGGGGATCTCAAACAAAACAGAGAGTAGATTGTTATAGGAATGTGTTTTCAGTAACTGCAGAAGGTGTTGGCGTCACAAACCCATGACTGAAATTCCTTTCTATTAGAAGGAAACTAGGGACCTAGAGCTCAGAGTGTGAGAACAGAAGAAATTGGAGAGGTCATCTGGACAAATAGACATGAGAGCAACTAGAAGGTACTGACAAAACTTGAATTCTCACTACAACTGTATATACTGTCCGAAGTGGACTATGCCATTGCTCCGTCTGACCAAGGATTGGGTCTTTTATTGTATGGTTAGGAAGCATCACTTTTAGTGATGGATATTATACAAAGATTTGCCATGAACACATAAAACCGTTGATCTCAAAATCAAAAGACAGATAAAATGCTGATCGTGATGTTTATAATGCCCAAGAAAAGAGTCTGGTCCTTTAAAAACAATGTGAAGATTAAGAGAAAATCAAGCTATCCTCAAATTACAGAACCTGAGGTGAGAAGCTCTTTATGTAGAACCATGACAGCCAGATGCTACAGAAAAAGAAGTAATGTGTGCCCAAAGCACGGATAACCAGCTCATGGTCCATGGGCTGCATGTGACTATATATATTCTAAAACAAAACTGGAAACTTACTTTGAACATGGAAAAACATTTTTGTAACTGAAAAAATTTGGTGTGGTTCCTGAGAGTGAACTTTGTAAATGTCAATATTGCATACTCATCACACAAAGTAAGTTCACACGTGCTCTCACTGTTTGCAGGTACACACAGCTTCAAAATTATTAAGCCTTGCTATAATTCAGCAGAGGAGAACTGGCACCATCCAAGGTCACATGTACTTGTGTTGACTCCTTGGGAGAACCACAACAATTGTCAGTAATATTTGCCTCACAAACCAGGCTTCATTTATGGCGTTGCTTTCAGGACCATCGAAATTTGTAAGACTGAAGAACACAGAGTGAAAACAAACCACCAATACACGATGAGTTCCACCGAGAACCATAAGTTGACTGAAGTCTATACTGAAATTTTAATTTCTCAAATATGATGTCAAATGGCCCACTAATTTTGTGTTGCCCTCTTTTTTATTATTCACAATAAAAATGTTTAAGTATCAGTGAAGCTTTACTACTTTGATAAAGTCATTGTATTTATCCATGTTCACAAACTTAGGATCTGCTCAATGATTTCAGAACTGTTAAAAATATCATGTCTTATAAAATTAGTATGCCTCAACTAATTATATTTTATTGCAAATTCAAATTTATCTGAGAGTCTTCTATATTTTATTTGGTAACCAAGGATATATGGGACAGGATAGGTTAATAAATTATATTTTGAAAAATAGCTGATAGCTTTCATGGTGTCTCCACATTCCTTGCCTTATTTCCCAGTGACCCAGTGATGGAAGTTCTGTTCCCAACTGTAGAACAGATCAGAGGTGAGGTGAGAGTTGTCATGGGACTTACCTAAGGATGTGATGACTGTTGCTGTTGGCACCAAAGCACCGCACTGTTTAATTTCGTATTTTGAATTTTTGATAGCTTTACTTTTATTATATATATTGCAAAGAGCAAGCATTGGTGTGACCTTCTTTGGCTTCTCCTAATGTTAGCATCTCGCATCTTACTCACAGAACAATGATAGAACTAAGAGATCGGCCTCGTACTCTAGGGCTAACTGCAGTTCACGCTGCATCCAGATTCCATCCATTATTAGGCAAACACTCCTTCCCTCCCATTCAGCCTTGTACATTGTTTCCCCACCTCCTGCTACTGGAGACAGTTCCCGCACTGCATCCTATTTCACCACTGAGCTCTATAATGAGGACGCAGAAGTCATTTGGGAGAATGTCATCCAACTTGGCTTGCTTCCTGCTCTATCATGTTTATGTTAAAGATATTGTGAAGGACATGAGATCTATCCTTCTCAGGATATGTGTTGAGATCTAATGGTAGCATTAATCTTAATTGCCTGGTTGGGTGTCATCAGTGTAAATGACTCTTTTCCTCTTTTGTTTGATAAAAAATTTCAGAGGAGATAATGAGGGTAGAAAAATGTCTTGTTTCTGCATAAACCTTTATTAATTAAATACTTAAATCCTCAGATACAATAAAAATTTCGCTTCTAGGGATCTTGTTCAACACCATTATTATTATTGTGTCAATTTTATTTTCCATTTTTTTCTGTGTTCATCAACTGTTTTTTGTTTGTTTGTTTGTTTTTGTTTTTGTTTGGTCTGAAGAAACCATTGCTTTAGCTCTTATTTAAGCTAAGTTATTTTAATGCCAAGTGTTTTGTTCTCTGACCAACAACATATAAAGGGGTATTTTATCTACAATCAAAGTATGACTGTGTCAAGTCTCTGAAGGGAAGCAATGAAGATAATACACTTCTCTGGTATTGACTGAACACTTGATCTTATATGTGGCACTCTGCACAAGAGAGATCTGCAAATGATCCCAGAAAACCAAAAATTAAAGAGAAACATTGAAGGTACACATTATGAGAATCACGGTAAAACTTTTCAACTAAATTTGGAACTGATAATGATTCTGTTGTTGACTGTTGTCTGTGTCGTATGTCATGATGCATCTCTGGGCCCCTTGCAACATTCTCATGTGTTGTGTAAAGCACCCCCAATTAGATGATCATGGTGAACCTGTAGATCTTGTAGGGTTTGAGCTCATGGCCCTTTTTCTCAAGATGAACAGAGAGGAGAAGGGACCAGTTCTGCTCCTTTAAGGACCTGTGATCCCTTCTTATCTGGGAGCAATTATGAGGGTTCAGTGAATTTAAATGTTGCCTCTTGTTATTGATGAGAATTAACATATATCTAGGCCTTTCAGCCAACCTGTAGTCTGGGTGCTCACTTCTTTTAACTGGTCCAAATAATCCTAGTTACCCAAATATCATTGGAGCAAAATGAGATGTCATGGTAACACACACACACACACACACACACACACACACACACACACACAGACTCACACATACATGCACACACACACACACATATGCACACACACTGTGAATAATGAAACTAAATAACAGAGTTAAAAAGACTAGCAAAGTTCTTGAAAATTCCTGGGGTACAAATATGGATGAATAAAACATCTCTTTCTCTATTAAGAAACAATTTACAAGTGAGAATGTGGACTGTTTAGGATCCACCCTTAATGCTGATAAAACATACCAACTTCATTACACTAACACCATAAAAATCTATCAAAGGCACGTCTATCAAAGGAACTAACTCTAGCTACAATAGTCTTTTAATGGGGGTGGGGCCTGAACCCTGCATTTAAGCACTACCATTAAATGGCCCCAGCTGTCATTTATGTTCTGATGATGCAGATGATGGCTTGGGTTTAGGGACTAGGAAGGGTTGAGATTCAGAGGTCTACATTGGAGAGAAGAGGACAATGAGACTCAGTGGCATAGACCACTTTTGGTAAGGATGCTGGATACTGAGCAGAGGCTTTGAAGCTCTGGCGGACCTAACGTTTCTGACTCTGGAGGGTTTCCATTTGAGTTCTGGCCACATCTGTAGTTGCTGCAGTTTCTGAAATGTTCCACATCTGCACACAGAGTAACCATATATCCCATGTTGCCCAAGCAGTTCAAATTCCTCACTTTCTTACAGTAAAATAATTAAGTGTGATTTTTTTTCTGTTCTCAATAATACCCTCAGCTGGCTCATCATTTTTTTGTGGTAGCTGACGAGGAGGATCTCAGGGAACCCCCAACGTGATCTTACCCCTGAAGGTGACAGAAGAACAGTTGTTGATAACCATATCTATGCTAGAAAGATGACATTTAAAGTTCAGTGCTTTCTACCTGGGAATTTCATGTGTGTGCCTGTGCATGTGTATACCTTTCTTTTTCAATGATCTGGAGATCTCTTAGAACACAATTACAAATTATTGTAATTTGATTCTAACTAAATATATGTTTGGTAAATAGGGGTCTTCAGTTTACAAATTATTTTCTGTCTGTGTAAAAATTATACATATGCATTGCCAGTGGTCACAGGGAGTTTGTGCAAAATTTGTACCAAAGGATAATCTTTAATATTAGAGTTGAGAAGCGTTAGCTGAAGTCTCTATTTTGAAGAAAATAAGGTGACATAGTTGGGACATAATAATTCTCATAAACAGAACAAAGCCCTTATAATTATAATGTACTTTATGATTCTTTTTTCTCCTTCAAACTTCATAAAAGTGTAAATTAAGTCTCCTGTAGTGAATGATCTGAAAATGAAGGTCTGAAGGAAAGGAGGCGGGTCTGGCACCTCTGAGTGCTTCACTTTCAGATGGCTTACACGGCTCTTAAGAGTGTTCTGTATTGTGGCCAAGTCTAACAGTAAAACAACTCTTTAAAAAAAAGTAGGTGAGTTTTAGGTTTGTCTCTCATATTCTCTCCTCCCTGCTTGGGGCCCTGGTGCCTCTGGCCAGTGAAAGTCCTGAGCAGAAAAGAAAAGAGTGCATAGCAGGAGACACTGCTGTGTTGTGACTATGCTCTGTGACTTGGGACAAATTGCCTTCTCTGCTTAGTTTCCATTTCTCCAAGTGCAACGTGGAATTTAAATCATCCACCCCATGGTTCTCCGTGGATCTGGTGGGCTTCTGAGGAGAGTGAATTTCAAACTGGTATTCTGGAGCCACTCAGTCTAACGCAAGCTTTACTTTGCTCTGGGAGTAAACCCAAAGAAAAGGTCAATTTCGCAGACATCTTGAGGTTGTGTTCCAACGTCCTCATTAAATAACTGAAGTCCAGACTGGCAGGCCCAGGGGAATATTCAATCAAGTCGAAAAAGGCCAAGTCATTACTGGAACTCCATCATCAGACCTGTAAACACAAGCATTTATTTGTGGGCGTCATGTGACAACGTGTTCGCTTGTACTACTCTCTCCAGTACAGGTTCCACTTGTCAAATGTGTATGACCCTTCTGATAATTCCTGAGAGTGGAGAGAGCAAGACGAAAGGAAAGAGAGAAAATTACAGCTCTAAACAGATACTGGACAGCGAAGATCAAAACAGCCTCTGGCTTGACTGGATGAGTCATGGGTATAGTCAGACCACAAATAGAAGCATAGCTTCTCTGCTGAAGGGCAGTCTTCCTGTCTGGAGAGGAAACCCAGCTCTGATTGGAGATAGTAGTTTTTGCAGACTTCAAAGCGTCTCAGGCAACTGAACAGACAAGAGAAAGGGCTGGTAAACAATGTTTCAGGTGCTTCTCTGGAGAACCAGCCACACAGCTCTGATTTGATGCTGTATAGACATACTTTCATCGGAAGCCAAAAACTGGTGGTTTATTTGTATGCCCGGATTTTTTCTTCTTCGGCTTCTCTCTATAGTATCACTCCCTTCTAGCGTCTGCATCTAATTTCATCTCAAGTAATGCAAGTTTTTTCTCCAGGCCGACATTCCAGGGCACAGAGAGATAATGGTGAAGGGCCATCTAAGGAGGTAGGAGGCAAGGGTACATGCTTTGAAACTCTAGGAGGAAGGCAGTGACTTAAACAGGACAAGCTTGAGATTCAGAAGGTGTGGCAGAACAGAGGAACATTCTAGTGCTTTCTACTAGGTGGAGAGGCCAGGGGAAAGAGAAGCCTCCTGAATTTAAACTTTAGCACTAAGTCCGGGTGTAGCTTAAAATTTAGTGCACATGTGAGGAAGAAGAGCATGGAACACTGGGATGAGTGAATGGGACCCCGTGTCGGAGGCACTGAGTGCCATGTTAAAAGTCTGGACCCTATCCTGTACACTGTGGGAGCAAGGAGGCAAGAAGCAGAGACTATGGAAAGATGTGAACTCCAACCGTAGGAAGGGAAGGATGAATAAAGCAATATCAGGACGATCAACTACAACTTTGTCACTTGGATGCTTGTCCAGCACAACGTAAGCCCCCTGGACTTAGAGAGCCCGTAGGAGAGAAGTTGACATTGATCTTTCTAATCAGTGGAGGATATCAATATAAAAGTTTTTCACCACTGCATGTTTTTTGTATGTTAAGGTCATTGAGTTGAGTAGATGGGACCTGGAAAACTATAGCCAGGTGATTGATAATGACAGATGCAGAATGTCCATTTGATAGGCACAGGGGACAGGCGGTGAGGAAGAAGTTACCCACACAATGTGTTTGACACGTGAGGTTTTGATTGACACAGGTTCACTTCTCAGCCCACGTTTCTTTTCCAACCTGCGCTAGTTGCTTTCCTAATTGCTGTGATAAATTACCAGCTAAAGTGACCTACAGAGGAAGGATGCGTTTAGACTTATAGTTCCAGAGTCTACAGGCCATGGTGGTGGGGAAGCAATGGTGGTAGGTGCAGGAGGCAGCCGGTCACATTACATCTGTAATCTGGAAGCAGGCATCATGAAAGCTGGCCAGCCCCTTTTTCTTCTCATTCAAATCGAAACCCCAGCCCATAGAATGGTACCTTCCACTTTCAGGGTGTCTTTTCCCACCCCAATGAACCAAATCTAGACTTACTTAAAGGCTTGTCTCCATGCTGAATCTAGCTCTGGTCAAACTGAAATTGACAGTCGGTGTTAACTATCACACAGCTCTGGTTTCGTTCTGAGTCTCAGCCCTTGGAAGACAGGGATCCCGGGCAAAGCTGAGCTTCTGTCAGGCAGCTGTGCCCTAGCTTCCTGTCTTAGGGTGGGTGAGTCACCTGTTCCCACTGGATCCTGCATTCCTCATGTGTGAAATGAGCATGGTACAATAGTCTAGCTGTGTGTCTGAAATAAGAAGCACCTGTTGCCAGTGTTCTCTTTAGTAAGCAAACAAGCAAAGCAAGCCAATTAAGTTCTCCTGTCATCATGCATGTCTTACAGACAGGCTAATAGATGATACATTAAATGACACATAATGCTCAAAAGGCTATAGAGTGACATGAACTCTGTTCTAGATGCAAACCTCAGCCACCTCACTCTCAACACCGTTCTTTCTACTCCAAGCAGGTGATACTGAAGTCTAGAAGTAAACAAAGAAATGTGTTCTGCTTCCCATGATTTCTCTTTTTATTTTTATTCATGTACACATTGAGGTGTGTTTATTGTATGCGTGCAAGTGCCTATTAAGGTCAGGAGTGAGCAGCAGATACCATGGAGCCAGAGGCAGAGGCAGTTGTGAGCTGTCTAAAGTGGTTGCCGGGAACTGAATTCAGGTCCTCTAGAAAAGCAGTAAGTTTTCCTAAGCCCTGAGCAGTCTCTTCATCCCTGCTATAATTTTTATTGAATACACCATGCTTTCATTATTTCTTCTACAAAAAGCCAGACCAACTGCAAGGGAATCATTTTAACGGGGTCACTGCAACATTTTAGTAGTTGGATGCATTCTGTTAAAAACCACTTCCTTTCATTGAGATGCACGCAGCTGTTGAGCTTCCTTATGTGGGTAGAACTTCATGGCCAGCTGCAGGAGGTTGTGCTCTTGGATGCAGTAAGCCGATAGACAGAGCAGCTATACATTCTTTTTGTAAAGCTGTGAGTCTCTCTGGCTAAAAGGGACCCTGAGCTCCTGCAGTCCAATAGCTATCCAGAGGTTTTAATGCTTTTCTTGAATTGAGACATCACTTCAGGATCCCAGACCTGGAGTTGTCCATCTTCTTGTGACATTTCCAGACACTTGCTCTGTAATTAACTCACATTCAACATGGCCGAAAAAAAGTCATGTTACCATCCCAGGTCCCATGTCTTCCTTCAGAGATCCACTCACTCCAACAAACTAAAACCTGTTGTTTTACATCCATTTCTCTTTTTCAGTTAGTAAGTTCTGATCACTCCCTCTCTAAGGCGTTTCTGCAGCCAGTCTTTCTGGGCACTTTCCCTATCTACACTCAGGTCTTCCGCTGGACTGCCCTGGACTAGGTGGCTTCCTACCTGCTCTCTCACGACCCTTGGTGATCACATCTACACATCATGGTTCTAAATAGGGTGTGTTTTCCAAACTTACCAACCATGGAACTTTTTTTTCCACTCCCAGGGCACTTTCTGGGAAATACTTGTCCAGCATTTCCAGATGAATTGTTGTCCCCTCTCACTGTGACATCTGTCCACCCCCCTTTGTCACTAAACTTGTTATTTCCTCTGCTTAGAATGCCCTTCTTCCTGGCTCCTGCCACTGGGAAAGCCTACGCTGTTTCACAGCTCAGTTCAAATGTTCCTTCTTCTCTGAAGCTGCCTTTGATCTCATGGCCTGGTGTGACCCCTGCATTTTTGGAGAACCATGTACATGACTCCATTATAATATTTAATAGCATATGCTATGTAAAATATGTCATCTGATAGTGTAGACATGAGTCTATTACATATTTAATAATTTATATACACATTGGATAAAATATTTACTGTAATTTTAAAATGACATGCTGGTTGTGTGTATTTGAGCCTATCAGCCAACAATTCTAAAGTCTCCTAAGAGATGGGAGTTATGCGTTTCTCTTTCCTGTGCATCCAGGGTCTGGCATGTTGACTGTCTCTTTCATGTCCTTACAACATGGAATATTTAGACTGAAGCCCGATGAACTCACTACAATGAAGCAACCTATAGTTTTGCACAGTGTGACCAGCCCTCTTTATCTTTGTTACTACTGCCAGGGCAATATGGAAAAAGGGAGCATGGTGGCATTTGGGAATACTGGAAGTCAAAGACAGAGGACAACATCTCTATCTCTATCTCTATCTCTATCTCTATCTCTATCTCTATCTCTATCTCTCTACAGTTATAGTTCAGGAGTCTCCTGGGAGAGGGCTTTTAGGAAAGAGGAACTCCTAAAGATAGATTCCCTAATGATCAAGACCCTACATTACCAAGCAGCTGTCTGTGTGAGGCATTGTGGTGAGACCTGTGGAGAGAGTGAGCCCTCTAAGAGACTCTAGCAAGCTGTTAGACTGACTTGCATCCTATCCCTTCTCTTGAGTTTTTTTGGAATGTTTTGAGTGTTTCTGGATAACAACAAACACATTTAAGAACATGAACTTGTCAGAATGTGAAGGCAAAGAAGCAGCTAGACGCGGAACTGGCAGGAACCAGAGGGAGTAGAACCGCAGTGAAGCAGGATGTGGATACACCTTCACTTCTCCTTTCTGGTTGTCTGTTGGAATTTTTCTTGCCAAAGACCGGTATTCTCGGTCCTCCAGTGATTTGGAAAGCTGTGTCAAGAAAGTGGATAGCTGTAGAGTTATGGGGTACTGCATTTGCTGGGCCACAGGGCTGGGATGGTAGGGGAGGCAGGACATAGGAAGTTTGACTGCACCTACCCCATGCTATCACAGGGCGGGTGTTGGGCCAGAGAGCAGCCCCAGACACCACTGAATGCTGCCAAAGAGCTGAGAATGGAGTAGGGGCCCACAGGCTGGATCTGGCCCAAGATGGGGGGGGCTAAAGAAAGGTGGGAGCTCTGGCTGGTCCTGTAAGGAGAGTTCTTGGCTCGGCCCGGAACAGTCTTGGGCATGGTGGCGGCCGTGACTGGAAGTGCAGAGAAGCCTTCTATGGGAGATTAGACGGCTCTGTAAGTGAAGGCCTTCTCCTTGGCTCCTCATGGCGGATCTCTATGAAAAGAGACAGTCTGTGGTTTTAAAGCATTTATTGTCATGGCAGAAAGTGGCTGAGCTAAACCGTACCCCACTTCTCAGGGCAGGCCTGAGGTTAAATACCTTTTGCAGGGAGGAGTGTCTAGGAAGGAAAGCTTATTGGCTAAGCCCTTCAGGCCTTTAGGTGCCTCATTAAAATGGAGATCTGTCCTGAGCCTATATGACCTGTAGTCATGTCCTTTACCTGTGGAGGGGCTTGGGGTATTGCTCTTACATAACTGACAGCCACAAATCTATAAGGAGCTGTGGCTAGTGACAGGGGACTGGAGCCCGGGAACAGGCAAAGCACCTACTGTCCCTTCAAGGTCTCTGGGGTTTCAAGCCTTAGCTTAACCTGGGACCAAGCTGCCATTCACAGTCTCACAGCTAGCTCTGAGTATCACATGTAGCTAGGTTTACATGTACCTTACTGCTTCTCCTTAAACCGCAATCTTTGAGGTCAGGGATTTGGTACATTGTTGATTGGTTGGGCCACCTTTGACAAATTCTGCCTCAAGTCCTTTTGCAGACCTGGTGAAACTATAGATGACTAGGGAACATCTTAGGAAATAAATAGTCACTCTTTGGGGCAACATTCCTTTACAAGTCTACATTCCGATGGCTAGATTCCCTTGCAGGAAAACCAATCTTGTTTGTTTTAATAAGCAAGTACAAGATTCCTCTCTTATGTGTTATGACTCTCTACTAAGGAACATTCCAGGACTTTCTTTCTTTTACCTCTAGTAAGATAGCACACTGCCTCGCTGATCAGGCTTCATTTGCATTACAGCACTGGACCACACAACTGATGTACATTTGAAATACACTTGGGAAAGCGTCTTCCAACATCTTAAAATAGACAAGCAACTCTTCAGTTTGGGGACAGTCCATGAATTCCCCATCTGTGCAATAATAACACTTCCCTGAATACTCCACTGCAGAATTTATAGAGTTTTTTGTTTATTACCTTGATTCATTTCTAAAACAATATTTGGTCATTTAGCCATCTTTGACGAGGGCCTGGCACATACCAGGTGCTGGGGTAGGGACACGGATGGAATTCTGAACAACGTGGACTAAGCCAGCAATACTAAAGGACTGAAGGTCTTGAAGACAGACTTGCTGTTTTAGAGACAAACTGAGTAATGATTATTTTATTATTTTCAAGGAGCCAGAACTCAAACCCAGGCTTCCCTTTCCCAACAGAGACTCTCTTTGCATAGCTGTCAGCATTGAACCCACTGTGGAAATCTCTGAGAACCTCCTCTGTGTAGACTGATCAAATGACCTAATGCCAATTCAAATGTCAATGGAGCAGACCGAGAAATATGTAAAACTCCAGCAAATGACAAAACAAGTCATCTTGAGAAGTGCTCTGAATGTGAAAGGGGGGGGGGGGTTGTTAGGAGAGGCCTAAACCTAAACAGTGAACAAGAGCAGCAGCCGTATGACAGGAGGCCCCAGAAAGATGTTTTAAGCTAGACGTGAGCATCCAGGACCAGCTGAGAACAGAACTCCTTGATTGACTGTGCTGAAGTCAGGTGTGGACTAGCTGTGGCTTCAACTCAAACAAGTGGTCATCAGGGTTCTCATAATGTGCTGAATGGGCATAGTGTGGACAGTGAAGTAGAGAGGCTATCCTACATCAAAGTTGGGCTGTGTGTGTGTGTGTGTGTGTGTGTGTGTGTGTGTGTGTAGAGAAACAGGATAGGGCTCGAAAGCCTTGTGCATCCTGCGAGCACAGTGAGGTGCTGCTTGTGCTTCTGGTGTCAGAGCCCTGTGTGGTGACATAAAGTTGAAGGTGCTTAGAAGTTAAGGTGAGATAGCTACTCTAATAAGTAGTCAACTGACCTTGGAGGATTAGGAAAGTGAACTTCTGTTTCTCATTCACTTCTCAGCCCAACCCGTGTGGGAGGGGCTAAACCTTCAGGGAATCACTAGAAGCCTGGGGATCTTTCATCCTTGACTTGACTCCCTATCCTTTTCTTTCTATGTGGTACTCAACTGGCAATGTAAAGAATAATCATTCGGTACCTGTAGAGAATTTAAAGATGAGGTCTAGAGGTTTCGTACTTTGTCTCTGGTCTTCCTTGGCTAAAATCTGGCACATGGCCAAACTTACCTACAAGGCATCCTGGGAAAACATATACTGTTTAACAAACTGTCTCTGTCATGTCCTGAAATATGCAGAATCAGGAGACAGAGAGAACGGGGACATTATGCTCATGTGATGGGACATGACAGGACTTGTCCAAAGGCTTCCAGAAACCTCCCCCAGCAGATGAGGCACAGGACCAACAAGTCAGAGAGGCTTCTAGATGAGCAGGACCTGCTGGTCAAAATGCTTGGAAAAGGAATTATAATGAATAATTATAAGTAAGTACTTAGATGTAAAAAAAAAAAAATTCCAACCACAAGAAAATGGACAAGAGAGCATCCTAGCTCTGCTCTTAAAATAATAGCAAATGGAAGCTCAGCCACACAGACAGCTTCTAGTTTCAGTGAGTCCCATGTGGTTTACTTACGCTGACAACCAAAGCTCTGAACGGACCCTCACGATAACCCCAGGACGACAACATGGTCGAAAATTGTCACTCCCATTTTAGAAGTGGAAAAACCTATGTGGATAGAGGTTACCCAGGGCTACCCAGCAAATGAGACAAATTTGCAACTCAAACCCACACTGTGTCTTTCCACAATTACACAGATTCTCCCCGGCACAGAGATGTTGACCACACTTCAGGAAGTTGACTCAGTTCCAGCTCTGGACAAGAGGCCAGAATCCAGCGACATTTCCCTTAATCACCGCCCTTCTGTCTGCCCGACTGTTAGAATCAGCGGCGCTCCTCCTCGTTCAGAGAGCATGTACATGTTAGCTGTCATGCAGTGTGTGCAGCATCTGACAGCCCTAATATCACTGTTTGTATTATCAGACAATTACCAGCCACACTCGTATTCATAATTTGACTAACAACTCTCGACAATGATTATTTTTTCCTTTTCTGGCAAAACAAATATAGAAGCATTTTCTTTTGAGCATCAGCGCTGATGCTTTTTGGCATTCTATCAGCTAAAGGATTTTTTTTTTTTCAAAAAAAAAATGTTAGTCGTACTCCCCCACATCTCGCTAACTTTACAGTCCCCCATGGCATCTGTGTGCAGTGAACTGAGCTGTTGAGACTAAATGTAATTTGCAATCAAGCTTCTGTTAACATGGAATGTACCGGCTGGCCCGCTGCAATATGGGTTCTCATTCTGTCTAGCATATGGTCGCATTAAATCCAGTCTCCAGAATGTCTCTTGTTACCACATTGTCAATCCGTGCAAAGCAGAGAACCCTAAAAAACCACTAAAGGAACATATTTTTGGAATTGGCGCTTCTATGGATCTTGACAAGAGCTGTCCAAAGACATACTTGGTTACTTGAAGTGAACCAGCCCTGTCAGATCCATGAACACATACATACTGACACACCGCAAACTTGAAACTTGGTTGGATGGTCTGTAGTCACAAGTATAGGGATTCCACTGGGGGACAAAGGGGAGGTGATGGGCTCAGCTCCGTTAATTACTATATAATTCTTTTCTCACCATTTCAATATTCTAGGAATCTCAGAATAGCTAGAGGTAGACAGGGCATCAGCAGTCTTTGTGTCTAATACTGTAGGATCTAGAGTTGAGCTTATGTTTGAACCCTGCACCTCATCGCTCATAGTTTAGTGATCTTGGACACATGAAGGTTTGTGTGCCTGAGTTTCATCACCTGTGAAATGGAAGGGAATCAGGAATCTCATCACATCTGAGGACATTTTGGAGTATTAATGACCTAAGCTTGCCTAAATAATGGCCATTTGAGTAGACAAAGCCTTCCTCACCATCTTCACTCTCAGATCCGGTGCCCCTCTATTTCTCACAGTATCTCCTGATGTTTGTTTGCATTTTCTTTCTTGTCTTGTTACCCCTGGTGTCCAGGATCTCTGTCCATTCTAAGGTGCTCTGATCATAAATAAAAAGTTTGTGTTTTGTTTAACACAAAGGTTTGCCCCACCTCGAACAGGACCTGCAGGTTTAATCTGCTTCTCTCTTCCAGGAACTTGTTCGCTCTGCTTTCTTTCATGAGACAATGTCGATCTCTAAAGCAAGCTGACTTGTACTTGGTGTTGTCTGTGCTGCACTCGACATGGCAGCACAGGCTGAGCACAGTGTCAGAGCTGCTGTGACACAGCCTAGTCCTATGTGTTAATGAGTAGATTCGCCTGCTTTCTTCAGCACAGCCGCAGAGAGGACCAATGTGCACACAAATTCACTGTGCTGTGTATAAAAATGGACCAGTCCTTGGAATATTCACAAAAAGCAGTTGTGAATGAACCATTTTATACTTTAAGTGGTGAGATAAGCCCCATGCCAAGGAGCCCCTGTATAATGTTCTGGAGGGAAAAAGTTTAGCAGAGTAACTTCCTTGGTTGTCCATGTATTACATAATTTTTTTTTTTTTTTGTAGATTTTATGGTTGATTCTCCAAGCAGAAAAACTATGTACAAAAGGTTTATGAGACACCAGAGTGCTGACATGTAATACTCCAATGTTTGAAGAGTACTTTAGAAGGCCAGGTCAAGCTGGAGAAAGTGTTTTAGTTCTAAATAAGTACATCTACTAAAAAAACCAATGGACGGTCCCAGGAAACAACACCAAATATATATCCAGCAGATTGTCCACAACAGAGATTCTGGAAGATGTATTAAAGTCAATAAAGATACCAGGTGATCTGATCTCCAAAGCAGGGAAGAGCCGGACGCTGAGACGGTGACCTCACCCTATCTTGAATGGGCAGAAGTGGAGAGAGTACCTTGGCCAGATCCTAAGTGACTTTGCAAAATTTGTCAAAAGATTGACATATCTGCAGATCTAAAAGCAATGACTAATATGCTAATTTAGCAAGAGGCTGAATTGTCTCTTAATGTTATTTTTTCCTAAACAAACTATTTCCCTAAGTGTGCTCTGCCCAGCACTCCATCTTCAATTATTGCTAAATAATCAGATTTAGTCTATTAAATTTCATTTCCGCGTCTACATTGTTCCCAGCTCTGACATGGTATCTGGGATGGTTTTCCTGACATCCTCTGGACCTTGATGCAGTGTGCTGATGCTGTGATATCGATATCAGCAGCTTCAGAAGGTTCAGACCTCAGTCCCACAAGGTGCATGGGATGTAGATGCTCCTAAAGGAGGTCTCACCCGAACGTGTGAGAGGATGAGTCAGCCCATGACGAACTTGAGCGTCAGCCGCTGGTGGCCTGCTCTCATGGAGATCACAGAAGTCAGCGTTCTGTTGGGCTGCTAGGCTCAGTGCTCAGGCAGAGTGGAAAAACTCATTAGCTTGCCTTAATTAGAGAACTTCCAAAGTACTTTAATGTCAGCCTGCTTCCTACCACCTCATTAATGTATTCAAAAGATTTTTACACCTTTAATGTGGGAATGATTTTCTTAATTCTCTCTGCACCAAAATGCCACAGAGTCAAGCTATTGAGCTAAAGAACAAACAGCACAATTATGTCAGTGGAAGTTGCGAGTCTTTGAACCAATAGCATTTAGTATAAGGCAGGTCATTTAGCACCATTGCAGTGACTAAGACCACTCTTCTTTTCCAGTGCATTTTATAGTTTTTAGGAATTTTTTCCATCAACCAGTACATTCTCATAAGATGCTAAATGAAGATTTGGGGCAGGTGGAGTTATCTTCATTGTACAGATGAGACATTAAGACTCAGAGTCAAGGACTGAATAGGGGAATCTTTCTGCTCGCCTAAGGTTGACAACAGGAATATAGACCTCAAGCAAAAGTGATATGAGATACTGTCCTGTCAGGAATAAATAGGGGCCTTGGGAGACAAAGCTGGTTTTGAGGGAACGGTGGCAGATTTAGTTTAAGGTGTGTTGTGTGAGGCTGTCTGGAGACCCTGGAATGGGATGAACAGAGTCTCGCAGCTGCCCCTTGCTAGAAATGCATAATCTCTTCAACCTGCTGGAACTGAGCATTTTTGCTGCATCAAGATCTCCCTGAGATAGCCTGAGATTATGTTAGTCCAACTTAAATATATCTGTACAGTCCGCTGCTCTCCGATTCCCCAGAGCCCAGCATAGCCTTAGATAACACAGGCTTCATATTGTGCTCTCCTAACTGCCCACTTTGATGTCCACAGACAGCCCTTCTGGGCAACTTGAGCTACTGTCTGTCTCCTATCAGTTAGGAAATGAAAGTCTGTTAAGATGCAGAATGTGCCCAATGATACAGACAGCTACCAGCAGAGCAGCAGGGATTGGTCCCTAGGCTGGTGACTCTTTGCCAGGACCTATACCATTGTTTGTGGTACAGATTTCTCGAGTCTCAATTACACTCTTCACCTCATTCTCTCCCTGGCTTTCTTTCCCTACTCCAGGGAGCGTGCGGGACTTTTCTGGTGGTCTCCTGACCACATCTAATGTATGTATTTTGGTATGAATTTATATACTCTTCTGTCATTTTTTTTCAATTCCTATTTGTTCTTGAGCCCTTGTTACACTTCCGGCTCTAGGCATACAGTGATGGAGTGGCCAGTCCTCCTCCATGGCCTCCTGCTTACTTGGACATAACATGTCTGCATTGTGGAAACTGGACTGCCCGAGTGTGTCTTCAGCTATCCACATGCTTCATAGCTGATCAGCAACTGTAAGGTTTTTTTAATTTGGAGGTGAGAAATTTAAGCTAAGTCTTTTCCTGGGAGGTATATAGGCTACGCAAAAGAAGATGAAGTAATGAAGTAGCGATGTCACTCAGTACTCCAAATCCACAAGTGGGGCTGCTGAATACTGAAACATAGCTGTGTATGGGGAAGAGGTGTTTCCCAAGAGCCCTGGGAGCAGACAGCAGTTCTCTAGAATGTCTCCTTTACAGAAAGGGGAGCACTTTGCTGTTGATCACAGCCTATATGAAGTGGGCAGAAAGTCGGGGATTTTATGTTGGCTCTTGTTGAAAGGATAATTTTGCAGTTGATTCCCATGCATCTTGAAGAAAGGCAGTAATGACTAGGAGTGAACGTGAATTTGCCATAATCACGGTGTTTTCTGTCCTGCTCACTAGGGTTGCAAGTCTGCAGACTGGAGAGCTTTAGTACTGGGTTTGATAGGATCTCCTATGCTGGGACTGTGTGTAAGATGGGGAGATAAGAGCAGGCTCCCACCACATTTGCTTCTTTCTGTATTATGAGACCAACATGACTCCTAAAGGGGGGCGGAACTTCCCTGTCAGTCAGGAGGTTTCCAGGGAGGTCCTGATGCTATTTTGCCTATTCAATACTTTGTATTAATAACTTGGTTATTTTTTAAAAAGGGATGAGTGCATTTGCAGATGGCACTCCGCTCAACCCAAAAGCTGAGAACACTGATCCATGGGTAGCATTCTGGGTGATGGTGTGCTGGGCTGAGTGAGTTCTCATGCTCTTTGACATGAGATAGCAGTGTAAATATAATTAGCAACAACAAACTATGTATATGTATATCAAATTAGTAACTTGCACGTGGTCAGCACAAAAGGTGATTACCCTGGCTGGATCCATCTTCACTGTGTATTTCAACCAAATCACCACACAAATCGTCATCAAGTACAGCTACATGTTAATCAAAAGGGCAAGTCTTGTGCAGAGATGGCACTGTAGCATCAGTGAAGAAGAGGCTGCCTGTTGATCATGTCAGCCATCTGCAGCAAGGCCACTCTAAGCAGGCAGTGCTTCTTCAAGTTCAGTCTCATTAGCCATCAAGTGGCGACAGGTCTGTTTATCTTTTCAGAGAATCACAAGAACCCAAACGGAAGTGTGCCAAGGCTTCTTTGAGCTCCTTCAACAAACTCATGGCAATAATAAGAGTGGTCACCAAAGAGTCATATTTAAAATGACCTGGACTATGTAAAGGGGACTGGCATCAACACAGCAGACCGAAGCAGAACATAAGAAGTACAGTGGGTGTGGAGCTAAAAGCATCAAGGACTATACTCAGCACAACAAGACCCATAGAAGTGCTTATCTCAGGACAAACTCCCAAAAGCATGTGTTAGCGAGAGTTCAATTAGCCAGGCACATTGGAAAATAAAAAATAAAAAGGGAGATCTCATATCGATGTTTATATATACAAAGGGATTTCATGCCAATGAGAGTATTGATATATTTGTTCTGCATTCTCTTAAAGAGTTAAAAGGAAATAGAATTTAGAAGCTTTACTATTGCAATTTCCCGTTAATGAATCTAGGCGACCTGGGGACAAAAGACCTTTTGCGTGGCTTGCTGGCTTTTCTTCTTTCTTCTTGTGACTGCCATGTGGTGAGCACTAGCTGTACGAGAGGTTCACTGAGATTTGATCATGTATGTCAGCTACAGAATATTGGTTTTCTTAATAAATAGATGCAGCTCAAATCTGCCATGAGGTCACTACAGGAGAAGGCTACCAGAGCTCATGAGGAAGACTTGGGGCCATTTTCCCCTTCCTAGCAGGCAAGTATTCAGAAAGGACAGCTGGTGCCAAGGTTAAAGGTATGAGACATCCTAATGCATTCTCAAAAGACAGTGCTATCGGTTGGAATCATTGCCAGGAAGGCCAAGGTTAGCTCATGACAGCCTGCAGGGTCCTTTCAGGGACACCAGGGAGTCTCACTCCCTCCTGAGTGGCCTCTGAATAATCTGTGTGCACCAGGCTAGTGCACTCGTCCACTGAATAATAACTATTGTGGGCAGATCTTCATAGCTCATGAGCTCACTGAAGGCAGAGACCATGTTGTATCTTCTTTACCTGTTCTTAGCTCATCACAGCTTAGTAACTGAGTAAGTCTTAGTGAAGAAAGGACTCTACATGGATCTCCCTGAAAGAACGGGTCCCGGTATGATTTATGGAGAGCTTCGGGATCTTTATGTTTTTTCTGCATCAGCTAAATATAACATCAAGATTTATTTTTCGGGAGCTGTGTCTTCTCCCTTCTACTTCTGCAGATTCAAATGCTAATGATAATTGCTAACACTTATTTTGTGCTTTGCACACCAGTACTCTCCTCAACACTTGCCTGTCTTATGATCTAAGCTGCTTTTGTAGATATGGAAGCTTGGATTGACAGAGGTGATGTAACCCAACCACAGGAAGGAAGTTGAGATGTGACTGGGCCGGAATTTGATCCCTGCTGTATTTGACGTATGCATTATACCATTCTATGATATATGAAAGATTGTGTTTTATTTGGGGGAGGACACTTTTTCAGAGACTCACTTCCAAGGAAGACACGTACAGTCCCTTAGAACTAAAACAGTTGTGTTTATTTAAGAGGAGTTAGGCTTTGTGGAATTTTACTCAAATATTAGGCTTCCTACTTGAAGATGATGTTTGCTCTAATAGTGGTTTTTAAAAAGCCCATAGTTTTCTTAGTTTGGTTTCTGTTGCTGTAATTTTTAAAGACTGACTCGGAGGAGGGAGGAAGGACTTATTTGCTTTATGTATCCCAAGTCCCAGTCCATTGAATGGGTGCAAGGTAGAAACTCAACACAGGGACCTGCAGGAAGGAACTGAAGCAGAAGCCATGAATAAGGGCTGCTGGCTCACTCAGCCTGTGTTCTTATGCAACCAGGACCACCTGCCTAGGGAACGATTCCCTAGAGTGAGCTGGCTCCATCCACATCAGCCATCAATTAAGAAAAGGCTTCACAGACTTGCCTCCACATCAGTCTGTTGGAGGCACTTTCTCAACTGAGGTTTCTTCTTCTCAGATGACTCCAGCTTAAGTCAAGTTGCCAAAAAGTTACCAGGAGAATAAGATTAGGGCACATCTGGTGGAGCTGGACTGTCAAGAATTATGGAGAGAATAATAGCCACTTCCCCCTGTTTTCTGCATACCGGTTACCATGCCAATAGGCAATAGGCATACCGGTAGGGAAGAGTGCAAGCTCCCAATGATAGAGGAACGAGGAGGGGGAACTCTTGGCTCCTTTACTTTAGAGCTGGGAGATCTTTCTGCCACCTCTAGTGCTGTTCAATTGGTTTGTGCATCACTCCAGAGTCCCTTGGCTTCTGGGGCACTTCAGAGACCAGCAGACACAAAGAAGCCAGGGATTTTGGTTCATGGGTGATTCTCACTTCAAACTTAGGGCTGTCTCTCTGATGAGCACTGTGTTCTCCAATGAAGCCGGCAAATCCCCAGGGAAGACACTAGCTTCACAGGATTACACATACACAGGGAATTGCTGCTGATTTTCATGAAAGCCTGAGATTGTTATCAATGGTAGAGCCCAATAGTGAAACGTTTATGCCAAAACTATATCTATACACAGAAGTATATTATTTGGTCATTAAAACTTGTTGACTTCTTAACTTTGCAGTATTGTGAATGAATCTGGAGGGCATAGCTAAGGGAGACAAGACAGGCCCAGAAAGACAAATACCACAGGGATGACCTCACTCATTTGAGAAATCAAAACAAGCTGATGTCATAGGTGTGGACTGGGAAAGTGGTAATCAGACAGTGTGGAGAGGAGGCGAAGGAGGAGAGATCATGGCCCATGCCTGACTAGGTAAAAAGAAGACGGTCTGAGCACAACTGCATAACTATGGTGAATATTGCTGTGTGTATTTTCAAATACCTACCAGAAGAGAAGGATCTGAATGTTTTCACAGTAAAAAAGAATTATAAATGGCTGAGATAATTATATATGCTAAAATACCACACTGATTATTGCACAAAATATTCTTGTATCCCATACTGTATCTAAAAATATGTACACCTATTACATGTCAAGTAAAAATACAATAACAACGTTTAGAAGAAAAGTAAGCAACAGATATTTGGCTGACTTTTGTCTACTGCTTGGATCTGGCAGATGGGTGTGGGCAGGAAGCTCCTGGACCGTAACAGACGCTGACCATCAGTGGGTGTGGGTGATCATTCCTCCCAGTTCCTGAGAAGACTGGTCACCTTGTCCTTGGGAAGATCAAACTGAAAAATCTAAGTTACTGCATCATGGTATACAGTTGAGCCTAAGGGACAGAGTCGTCAGAAAACAGAGAATACAATGGCCACCTGTTATTCTGATTCAGGGCTGTGTGAATCAGACTAGCCAGTCAAAGGCTTTTTTCTGTCTTCAGAGATGTGTTTGTCTGTCTGCAAGGGCAGAGATGAAAGGCAACTTGTTAGAAACCCTTCTCCCTCATGATGGGTGAGAGACAAAATGTCTACCTACTGCCACCTGGTGGTCATAGTTTGTCACTGCAGCTTAAATTAGCTTCTTCACTTAGAAAAGGTCAGTTATATAGAAAAGCAACAATGAAAAAACATGGTTCCTGGCCTTGAGGATCTCACAGTCCAATGGAATTCATTGGCATGCATTTTAAGTAAAAGGTGCAAGGTGTTATCAAGACGCAGCAAGGGGAAGAACATCTTTGAGTTGAGTCTTGAAGCGTCCCTTGTAGGTACCACTGTGACAAAAAGGAGGTTTGTTCTAAATAACTGACTTGTTGGTAAGGAGCACGGGAAAAAGAGGACAGGAAAAAGCTAAGGCAAAGGTAATAGCAGACCCCAGGAGCCTTGAAACGCCTAACCAAGGAGACAGGTCTGCTCTAGAGCATTAAATCAGAAAATAATGGGGTCAGATTTTACTGATAAAAGGTAGACCCCCAGTGTCTACACATAAGCTTTCAAATATTCACCAGTGGAAGCCATTATTTGAAATAGAAACATCATGGTTATGATTAAAGACAGAGTTCGTAGGTCAAAAGTCATTCCAACACTGTGTCCCCCATGAGTGGTACATGCCAACACTTTTGACAAGCCAAGTGGCTCAATAGAGCCACATTTGATAACCCCTGCTGCAGGATGGGAATTCTGACCTGAAATGATCAACCCCTCTGTGGTTTTAGAGTTCACTGAATCCTGTCCAGTCTACAAGGATATTTATAAATCAGGTCTGAGATCTTATTCCCCTTTTCTAGACCTGTTCTAGATATTTCATTTCATGGCCATCCCTATTTTATTGGTCAGTTTACAAACACGACCTAGATCCCCCAGCTCTAGCTTCTAGCTTTGTTTTGTGATAAGAAGGTGGAGATTAGCCATTTCTACAGTCTCTACTAAGAATCTTTTGTCTGCCACCCCATGTATCAACTCACGTTCGGTATCTGCACCCTGTATGTCAGCCCCAGCTCACAGATTGTCTGATACAGTTATGAGAAGCAAATGCCTCACATCTTACCATGGCATTCGTTCTAAGAACTGCACTTTGTTTGTACTCAAGAGCTTTCCGCTGAATGGCAGCAGGACCCCAGTTTGCAAGAGTTTCAGTTTTGTGACAACGTGTGACTGTTGCATGGCATTGGCCACAGGTGAGAAATTTCAGACCCATCTTTGACCAAGCGTGAGTGGCCTCCTGATGGGCGAAGATGACTCCATTCCTAAATGCAATTTCTGGTGCCAGCCACAAATTCCCACCCACCAAGCAGTATTTCCTGTGATTCTCCCTCTTGTTCTTGTCTTTACTCACGCTTTGCCCACTCTCTCTGCATGGCAGGGTCAGTTTGCTCTCACTCTCCCACATAACTTCGCTGTTTCAAGGCTGTGTCCGGAACTGCCTCCTTCTCGCCATCTGGTCACTATCTGCCATGCCTTCCCACCCAGCCCCCACCTTTCCTTGAGGCCTTCACACAAAGATGCTAACTCACGCAGTGACTTTTTCCACAGTGCTCAGTGTGTTCCCTGTGGCTGAATAACTACTTCCACAATGAATCTTCCTTAGGTTCATTATTTCCCTGAGAGCTCCTAGACCAGAGTTGTTTTATATGGCTGCTGCCAAGTTCAAGAAACACTAAGCAAGTGAATATCACACTCTACAGCTAATGCTTTTGGGCTGTGAGTCTTCATTAAAGGAGATGGAAGAGTAATACAGCCTCTTGCTATTGAGGCAAAGCAGTGGAACATGAGATGTGAGATGTAGCAGACTCTTACTCATTTCAGTCAGTTGTAGAACTCTTCATTTTTGTGCTCACCTCCCTTCAGCAAACAGAACTCTAGAGCAAGGGAATCATGGTGTCTCCCCCATGTCCTCAGCCACGGTATACTACCAATTGTCTGCTCAATGGATTTTCACTTATAAGGTTCCATGTCAATGTTGATGACATTTGGAGTCTGTAAAGATGCTTCTAAGTCAGGTGGTTACACGTTTTTTCCTTCCTGGAATCATTTCAAATGAGATTAGGTGAGGTGGAGGGGCTCACGGAATCGGGGCTCCTCCCTTCTTGCTGCAGTTGCCCACCTCTCTCAGAAGCTCCCTAAGGACAGACGAAGAGATGTGAAAGAGACATAGATAACGCTAGGTCAGCTCTAGATGGCTCTGCCTCTCCCAGGGAAGTGCAGGGAATTAAGCCCTCAGTCGTTCCATCTCGAAGAGTAAGAGTTGACTTGATTTTCTAGAAACACCCATTTCTGACAGTGCCTTGAATTTCTTTCTAATTAATTTGGTCTCAAGTATCCCTCTCCCATTCCCTTTCCTGTTTGTTTTTTAAAACAAAAACAAAAACAAAACAAAACCACCATAAAACTACAAAAAACAAAAACAGTATTTTGTCTGGAGATGAAATAAGGCAGTTCTTGCCTAGTGGCTGTCTCTCCACTGTTGGAGCCAACTCCACTAGTGCTCGATTTCTTCTTTGAATCCACGAAAGGGATGGTGTTAGGAGCGGATTTGTCTTAACAACAAATGAATAAATAACAATAGATGTCACATTTTGTGGATTTTTGACATTTTTGAAAACTAACTATCTATGTAAAGTAATCTGGACTGTTCCCCGTTAACTACTCTCAGCAATTTCTAATTAAAATCTTGAAAACACTCTAACAATAAACTCAGAGCCATGAATTTGTTATTTCACTCTTAACTCACAGGATTAAAAATCTCAGATCAGATTTAAAAAAAAAAAACTGTTATAGAAGGACTGGGTCTAAGCCCTGTGCTTTTAAATATTTAGTATCATAGGAGAAATCTATGGTGATGAAAACGTTGATTTTGTATCAAAATAAATTCTGTACCATTTAAGAAACTATGACTTCAACTTAGTGACAATAAAGTCACTAAAGTTATAAAGATTTCTTCCAATAAAGATTATGGCTACACAATCAATCCTAGCTATTTCCTCCCTGCTCCAATTATGACCATTTCTACATTCCCTAGAAAGGCAACCTATAATAACCACCTCCAGCCCCAAAGCCCGGGGAACTGGGTTGACGACTCCCCATAACTTTTTCAAGCTGA
This sequence comes from Uromys caudimaculatus, assembly GCA_028551405.1. Classification (NCBI taxonomy): domain Eukaryota; kingdom Metazoa; phylum Chordata; class Mammalia; order Rodentia; family Muridae; genus Uromys; species Uromys caudimaculatus. The sequence goes on from CM052713.1 coordinate 17,664,982, forward strand.
ATATGGCTGTTGAGATATTATGAAGGTGGGGGGTAGGGAAAATAGGATTGATTAGTCTCTGATATCTGTGTCCTGACTGGATCCGGCTGAAGTCCAGGACATCAGGAGTTCAAGCAAGTCAGTTCAGCATGTCTGACAAGGAAACTTACCCAGGCTGTATATTCTGTAATATACAAATCTCAAAACAAAATTTCAGTAACATCAAGATAACTTTTTTGTTTGATTCTCTGGAATCTAGTTCTCTGGGGGCCTCCCTCTATCAAATCTGATCCATATTACTCTGGAAGGTGTATAAACACTAATCACCTTTCCTAAAAATGCAAAGACAAAACCTTTCTCCCAAATCAGAATATCTTTGAGCCAGTAACCAGAAAAACCTTTGTATTGACCTCTCTCCCAGAGGAATAATATAACCAGAAAACTCACAATCACACCCATTTTGAAAGTTAAAACAATCCAAAACAAATGAAGTAAACTAAAATGCTATATGTGTCTATTCTTAGGCCTTTTCTATTTTGCCAAGCAGGATAATAACCTAAGATTCCCGTGGAGCCCATGTTAGACAGAATTTGAGTATCCTGTGGCTGAATAACCAACCTTATACCATCTTTTTGTTTGTGTGTGCCGGTGTGTGTATATTGAGGTGTGCATCTATGTAGGTGTATATGTATGCAGGTGTGTGTATGTATACAAGTATGTTTGTGTATGCAAGTGTGTGTATGCAGGTGTGTGTATTCAGGTGTGTGTGTGTAGTGTGTGTATGCAGGTATGTGTGTGTGCAGGTGTTTGTGTGTAGGTGTGTGTATGCAGGTGTGTATGTGTACAGTGGTGGGATGGTGTGTGTGTGCATGCAGGCATGTGTGTCTCTGTGTGTGTTTGTAGGCGTGTGTGTGTTCAGGTGTGTGTGTATATATGCAGGTATGTGTACATGTGTCTTTATGTATATGTGTATGTATTCAGGTGTGTGTAGGTGTGTCCATAAAGGTCAGAGGCAGAAGCTTTCCCTGGAACTGGGGTAACGGTTGTGAGCTGCCTACCATATGTGCAAAGAATTGAATTCAGGGTTCTGAAAGAGCAGTGTAGACTCTAACCACTGAGCCATCTCTACAGCCCCTTACCGTGACTATTACTAAGCTGGCTGGAGCTCTCACCTCCAAATACAAATGGTGCACCCACCATTTCCTTCTAATGATGGGAGCGTTACACTGTCCAACTGGGTTGTTACCAATGGTGACATGAAAAGCCAGGAACAAGCGGCATTTCTTTTTTTTTTTTTCTGCTGTTTCCATAGCTACCTTATGAATATGGTGTCACATATCTTAGAAGAAAAAAATGCAAGGAAACATAAAGCATATAGAGAACGAGCTTTGGTCTAAGAGAAAATATTTTCTGGCAGTCACGGCACAAGAGGGATGTTGGTGGGGCTGGGGAGGTCTACATCAGATAGTGTTTGCTATTGCTGGAAGTTCACAAACCATCATGACTCACGGAGCTTCTGGAGAGCTTGCCTGGCTCAGACAGTGTTTTTTAAATAAATACTTCATTTTCAATCATATGGTTATCAGTCAAGATCTGTTTTGTTTCTGATTCCCTGAGAACAGATCCTGAGAAGGAGCTATGAGTGTTGAGGATATACCCAGAAACCTCATGGGAGGCGAGAGAGAGCAGGATGGGGAAGAGATGGACAGCGCTGTGGTCTGCTGTGAGAGCCAGCCCTGTTCTGAGCCACAGGAAGCCAGCTACACTAGACAGTTGCCCCAACCTGATGGAAGTGATATGCACTTCTGAATTCCAGGTCCACTGGTCAATGGATGTATGTCAGGCTTGTTATAAGCCCATGTCTTGGGTGAACCTTCTCCCATTAGTCAAAAGTTATTCCTCTGCACTCAAGGATAATGGACATCCACTAGCACCCAGTATATGGCTTCCTCTAAGTGTTCTGTGGGAATCCCAGCTTCAGGCAACAGAAACTCCATCTAGTCCTGGTGATAAGAGGAAGGTATTGGGAGAGATAGGAGGCTAACTGGTTAGAGAGAGGGCAGGAGCAGATGGCAACCATGGGTAGAAGCCAGGGTAAGCCCAGGGGTCAAGACTGTAGAGGCGCAGAACTTGGAGGGTGCTTCTATCTACAGTTGGTTGACTTGTACAGCACCGTATCTGGATGCTATTGGGCATTACATAGCCACTGTACCTCTCTTCAGTGTTGTCTCCACAGCTATCTGAGCTGAAGTACCTGATTAGCCAATTCTAGTTCACACATCCACAGATAAAGTGTTGGAGGTGGGGGTGAGGTGGCTCTTTTCTTCTAGGTGTTGGGAAGACACAGGGTCTTGCCAGTTCCTTTTATCAAGATCACATCTCCAGAAGGGATGAGAGTTGGACCAGAAACTCTCATTGATGGCCAGAATACCTGTAAGACTTGTGAAATAGATCAAAATGCCTCTCTTTATAGTTGTAGAAATGAAGGCAATGAGAAATAACTTTCGTAATCCATTTAGAGAGGTCAAGTATCTTCCTTTGTTTACTTACCGAATATGTATTTATGAATTCTAGGTACTTCCGGGTATAGGGACTCAACAGCATGCAAGCTAAGCATCCTGCTCTTGTCAAATACATAGTTCTGTGAACTGTGGGATGGGAGAGTAAGACAGAGAATGAGAGATACCTCAAACCTGTGGTGGAGGTTGATGGAGATAGCAGCAGATAGTACCATGCAAGGAGTAGGTGGAGCTGTCTGCCTTATGGAGAAGAGCAGTTTTAATTTGATTGGTCAAAGTCAGTGCTGCTATCCCAGTGGCATCAGAACAACTACAGGAAGAGGAAAGAGAATAAAGATGGGTGATGAGGGGAGTGGAGGACTAGGGAGAGGAAATGGAAAGAGAAGGAGTGAGGTAGAGGCGGAGTTCTAGGAAAAGGAACAGAAGCCTAAGCTTCCTAAGGCCCCAGCTCACCAGGTATGTTCAACGCCATGGAGGGAAACCACTGTGGAGGAGGTGGAAGGTCAAGTAATAGAACATCGGGAGGCTATAAAGGGGCAAGTTGAATCATGGGAATCCATCTTCTGAAGGGAAGCTGGGCATGATCAGACTTCCATTTTTAAGAGTGGAGGTTGAGAAAACAGAGACTGGTTCAGATGTTACCGCAATGAATACTGAGTGATAACGGAGGCTAGGGTTAGGGTAGTGTCTGTGGAGATGCTGCAAAGATAGCCAGAACGTGACTGTGCAGTGGGCTGAGGCGTTGCCCCCAAACATGCCCCTGTCCTGATACCTGGAAACTGTAAGGCCAACAAGACTTTGTAGATGCAATTAGATTAAAGATCTCGGGTTGAGACTATTCTGGGCTGTGGTGCATATAATGCAGTCTTAGGGGTGATAGTAAGAGAGAATCAGTAGAGTTAGAATGTAAAGGTCATGATTCATAGTGGCCAGGATGAACTTCACTGATCATCAGTCGGTACATAGACAACACAGGAAGGAGGAGGGGAGGTGGAATAGAAATGATTTTTATATAGATTAAATATAGTCATATTCCTATTTTATATAGAGAAGGACCCATATATAGAGAGATTCACATATACATACATACAGATATACATACATACATACATACACACACAAATACATAGATGCAGAGGGAGACAAAAAGAGACACAGACACAGAGAGACAGATACACAAAAAGAGACAGAGAGAGGAATGTAATTGAACCTTAAAAACAAAAGAAATCTTGTTATTTGAAAAGCCGTGGCTAAGCCTGGAGATCATTTTACCAAGAGTCACAGTACGTATTTGGTACAGAAGAGCCGTACTGCATGGCCTCGCTTCTTTGTGCGATCTAAAATTGTGGATCTCATAGAAACAGTGGAATTTCGCTAACAAGGGTTTGGAAGCTGAGAGAAATGAGATGCTGCCTACAGGGGATGGATTTTTGTCTGTGGAAGGTGCACAAGCTGTGGAGATGTAATGCCCACTTCAATGATTTAGTTAAATCAAATATGTGAAATTTGAAAAAGAAAAGGTGGGTCTTAAGTGTTCTTTGACTGCAAAAATGTCTTAAGAGTGAAGTGACATAAAGTTCACTTAGCTTGATTGTAGTAATTATTCCAGAATGCTCTCCTATACTCAAATATCACACTGTCCTTCTTAAGTATAATACAATTTTTGTTCTCTATTATACCTCAATATGGCT
>CM052713.1:17669670-17682150 GCA_028551405.1 Uromys caudimaculatus
GGCTCCACATCACTGCCACACATGAAGAATGTTACAGCCAAGGTTCTCCAGGATCCCTGGTGTGTCTGGTTCTTGCCTGTGTCTGTGATGTGTCTGTCAGAGGCTGAAGTGACTTCTCAGCTATCCAGAGTTTCAGCGCTGTCTGCCTCTAGTTCCAAGGAGCAGACGCTGACCTATTTCTGTCTTCTCTCGCCTGGCGCCTTATCTGACTTTACTCTAACCATGTTAGCCATTGTCCAGGTTGCAGTTGGCAACCTTGCCTTTCCAACTGCCTATGACTCACAGACTCCTTTCAAGGGGATCCAGGGCAGATGGTACACATCCTTTCTAGACTGACTGTGTGATGCCAGACTCAGTGAGGGGCCCTATTCTGATGGGGAGATCCGGGAGTGGACAGAGAGGCCATGTTCTGGCTACCTTCTGTTATGGTTCTCCTAATAATAATTTTGGAGAAAGACAGAATGGGAAAAGCACGGAAGTAAGAGAGTAGTGTGTGAGGGCCACGGAGGGCATCCTTTACCTTCTGGGAGGAAGTTTCCATGAAAATAAAACAAACAAACAAAACACTGTGAAGTCCCAGTGGATGGCATGCTGGCTTTAAAAGTGCCTTCTGAGTCCCAGTGAGGGCCTGAAACCTGCCAGGCCTGTGTGAGAAACCCTAGGCATTCTAGGGTTGCCACTGCTGCTACTTTCTGACTGTGGCAAATACGATATATCTAGCAGCATTCCTACTGAATTACTTGTGTTGAGTATTATGGGATGAGTATCCTAGGGACTAACCAGGCTCAAATAAGAGAGCAAATGGATGAAAAGCACGCCATCCATGTACTTGGTAGATGGGCTCTCAAAGAACTATTCCGAAAAAAGAAGGATTTTGGTCAATATTATTTTGAACAAAGAACTGTTGAATGAAGGTCAGCATCATGGTCATTTATTAATACCATTGGAGGGGTCCCCAAGACATCTCAGATAGGAAATAGTTACTGTCATTATTTTCTGACTTTTGAACTGTTCTTACCCATTTTTTTTTCATATAGACCCCCAGGTAGTTCAATAAATATGGCTTCCTTATTGTTCTCTTTGGAAGAATAGAAATCCTTAAAATACCATGTTCCTGGGAAGAACATGCATCACACTTAGAAGGCACTGCCTGACCAGAAGATCTCTTCACTCTCAGCCAATTTCATCCAGCTTATCTTTGTGTCTGTCTGCCTCTAACTCTTTACTCCATAGCCCTAATCTCTCCCCTTTGTGTTCTCTTTCCTGGATATCAAACTAAATGATCCTCATTCTCTCTGCTAATATTTTACCTATTTCTCAGGAGCTGTGCTCAAAAGAAAACGTCTTATCCTGACAACTTTACCATTTTTCCTCTCAGACAACAGAAATCATTTTCCTCAGAGCAAATTGTGAAAGCCATTAAGGTAGTAAAGTTTATTGTTTCTAGAAGTTCCTAAGTAGCTGGCAGTGACTCCCACAATGATAAAATGTGGTTCTTCTCTTACCAGCTTACACCCCACTGCCCTGGGTCTGTGCCATGGAGTGCTTACATTGTTTTTGTCTCAGTGCTATATTATATTTTACAAAATGTTCAAAATGGTAATTAATCTGAGCTATGCACCTAAAAAAAGATAATTTTTCTTGCCAGCTCATGAGACAGAGATCTACATGGGCAGAACCAGTTCTGGAAATTACAAGTTTTACAAGGAAGGTCTTGGGAAGATGGTATAGTCACCAAAGGATGGGTGGAATGGACGTGGTTGGTGGCTCTGGTGAAGAGAATGGGGGGAGAAGACAGAAAGAGTATGAGGGCGACACAGACTATGAGTTTGAAGGGAGTATGCATAGAACAGGAAGAGAAAACACAGCATCATACCCTGACTCGCTCAATAGAAGTGGGAGACAGAAAGCTGGTAGCGTCTGAGCCCAATGTGGGAGGAATGTGCTGATGTAGCCCAGTGATCTTGTTTTGACACCAGCACCCTGATGTCAGTCTTGAGTCCCGAACAGTAATGATCTCATTCAGTGACTGATGGGGTGGAAGGATCTGAAATGCTGATCTTGGTACTGATCGTGCAATGTAGGGTATGAAATGATAACTTGGACACCTCAGACTGCTGTTTGAGGGGAAGGGTATTGCAGGTTTATCCTCATAGCCTTTGGTAGTCTCCTGCAGTAGATGGTATTTGGAGACAGCGTTTCAATAAGAACTTCGTGAGCTTCAAAGATCCACAGCTGTCAGTCTCTATGAACATTTTAATAAGGTGGGCAAAGATAACTTTGATACTCTATGATCAATGTCATGGTAAGTTCTACATTCAAATGGCAAAGGAGTGCTGTCGCACAGTGACCCAACCATGGATGTCTGGGTGGATAGGTACAGGTGTCTGCTACATGCTGAGAAGAAGCTCTCAAGCTCTTTGGGGATTAAAAATGCAACATAGCACTTCGTGGCAATGTGCACTGAATCTTCAGAAAGAAAAATGGAGAGGATTGATTTGCTCATTTCTTCTTTGTAGTGGGGAATTGATCTCACACGGGCATATGAACATTTATGTACAATATACCTGCACCCTGCAGTCAAAGCAGTTACGTATTTAGGACTACTTTCATGTTACTTTCATTTGTATATTCCCCAGTTTTGGTAAGCTTTACTTTGAATGCATCAGCTTGTCTCAATCCTGCTATGGAAATGAAGGCAAAGAACTGTTTCCCTTGAGAAAGGAGGGAAAGTATTTGTCATCCTTCTGCTTCTACAACCCAAGAGAGAGGGTCTGAGCTTGATGGTGGCAACCAGATTCAAAATAAAAGAACTCCAGGGAAAGGTGAAAGCTCAGAGGAAGAGTGTGGGCTCTGGCGGGCCACAGGCTCAGCCCAGACCTCACCCAGATGTTTTCTTCTCCAGGGAAAGGGAACTGGGATCAACAAAAAGAGCATTCTCATGGTGTTCTTCATATTAAAGCTAGCAATTCATTCCTTGAAGGGTGGCTTTAAATATTACTTCATTATGTCTCCCTATGGCTAGAATATAAGAGAAGAAATTGGCCTCTGTCTTCCTGCAGTGAGGTTGCATGGACAATGTCATCATGGCTGACTATGGACACCTTATGGAACTTCATTTTTTCCTCCTGTAGTAAGAATAATGGTAGCTATCTCAGGGGACAGTAGGGAGAATTTGGAATAATAAAATATATTTGTTTACTGACTGGTACATCAGAGGAAAATAAAATTCATCAGTGGTAATTATTATATTTTAAATATAAAATCATTTGAACAGGATGCTTAAAACACTTAGGTCTGTAGGGGAATCCTGTGATGCTCTGAGACATATGTACATTGTGAAATGTCAGGGAAAATGCATCTACCTCCTTAAACATTTGTTCTTTCTTTATGGTGAAAATTCACATTCTTTCTCCCAGTGCCTTAGTCATCCTTCATCACTACGACAAAGTACCGGAGAGGAGCTGTTTAAAAAGGACTGGTTTGCCTTGGTGATGGTTTTGCCTGGGCTATTGTTTCTGGGTCCTGGTGAGGCAGTGTGTATCATGGATGAAGGGCAAGAAGGGCAAAGCTATTCTGTTTGGGAACCAGAGAGGAGAGAGAGAGAGAGAGAGAGAGAGAGAGAGAGAGAGAGAGAGAGAGAGAGAGAGAGAGAGAGAGAGAATGGGTGAGGATAAGGTCCACTTGAGCTCACACCCCAATGACCAATTCCTTTAAAAAGGTCTCACTTTCTGTGAACTTCATCATAGTCTAGTCACTGGTTGCGGCACCACTGTCTGGGGACCAAGCTGTCACCACAGGAACCTTTGGGGATGTTTGCTACCGACACCATAACAATGAGCCCTTAGAAACACACAGTGCTTTGGCATTATCTTCAGTTCACTACTGTGCAGCACAGCAGGGCTTCCTATGCCAGGCTGCCTATAACCATAGTCATCCTTTCCTATTCAATCTTCCCCTTTCTGCTCTTTTCAGCCTCTGGTGACCACAACCTCTCAACTGGCCTGAGAGCCGCTGTTTCAGATTCCACTTGTACCTGCAGTCACATGGTACTTACCTTTTGGTGCTTAACAGAGTATCATATCTCTGTAGTGAAATAGTTTTCTATTTTTTTGCTGTTTTTATGGTTTTTGTTTGTTTTGGTTTTTCTGCCATTGGGTTTTGAGGTTCTTTATAGGATCTGGGACACTACTCCCTGTCAAATATCCATGTATTCTCCCCAGTCTCTCGGCTTTCTCTTTCCTCTGAAGTGTTTCTTTGGACGTCTGTGAGATATTTAGCTCTGTGTATCACTGTTTGCCTATCTTTGCTTTTGTCTCCTGTGCTTTAGGGTTGTGTCCATCTACACACCTTGATGCATTTCTCCTATATTTTCTTACAGTTCTTCAGTTTCTGTAAGATCACCGTGGGGAAGACCTAGGGGAACAGAAATGGCTCCTCTTGCATTATGGGAAGCAGTAAGCCACAGGCTTTAGGAGTGGGCTACCTCTGTGACGAGCCAGCTTACTCCATGGTTACCTCAGTTACATTGGCTATGACATGGAGAAATATGGTAAGAAGCAAGTAAAGCAAGTGTGGCTAGCCCCGTAGCGTCTTTCCTTTGCTTTATTCCACGTTCGTCCACTAGCTGCTTTGCTCTTGAAGCATTACTATTGATGTACAGTCCTTGTACACAGTGCTGGAGACAGTCTCCTTCATGGTATCATGTACTTTGAACACATCCGCCCTCTGCAGTCCCTCCGAGTCTTCCTCCCCCTTTTCCCTGCTCTCCTCAGTGTCTCTTTTGTTTTCAACCACATGTATAGGAGACACACTCACAGTAGAATAAATGGCCATAGTTATAAAAATGTCAGAGCCTGCAAATGAGAGAAGGTAGGCAATATTTGCCTCTCTGCATCTGACTTATTCTATTTTAATAGGATAATCTCAAGTTATTTCTATTTTTCCAGCAAATAATGTAAATTATTTCCTTTCTGTGGATGAATACACTCCAGTGTGTGTGCATGTGTACCACAGTTTCTTTGATTAACCCAATTTATTCATCTTATGAGCTAGGAACATTAGGAGTGCTAGAAAACAATATTACAGAAAAATCAAGATTAGCACAGATAAACATGTTAGATATGAATTGCATTTTGTAAAGCTGGAGAACAATTATATTACAATTTAAATGAACAGCCCAAGATGGCGATTGCTCAGAAGAAGAAAATGGAGGAGAGAGAGAAAAAGCTATTTTGCTTGAGGTGAGACCGCACGGTGAGCCATATGATGGTAGGCCTATCACTTTCTGAACCACAGGTTGTCGGCCAAGTGGCCAGGACCAGCCATGAGTTCTGTACTGTGGAATGGGTTTTAAGTCCAATCAGAAAGTGGTTTCTTATTTTATTAATGTTATTGACATTATTTGATATCTTGCCAAAGGTCAGTCGTTCACGGGTTTCATGGCTGAGTAAGAGTTTTGATTGTTTTTCTCCCACAGGAGCATATGTAGCATACATATGGAGCCACTAGAGAGGGATTTTTCCAGTTCAGTACCATCTTGATTTCTTCGTGTCTTGTATATGTTGTTTTTCATGACATATATTTAGGCTGATTCCATCATTGACTACTGAGAACAGGGGTTGGTGGTGACAAACGTGGATGTGCAGGTACCTCTGTGATATAATGAATTAGCTACACACAGAAGTAGTGTAATTAGGTCATATGTAACTTCTATTATTATTATTATTATTATTATTATTATTATTATTAATACGATTATGTTACCACCATAGTGGTTTGTATAGTAGCTGAATTTATGTTCCCACCGGCAGTTTATAAGTTATATAGCTTTTGTTCCTCTACATCCTTGTCACTATCCTGTCTGTTGTTACTTGTTGCCTTAATGATAATTACACTAATTGGGCTGCAATAGAATTGTAGTACAGTTTTTATTTGCATTTCCTAATTCCTAAGGTCTTTATATTGGTCATCTGAATTTTAAATTTTGAGAACCAAGTCCTTACTTCATTGGTCCAGTTCTTGATTAGGTCTCTCTCTTATTTCCACTTTTTGTGATCCCATTTGTCACTAGCCAATCATTTCTTTGTTTGTTTGTTTTTTTGGCATGGCTCTACATTATGAAAGAGTCAGTTTTCTTTCAATCCTAGAAGCAGACTATGAAGGCAACAAGAATGGTATATTTTTATTCATTTGTTTATCTTTTCTCCACTCCATTTGTCATGTCGAGGATGATGGTTAGTACTGACAGTTTTCAGAGAGAAGTCTCACTTTGGGGAGTCACAGAGTCTAGATCTATTTCTTAGACAGATGCCTTATGTGTCATAAGAAAGCAATCGGGTCTGTTGGGTCTGGGTGAAAACAAGAGTGAGTGATGGGAGACAGACACTCGACAGAGCTTCGCAGAAGTAACTTAGACATAGAATTTGAGGCACTGTGTGGACCTTCTGTAAGTGGAGGCGACTGCAAAGCACAAAGCATGAGGCAGCCTACTAAGAAAAGCCCTGGCTGTAGATGCCTATGAGACATATTTGGTGCATGGTGGCAGTTAATTTTGGCTAGACTATATACCATATATAGTCTAAAAGGGATTATGAGGAATAAGGGTGAACCATTATTCTGAAGAGTCCATAATGACAAGAGAATGCGTTTGTATTCAGCATGATTTGCAATGAGGAAGCACAGTTCTTTTGTATAGGTGGTCAAGGAATACGACAACAGAGATGTGGGAAGCTGCTTTCAGAAAGTGGTGGCGTTTACCTCAGAATCCAGAGGCAGACAGATGAAGGTCTCCAATGTCTAGTCAGGGAGAAAGAAAGGGAGAATGGTGTCCATGGGCCAGGCCCATAGGACACTAAGGAAGATGGCATACAGGTGGAAAGCATTGGTAATTACATGAAATTAGATTAATCCAGGATGTTCTGAATACATTATAGAGGAAGAAGAATTTGGAGATATGACCAAAACCTCTTTAGTCATGAAATTAATATATAGAGTCTTTGTTATAGGGTTGTTAAAGAGAATGAACAAAAAAAATATTTGTAAGGTGTTTAGGATAGCTACCAACACACAGTAAAAGCTACATAAATGTGTGTTAAATAACTTGAAATAAATTTAAGAAACAAATTGATCCCACAGAAGGTTCTTAGTACTCAAGCAGATTTAATACCTGATTCTTATGAGTTTTTTCCTTTGGATAACTCCCCTCGGAGGCATTGATTCAAATGGATAACACCTTGCTTTCGTTGATATTTTAAACTTTATTTTGGTGTGCAGTAGCTTGAGTTTTCTTGTTCCTACTCAAGGCCGAGCTGTGATGAACACGGGTAATATTCAGTGCATCTGGGCTCTGGGAAATGCCAGACTTGTTCAAGGGAAGATCTGTTCGTAGCTCACCTTCAGCACAATTTGTTCATAGCTAGTCAGTCTGATTTAACAAAAGATCAACTCCATCCATGGGCAAACAAGAGACAGTGAACAACTGAAGTACTTTACTGGTGTAATAATGAGGTGTATGACTTTGAGACAGACATTTTTTCTGTTTTAGTTTCACAAACTCTAGAGTTAAGGAATCAGATTTTTGTGAGTGTTACTGGGGACTTTCCGTAGCTACTTAAGCATGAATACTTTGTGTGCCTCCACAGGACATCCAAGCAACACAAGCGGTACTCTGAGTGAGTTGGGGTGGACAACCTGTTCGTATTCCACCCTTGGATCCTTCTGATCTCAGCTCAGACATACCATAATTGAACCTCCAGTAGGATCCATCCGAAATAAATGTGTAAGATGATATAGTCTGTAAATTGTCTGTATTCTGAAAGTAAGAAAAAGTATATATGTTTTTGTGTGTGTGTATATATATATATATAAAACAAATAATGATTTTTTTCATAATAAATAAGTAATATATGCTTACACAAATTTACCTGTATTTTGCAGAGTTGGGAACTTTAGTTCCTATGGCAAGATAAATGATTATTTTCTAATGTGACCAGTTGCTCCTTTGTGTCTGCTTTGTAGATTCTTGGGGTGTTCATTTTGTTTTGAATCTTTTGTCTCAAAGAGAGACCCTCGGAATGCAAAGCGTGATTGTACAGACTTGCTTTCTACTTTCCCCGCCGTCTGCATCTGTCACTCATTCGTCGTTCATCTTACCTCTCTTAAAAAACTGAGATCAACTAAAAGAGGAATTAAGAAAAAAAAAGCCTCTGTTTAAAAAAAGGTATCTGAAATTTCACAAAGTATGTTGGCATCACAGCACCCCATGCATATTTAAACATCATCATCAAGACAGGAGGTTGGAGGAAAAAAATCAGGTTGTGATATTTGGAAACAGCAGGTGTGGGAAGAGGGTGTTGACACCCTCTGAAAACGGATAGGAAATGTTGGGTGGCAGGTTCCCTCCTCAGCTCCCAAGTCACCTGGGGTCCCCAACATGCTTTAAGCAAACTCCAAAGAGCTCTAACTTGTCCCCAGTAGCCTGTGGCTCAGCAGTGGCAGAGTATCTCGGAAGCAGGGCTTCCAGCAGACTCCTGCTCCCAACAACTGCAGGCTTTCTTTTGTGCAGATTTTATACAATGACTGGTGTAATTATACCTCTATTGCAAGTACCTCAATTATGTAAGAGAAATTTGGGGAAGAAAAGGTGTCCAGGTCAAGGATGGATGGAGACAGTTGAAGCTTCAGGACTGCCCCCACAAACTCGCTAAACAATGAGGAGCAGGAGCGAGGTGCAGCTAAAAGGGAGGGACCACCCATACCTTCAGACAGCACCATCTACACTTCAAATGTTGCCAGTGTCCTGGACACACGGGTCTCTCTGTTGTTTCCTTGCCATGGGGCAAATTTCACGCTTCTACCTTTGCCTCTGGGTTTTGTGTAATTTTTCCTGAATTAGAAATTTTGAAATGATTACCAGAGTGGATGGAGAAGAGGCAATACTCTGGGTCTTGAGCTTTTATGCACATGGTAACTCCTTGGGAGACCTCTTTAACAGGGAGACTTCTAGACCTATGTTAGGAGATACCAATGTAGTAAATAAAGACCGATGCCTGAGAATATGTAATTTAACACATGGCTTTCACACAGGTGGTCCAGGCACTGCCTGCACATAAAATGCCTTCTGGAAGAGAGTTGATTTTGATACAAAACAATGTCCTGCCATGAAGTCTGGGTTTAGACTGAAGTTGTGAGGTATCAGCTGTGCTGTGTGTCCAGCTATGACTAGGTGGATGTAGAAAAGTATGCAAACTCCTTCTGTTACAGGAGCAAAATCAGGAGTGTGGCTAGTTAGGAACCAAGACAAAAAGTAAATTGTCCTTTTATTTTCTTCCATTACTTGGATTGTCTATTTGCAAACTTAGTCACATAATGAAGATGAAAATGAATGGAAATGTGTATTCCAAACCCTCAGTAATGTCTTTAAATATGAAGTCGGGTGACTGGACTTGGTGCTGGAATGTGGCACAGATGGAATCCCTTGGAGTTTGGATTCTTCACTGCCTCAAGACCACTCCTGGACCTTAGCTCCACCAACCCTCAACCCTTCAGTTACCTCAGAGATGACAGGCTCTCTTTTCATGCAGCTTCCTCCCTGATAGATTCATTAATTTCCCAGAGTTAAACATTGCCCTGAACATTAGTCCCAGTGATAATAGTTGAACAGGTCGAAACACAGAATGCCAACTCACAAAAAGCCCTTACTTTGGGCTAAAAAGATGGTGTAGAGTCAAGGCCCCTGTTGCTGCTTGAGCTTGGCCACCTGAGTTCCATCTCCAGGACCCACATAAAACGTGGCAGGAGAGACCGGATTCCACAGAAGTTGTTCTTGGCTGCATTTATATATGTACACACACACACACACACACACACACACACACACACACACACACACACACACACACAGAGGCACGCACGCATGCGCACACTCACAGCATAAATAAAAAATGTTAAGAGAATATCTTTAAGAAGTTCTTACTCTGAACACATCTAAACCTCTTCATTTCACAGAAAAGGAAGACAGCTGAGAGTGACTCTTGTCACGAATCCACTTACAAAAGTACACCCCAGGAGGTGGTGGTCTAAGCAGCGACCCTCTCTCCTATACATAGATACAGAATACTTCGATGCCCTTCCTACTTTCTTTAGAGCCTCTGAGTCAGAGGCTGGTTTCTATGCATTGTGATTCACCACCCGCTCTTATTTACATCTTTAGAATTTGTTCACCTTCTGCCTTTGGCTTCTTCCTTGTCAAGACATGTAAAATGACTAAGTCATATTCTAATCTTGCATAGGTGAAATGAGCAGAAATAATCATCTGATTGCATTGCAGCTTTGAAACATCTGAGTCATTTTCCTTTAAAAAATTATTTTATTTTAATTTTTGTGCATGGAGCATTAGCCTCTCTGCTCACTACCCTGGCCATGGAATTATGATATCTATGTGGCAAGAGGGGTGTAAGTTTTTTCCATGGGGATAGAAAAGGGAAGTCACTCAAGAGAATGCAAGCTGAGAGGAACATGGGACCTTTAATGCTCAGTGTGTGAACTTGCATCCATACAGTCTCTATCATGGAATGGGTGGTGTGCAAACTCCAGTGTGGAATGGGTGGTGTTCTCATCTGATAAAGGCAGCACCTATGTGGGCTAGGTACAGTCTACTTTCTGTTCCTATCTGGTGACACTGAATGGTGGCATTCACTCCAGGTCACCCTCATCTCCTCCTGAGCTTCATGGGCAGGGAGGGGCCTAGGTGTTTAGCAGGAATGATGAGCCCTGCCCTGGGCATGAGTCAGACCCCTAATCTACCCATCTGGGGAAGATTCACAGAGCAGGGCCTGTGGTAAAGATTCTGCCTTTGTGTTTTCCTGGGATTTGTGTTTGAAAGGAAGAACATTGAAAGTAATGTGCTGTGCTTTGGTGGAGCCCTCTTCCCTGCCGGTGATGGCTGGTGTGGCCGTGTCTCTGTTGTTTTCTTAGTTATTTAGAGTTTTATAGTATTTGGGGGGGGAGGGGGAACAAAGGCCATGCAAGACATCACAAAGTAAAACCATGGTCCTCTCATTGAAAAATGTCTAAGAACTTTAGGATGGGCAAAGGCACGAAGAGTCAGATGTAGATCTAGGTTGAGAGTGAGCAGTGGCCTCATCAGGTCAAGGGTATTCAACTGCCTTAAACAAGAATCAGTGCTCACAGCTCTCTCACCTCCACTGAACAGAGAAGAGAACAACTCTTGCTGCAGCCTGGTCCCCAGCTTGAGAATCTCAAGCCCCTGTGCTCAGATTCTGTGGATGTTTAAAGCAGACCTGATTTTTCAAAAGAGAAAAGGAGTCCAAGATGGCGGTACAAGGCCCTTGGTCTTCCTAGCTGGGCTCTCTCTGGCCCTCTGTGGAGTCAGGTAACGCTGAAATTCTTCTCTTTTGTTGGGAGTTAAACTGGAAATTTGGAAGAAGACTGAAGCAGACAAATGATAACTGACTGGAGAAGACAAAACAGTTTAGAAAGTCCTGGCAGTTCTCAGTCTGATATGACAGCATGCAGCACATCAGACAGAAGTCTATACCGCAAATCAAACCTGGAAGACTCAGACATTTTCAAGTGAAGTACAGATCCTTCCCACCAGCCTTGAGCTCATTGGATAAGGGACAGTTTATCCAGTATAAACAGAGGGAAAGTGATGTTTGGGAAGAATTTAGTCTATTATCAAACTCCAAGGAGGGCTTCTTGCTTCTCCTGGGACACTCATTACCTCTAGTGGCAAGTGCACCTAAGGCTTTGAAGGAAAACCAAATTTTCAGATATTTGCTTACTTGTTCATCTATGTACTGAGTACCTGCAGTTAGCATACACCATGCTCCACTCTCCAAAGGATGCTTAGTGCCCAGTCTTTATTTTTAAGGAAGGCAGACATATGTATATAAAGTTAGGGAACTGACCACCTAGTCAGTTGGACCAGAGATGTATGCTTTGTGTTATTGAAACTTAAATCTTTCAGTTTGTAACCTCCTAGCCTTCTCTTGCATGTTTGAAAACTTGATGCAAGAATTGAGACATCATTACACGCTATGCTCTCTCAAAGAGTATTACTAAGAGATATATGGCTGGGGAATCCGGGTGTGAGACACTTGTAGACAGGGTCTAGGCACCCTGGTGTTGTATGTCTATGCAGTAATCTTTTGAATGGTCTCTTAGGGGAAAAGGGGACCTGGGAAACTGGAGGTTGTGGTTTACACCCGTTCAGAATCCTCTTGTCTCTGTGCTGCCCCAGGAGGCAGGTAAGAGAACAACTCTGCTAACCAGCGAGAGGATTGGCTGTGTGATCTTGCTCAGGCCACTTTGTCACCTTCCAGGAAATGACAGGAAGGCTGGTGTAATCAACCACAGATTTATAACCCAAATAAACATCCATTTCCATTCCTTCTTATGGACACTGGGAAAGTAGGGAAGGGGGGAGGAGGGCAAGTTGCCAGAGCGATCCCAGAA
>CM052713.1:17682250-17724163 GCA_028551405.1 Uromys caudimaculatus
CCCCCCCCCCCCACTGTGCACAGCCTCTATTCCTTTGCCAGGTGAGTTCACATGTTCTGAAAAACAGTACTTCGGATGATGTCAGTGGCTCTGATTTACAGAGCTTATGTTGCCCCACAGTCTCACTTCCTCTCTCAACGGCTGGGTGTGGGACTCCCACTCTGTAGAAGAGAGGCAGCTGAGGCCTAGAAGACTAGGCTCCTTGTGCCTTGCATCAGTGGATGGCAGGCGTGGGAACAGGGACCAGTTTTCTTGCTTGGTGTTTTTCTATTGCTGTTCTCCTCCAGGGCATACAGGGTTTGTTACCCCAACTTTTGAAAGCTGGAGTGTGACAAGACCTTAGCCCAGGCTGAGAGGTACCCAGTGGCCACTGGGAAGCCAATGATAAGCAACTGCTTTCTCAGGTGCCTGCCCTTTAATGCTGTTGGTTGAAACAGTGGTAGTTCCATTGCTTCTACTCTTAAGAGGCCAGGGTGGGTGGCACCCAGCACCACTCTGCTCTGACCTCTATTTGCCCCAGTCTGACTGGGGATGATACTTGTACTGCAATTTTTCTTTATTGCCTTATTTTGTGGTGTGACCTAGGGGGCAGTTCTAAGAAAGCCTTTCTGCAGCCACAGGGGTTGTACTGGGGGTGGTGCTGGAGGGGACCATAAGGCAGCTAGTGTGGCTCAGTGCACCACCCAGAAGACACTCATGCCTAACGCTGCCTCTGCATTTGTTGAATTCCTAGTCTTCCTTAAGCCCTCAGATCCAAAGCCAACCTCCTCTTTTTCAGAGCCTCCTACAACCAATGGCTCCCTTCTCCGATGACCACAGCACTGTTCTGAGCTTTTGGTCCATGGCACAACAACAGTTTGCTTATCTACTTCTTAAATATCCTGCGTCAAATTGAGACCCTCAACTTTTTTCCCTACCTTGGCTACAGAGGGAACTGTGCTTGGCCAAGGTGGTCGTTCAGCTCCCTGCTTGGTAAGTGAATGTATTAATGTTAAGTGATGAGTCAACATCAAGAACATTGACAGTCCTTGACATTACAAAGGAAGCAAAAAGACTGTCTACTCATTGGGCCCCAGGAAGCCATAGATGAGTGAACTTTGTGTCTGATATACGAAAAATCTCTTCAAGGCTCTAGTATGATCAGTACTATTTATAAACTGTTTTTGAGGGGTTGAGTCTGTTATTATTTCTCTTAAAAGAGTGGAACCCAGTTAGACTTCTTATTCACTTTATCCTTCCTTCATAAAATAAACATAATATGACTTTACTAGTCTGATGAATGGGATAGAAGATTTATGATGGAAATTGAAAATCAGTCCTACGAACATACCACTTTGTTCTCTGGTCTGTCCCCAGCAGTGCACTTCCTCATGTTAATCATGCATAGTTTTATACCGACTCTCCACGTAAGGCCCTCTTATTTAGATTTCAAAACCTGCTCAATAGGTTTTCATCCTGTTTTTCAGCATTGCTGCTGTGTGGAGGATTCTCCTACCTTCACAGTATAGCACATTTACAGAAGTGTCTATAAGAAGGATGCTCACAAGTGATTGCTTTAAAAAGCCAGAAAACAAATAATAAAAATTCAGAAAGTCAAATATACCTGAGAATCCATTAAATGAGAAATCAAGACTCATCAAACAGTTATCACTTGCTTGCCATTCATTCAACATGTAGCAATTTCTCACGACCTGCTGAGCATTGTGGGAAGGGTATGGGAGAATAGAATGTGGCCATTGTTGTCACTATCTACAGACACACATGTGACAAGTGAAATGGGAGGGGAGACTGATGAGAGATTCTCTGTGTGTATATGCTCATTTTCAGAGACAGACTGCCACACGTGTCTTCTATACGTCTTACACAGAAGTCACAGAGCTCTCATAAATAGTCAGTGGATTATTTGGTAACTAATGTTAATTATGGACTTCAAAGTCCAGTTTGGTTTTAGCTATTTAGAGTACGCAAAGAGCGAAGCTGCTCCTTGTCACCTCGGTCAAATTGCAGTCAGGGAGGAAGTTGGCAGAAAACTGCAGACTTTCTTGAGAGAGCAGCTAGGTGTGTTGTTGCAGAACCAGCAAGGCTCCACCCACAAGCCTAGTTCCTTGCCTCTGACACCTGAGTTCCACCTGGTAAACAGTCTCACTCAATTTTGCCCCTTTGAGAGGGAGTGGTTAGCTCTCAGCTCAGCTACAGAAGTGCAGCTCGGTATCAGTGGGGTGACAGCTCCTGACTATTCTCCTGCCAGGCTTCCTCTGAGACAGCTCCAGTAGTCACTGTTTGTGGTCTACCTCCCTTTGTCTGGGAAGAAAAAGAAGAGACTTGAGGGCCTACTAGTGCTTCCCCAGGTAAGACCAAAAAGCATATTTCTGGTTTTGCAAAGAAGCCCAAGTCCTTCTTTTCTGCCGGATCCTGTTCCTAAACTGGCTTTCCAGCCACGTGATTTATTGATCCAGGCTTATGGTCTTGCATGTGAAATCCCTCCATCCTTACTGTGCAAGGTTCACAGACTAGAAGTTTTCAGGCTAATGTCAGTTGTCATATTCATCTATACATTGACTTTTTAAAATCACAACTTCTCTGTGAGCTTTGTAGGATGCATAGTGTTCTCCAGTCTGGGGCTCAGTAAGCTGAGGCCTTGTCAGTTGATGGGATGTATTCGTGTATGATCCATTGGTTAAAACAAAATGAAATCTGACTTTCTCTTCTCACTCCCATTCTTTACCATCTAAGGCCATCCTGTCTGTAAGAAGCCAAAGGAGTTAAAGGATCTTCCTGAACTTTTAATGATAAACAGAGGGTGGTTTTTCTTATTATCATGAATGTTTGTTTTGGTTTGTTTTCCAAGACAGGATTTCTCTGTGGAGCCCTAGCCATCTGGAACTAACTCTGTAGACTAGGCTGACCTTGAACTCAGAGATTCACCCACCTCTGCCTCCCTCGTACGAGGATTAAAGGTGTGTGTAGCACCATGTCTGGCCTTATTTTTAAAAGTTGAATTGAAATGAGATTTTTATAATACTATATAAACCTCATCACATACAGTTGTTTTTAGACAGCGAGTAAAAGGACAGATGGGAACTTGTAAGTTGAAATGTTATATGCACACATGAGATGACTGGGTGGCACCTGCTGTGTGTGCTGGGTCTCTGTGGAAAAAATTTGGAACCTGAGGCTGAATGGCCATCTATTAATGCTATAGCAGCATTTTCAAGGCATGCATCATGAAGTCCCAAGGAAAATGATAGCTTTCATTCTCACAGTGAGATGCGTAAAATAAATCTCAGTGGTGCTGAGGTGCCCCAAATCCTGTCACAGTAACTCCTGCGATTCCTCGTCTTACAAAACCTTTCATATCTCTGTTTTAAGAAAGCCTCAGCCTCAGTGAGTGATCAAAACATTTATTTTTTTTTAGATGGTAACTTAGTTATCACTTCTCCTTTCATTCTCAAAGGCGTAGATCAGTCTCAGAGAAGCACATGACCCCACCCTCCGTATCTGTGAGCTTATTATGAAAGTGCCCAATATTTATTCCTGCAAGACCATCACAAAGTGTGAGTCTAGAAAGAGTCCTGAAGAAATTAATCAATTGCCTTAAATTGTCTTATACAAAACAGAGAAACTTTATTCCCAGAATGGTCACATGATGTTGAGGCATGCTGCCAGTGGTCATCCTGAGAACCATTAAGTCAAAGGCAGGTCCCTTATGCCTTTGCTGACATAGCAGGTAGTGAGTGATGCCGAGGATCTCAAAGATGCAGCTGGTTGGTTCAGCATGGCGATGATGTCATCCTATAAGATTCCTTCCATTATATACTTAAGATACTTTGTATTCTGCTTAGCACCTAGTAGAAATGTCATTGTGCCTTGTAGAGTAGGGGCATTTACAAGAGAAGCAACATTTGGCTCTTGTACATTTTTTAAGCCAAATTTTGGGACTATTCCTTAGATATAGGTAGGAAGATGGACAAGAAGTGATGCTCTCCCTGTTTTCAGCCAGCATGAGTTTTTTCTGAGATCTGAAAGAGGTATCACCCAGATAATAGCCTCAAATCTTATAAAATAATTGGATTTTACTGACTAGGACCTTATGGCAGTTTCAAGTCTAAGAATTTGATTAATCTAAAAGTCTTAGTTTAGCAGACACAGTGAATCCAGCGTGCAGGTATGTTTTGATTTTACTTCACTGTTAAACAAAATCAAACTAGTTGCAAGTTTAATGGGAGTGTTTAATGAAACCCAAGGCAAATATTTAATTATTCCAAGTGATTAGGAGGTTTGACGATGCTGGATGCACACTCTTATATGGAGGGCGAGCATACCAGTGGGATCTGCGAGGCATCTGTCCCCCATAGGCAGAGCATGCACTCCTCAGAGCATACAGCTGCCACCGTTCCTCAGGGAAGCTTCCAAGTGGTTTTCATCTGACCCCGTCCAACCTCTTAAGGATCAGAGCCTCTTAAATCACGCACTTTTAAAGGAATACTGGAGGTATATGATGGGCCAGCCAGCCCACAGATCAGTGTAAATTGATTCTCAGGGTGAAGTGAAGTGAATTCCCTGGCCCAGGCTTCTGTGTATATAGGAGGTAGAAGATATGATGATAACTCAGTAATACAAACCACTGGGTAGGGTACCTATGTAGGCTATTTTCTTGAGCCAGATATCAAGACTCAATACTACCAAAGCTGCAGTATTATTCAGGATGCCAGGGCTTTGGCATAGTCTCTATGACTGTGTAACCACAAATAGACAGAAAAGAAAGCTGCCAATAGCAGACCAATATTGTTTATTCAAAAGATCAATTGCATAGAATTAAGGAAAGGAATTATACATACTACAGTATAGAGGAAGTAACAAGAATTGCTAAGATTTTGGAAAAGTACGCCAATAATACATTTTTATCATATGGTTATTAATGCAATAATTACCTCTCGATTGCTTCAGGTACATAAAATTCTAATGCTGAATGTTTAGAGTAGACGCGACCTTTCTCTAAAGGGACTTTCACTCATTGTTGAAAATGTGTATGGGGGAGAAATGCAAGCAAACAACAAAAGCCAGGGACACAGGGAAACAAGCCATAAATAGCTCAAAATCGACACAAAGGCAGTGGTTTCACAGGGTAAGGAGAGACTCTCGACACATGAGTGGGCTGCCACCGGAGACGCTCCTGAGGGAAAAGAGGACACATTTGACATGAGCTTTAGAAAGATACAGATAAGAGAGTTTCCCCTAAGAAAGGACAGTGAACAAAGTTGCAATTCAAGGCTGTCTGAAGTGTCTCTGAAGGATGGGTGGAGCTCACTGTGGCTGCGCAAGGGGCTGCTGAGTTGAAATAGAACCTGGCTGGAAATCTGAGTCTGCCCCAGATTGCCGGCTAAGAACACTGGATCATGTGCAGGTACAGTGAGTTAAGTGGGTATTGTCACCCTCAACCAGGCACGGAGCCAGGCTCCTCATTATTGAAACTCACAGTTTGGCTGAGATAGAACACCTGTTCAAGTGTACCTTAAATCAGCTTTAAGGTTCCAGGGAAATTAGCATGCAAAACCCATTCATGCCCCAGTGTTTCTAAGTATAGTAACCAGGGCTAAGTAAGGGAGACAAGGAGATAAATATACCCTTCTTAGAAATACAGTTGAAGATGTCATATGTGCATTGAGAAACTCTTACAAGTGGTTTTTAAGGTGGCGAAAGGTTTTTAATCTGCACCCTAACATTCTTCTGGATTATTTGAAAGTCAGAAAAGTGGTGTTACACAGGCTTCTCTGAATTCTTTATCGTGTGTGACTTGGAGGGTGAGTGTTGCTACATTTTCCTCCTGTCTGGGAGGTAGTAATGCTGAGAGAAGCAGTTAGAGCAGGTTCGTGGATGAGCCCACTTCATCTTCTTCCTTAATAAAAGGTTAGTGAGGAGTGTGAATGTAGGTATGTGGGCCGCAGTGGTCCTCGTGGGTGGAACGATGGTGGCGGAATCTTAGCTGCACTGACTGCAGCAATCTGGCAATAGGCCAGAGCTTTTCTGATGCATGGTGCATGATTGCATATGCATACATTGTAAATGTCTACTTTAATGGAGATCAGTGGGGGCTGTGACCTAGAGCAAAAGGAAGTATTTGACCAAGATCCATTCACTTAATGCTATTTTTGAGCATCTGCTAAATTAAAAATGCTACAGTTTCATTTGTTAAATGCCATGCATTGGATATTGGGTATTTTGCAAACAATGTTTCTCTAACCCTGTGAGTAGGTCTCCTGCTTTCAAGGAGGTGAGACTGATGGAAAATGCTAAGTGCCAAAAGGGGCAATATATGTGTGGCATAAAGGAAGTGTGGGGTAGATTGGGGGCAGGACAAGCAGAAGTGTGAGGGTAAATGGTGTGTTCCTAAGGACAAGCACCTTACCATGTAGGTGCGCAGTGTTGGGATTCTTCTGTCTGGTTAACTCAGTGGGAAACAAAGGACAAAGAGGATACTGTGACTGCCTGAGTGACAGATAGAAAGGAGTGGCTTTGTCTCAAATGGAGAAGGGCATGAGAGGAACCGATTTCAGAACAAATATTAGGGGTTTTCTTTGGATCGCATAAAGTTTGAGAATTTGAGTTGTCAATAATCTAGAATTCAGTGAGGATATTTCTACATCTATCTATCTATCTATCTATCTATCTATCTATCTATCTATCTATCTATATGTATATATATACAAATTCCCAAATAAGTTAGTTTGGACAGAAAACATAAGCAGTTCTCACTGCCTTCTGGGATGCTGCTATTTCTTTGAGTTACAGAAGTGGAAGGAGGCACAGCCCCAGTGATGTGCAAAGCAGGAAGAGGGTTGGCAGGTGGCCTCTATCAGCACAGAAGAGGATTTGATCACTAGAATCAATTATTATCTCCACCCCATCTTAACAAAGATATTATTTCCCTTGTACTTTGTGTGGACAAGGTATTATCTTCTCACCTACATTCTAGAGCAGACCATACTTAGCACTTCTTCTGTTCCCTGCTCACTGCTCATTCTGGTTTGAAAACAACACAGGAGGAGCTAGAAGAACGCCATCCAGGGTGGCGGTAAATACTACACAAGTGTCCTGAGTCTGGGACCAAGGTAGACAAACAGGTAGGATGCTACTCATGGAGTCAGAGATGAGTGAGAACTGAACAGAGCCGTCTTTAATGTGGATATTCAATAGAAAACAGAGAGGTTTTGAAAATGAAGGCAGTAGATATTCATCTATCCATCCATAAGAGATTCTGTGAAATGGGGAAATTGGTACTAGCCAAGAAGGAAGTGGGGACTCCTTTTTTGAAAGATGCTAGAAATATACTTTCATGGGGATTAAAATGTGATCAGTGCACATAGATCACAGCATCGTATTTAATATTTTATAAACCACGTGGAGCAGCCGAGATGAGATTACCATCATATAATTCTTACAGTTACAGAAAATCAGGCTCAGGAGCTTAAAGTCATCTGCTCAATACCAATAGCAGATGGGATTTAAGGCTGAGGCCTGAAAACTTGAGTTTAAGCTTCTCACAGTAAAGAGTCTACCCATGCAGGGTTGGAAATCCCTTAAACTTTTAGAACTCTCTAGAAATGTCACTGAGCTACTACTTGATGTATTTATAAAAAGATAAAGAGAGGGAGGATATGTTTTATGGAGGGGTGGGGAGGGGCGGGGGACGGCCCATGCTGAGGCATCCCTTCCCCCTGATGGACCATAAGAATATAGTATAGAACAGAGTTTATTATGGGGAGGGGAGTTAAGAGGGTAGTAGAGGCAGAGAAAGGCAGAGAGAGTAGAGAAGTGGAGAAATAGAGGAGTAGAGGCCACCATGAGCATGCGGAGAGAGGGGGAGGGGAAGCGAATGGGGGAGAGGAGGAGGAGGAGGAAGGCAAGAGTAAGAGAGGAGCAAAAGAGCAAGAGAGCAAGAAGGGGGACAAGTAGCCCGTTTTATAGTGTCAGGCCCACCTGACTGTTGCCGGGTGACTGTGGGGCGGAGCATACCTGGCTGTTGCCAGGTGACTGTGGGGCGGAGCATACCTGGCTGTTGCCAGGTAACTGTGGGGCAGAACTTAGAACGCTAACACTATTGTTGGAGTCTTTTTCTCTCAGGGAGCTCACACTTCTCAGCGATTTCTCCAGAACTCAATTCACTTTTGCATTAAGTGTGGGGAATTTGGAGCCCTGGAAAGGAGCTAAAACTTAGCATGTACAACTGTGAAAGTTCTTCCAAATAGTATCTATCGATCAAGTCTTCAGGTTGACTACCTGATACTGGAGTGTAGGAATCAAGTTTCAGATACCGATGCTTATGGACAGGCTGCCTCCTTTTCCTTCCTCTTAGAAGAGCATTGGTCTCTCCTACCAACAACTTGGCACATTCACATACTATCTATTTAAATGCCACACATACTCACTGGTCTCTGTACACACAGCTCCAATCAAGTGCTCCTGGCTCTTCATGTCTACTGGACTCTCAGCAGGGATATTGCTGGTCTTTATAAGGACTACATTTAAGTACGTGTTATTTTGACACAGCCTTTCAGCTCCGGAATTGGGAGCTTTGTGTTCCCCTTGCCATTCCTCCAGTGGGGTGGCTTTCTCCTATCACTGATGGCACCTAATAGAAACTTCTCAGAAGAAACCATCACCACAATCTTCGGCCTTAGGTATCTTCCTACTGACGTACCTTGTAGAAAAGCTCCCATATCCATAAGTAGCACAAGTCAGTGTGACTCTCTATGGAACACCTAGAATGCTCTTGATCCACATTTTCTAGATGGCTACTGCCTTAACTTAGCCATTGTGCAATGATCTTCTATTGGATCCATCTATCCATATTGCCAAAGACCCAATTCTTCGGTAATATACTTCTCAATGGCTGACACTATCTGTATATGTCTCCTAATTACCACTTCTCTTTCTAGCATGATGCTTAGCCAAGAGCACTGCTCCGCCAAATGTGTTTTAATTAATTAAATAAATGAGGTGTTCTTTTATATCAGGTAGAGTAGCACTAGGCCATTTAATTTATGTCAGACAGGAAAAAAAAAAGAGTAAAGTACCCAAATTCAAGACAGTTTTCTATGCAGAATTAATTAATTAGGCAAATCAAGTCTAAAGCTTCAGAAACCAACTAGTGCAATTCATTTTCCTCTTGAGTTGGGGAAGCATAAATTTGAATAATTTATGTGTATACTTTGAAAATCTGACATCATTATTACCCATGCTTTTAACTCAGAATTGTATTGCTATGATTATTAAAATTTGCTAACATCATGACCATTTATTTGTGAGCACACTTAGTAGATGAACTTATCTGGTCGGTAAGAAAGGATGAAACTATTAATGAGAAACCTGTCTATACAAACCTACATCTCACCTTTCAATCTCACAACATAAAAGGGAAGTTCTGCTATTGCTATTATTGTTGTTAGCTTATGTTGTTTGGAGACAGGGTATCACACTGCAGCCTTGGCTAGCCTGAGGTCTATGTAGACCAGGCTGAACATGAACTTACAGAGATCTACCTGCTTCTGCTTCTGAAGTGTTGGGATTAAACATACTTAGTACCTGGCCAAGAACTGAATATTAAAACAAATGCTGGGCAGACATTTTTAGATGACTAATTAATACATTGAATCTGAAGATTGTCCTAAAGCAAACCATTGTGTATTCTATTTAAATTATCTTTGGTCAATATCCCTGGGAAGCCTGCTCTTTTTTATTGAAGAGAACTAGAGGAGGAGTGGATCTAGAGGTAGTCGTGAGAGTGGGAGGGGTAGAGGGAGGAGAAACTAGGGTCAGGATGCAATGTAGGTAAAGAATAAAAATTTTAAAAATTAATGATGGAGAGATAGCTTAGCAGTTAAGAGTTAATACAGCTGTTGCAGAGGACCCAAGTTTGGTCGCCAACACATGTATTAGAACTCACACCACTTATAA
The DNA here is from genome assembly GCA_028551405.1 of Uromys caudimaculatus. NCBI lineage: Eukaryota > Metazoa > Chordata > Mammalia > Rodentia > Muridae > Uromys > Uromys caudimaculatus. Next base: position 17,692,205 of record CM052713.1, read on the forward strand.
CTCAGTTCCACATAGTCAATGCTGCCTTCAATGGGTACCCAGCCACATACATGTGCACATAACTAAAAAGAAATATTAGAAAAGGTAAGGTTTGGAGGCAAGGAAGGGAAGGGAGAAATACAATTAAATTATACTCTCAAAAAAATGGGAAAAAACTAAAATAAATACATTTTAAAAATTTTAATTGGTAACACATTTCAAAGAATGCAATTTGGTCACACATAATCAAATACTAAAAATCTATGTATATCGACTCATAATTTCTGTGTCTAGGAATTAAGATTGGATAGTAAATTGAGACGTATGAGTTTTAACTATAAAGATATTTAGCACATAGGCATATAATCAAACAACAGGGGAATGGTGTTAATAATTGATAACGGAGAATCAGTTAAAAAACAACGTATGGATTGTACATGGGGTCCTATGTGACCACTAGCACAGTATTATTAGAACTTATTGATCTGCTTCCATCTTTGTTGGAGTATCACTAACAATAAAACCAGCCTATATTAATGGTGGTGGCATGCATCTGATATTTTGACATATGTATACATCATGAAATAATTATAATTAAGCTGAAAGTCTAATAGCATGAGTATCGCATCACTTTGAGAGAGAGAGAGAGAGAGAGAGAGAGAGAGAGAGAGAGAGAGCATATAAAATGTACCTTCTCACCAATTTTCAGGTATTAAGAACTTATTCATTACCTGATACAGTAACTCCTAGTGCTGTGGAGGGGGGCAGAGAGAGCTTTGGTCATCTTAAAACTCTGCTACACACTCTCTGACTGACCCCAGAAAACTGCTTAATCTTCTAAGATTTTGCTCTCTAATCTGTAAGTGCAGATAATGATAGGTCCAGGGTCACAGGGCTGTGATGAGCTGAGTCACAGTGCTGCCTCGGTCAGTATTGATTTCCTCCTACAAGTGTAAAAAGGGGTGTGTGACACAATATTTACGCCGGCTCTCTACTTTCAAAGTAGAAAAAAATAACACTATGAAAAGGTGACTGTAGAAAAATCCAAGGCTTACATCAAAATCATCTACTTTTGTACTTCTGCACGGTGAGTTCAAGGACAGCTCTCTTTTGCTCTTGTGCCTTCTGCAGCATGGTGAGGACTGTGTACCCATACTAGTGTTAAGCTCAGTCTTTATGAATGAGCAGCCATTGTGCAGTGTCTCTCAGACTTCTCAGTTCTCATTACTAAAGGTCGGCATCTACTCACACCACCACAATGGCTAGCAGTGGTAGGGGCTCACTTCTGAGACCCCTTATCCTTGGTTCTGTCTTCTGCTCTTGAACAAATGGGGTCTGCTATGAGCACACTCAGTAAGCAGCTATTCCTTTTAGCACCTCTGCTGTTGGCAGTAGGTGTGAAAGACAGGAGAGCTCAGAGGACGCTTTCTGACCCAGAGGAGCTTTTGCTTCTTCCAGAGAGAAGTGCCGGAGAGCCCAGCTGGTGGGTAGAGAAGGGTTTCTTAGGAGGCATAGTGCTTGGGGGATGCTTCTGTTTGGGAGCCTTGTTTTATTTATTTTATTTCAAAGCTCCCTCCTCACCTTGATAATTCAATGTATTAATCTCTAACCTTTCTTCTTTTATTATTTTATATACTTCAGAGTTTTAAAATAAAACCACAGGGTATAAGGAGATTTTGACCACAGTTTTTCGTGCAATATTATCTGTGACTTTTTGTCAATGTTTAATTTTTTTCAGAGATACGGCTCCTATTGTGGCTGTACATACACAGTATTACATGATAGTACCTTTATTTTTACTCTTGGTTTTATTTTTATTGGTCTTGGACAGGACAGGGTTTCTCTGGGTACCTTGGCTCTGAGTTCCAGAACGTTGGCTGTCCTGAAACTCGCTCTGTAGACCAGATTGGCCTTGAATTACAGAGATTTGCCTGCCCCTGCCTCCTGAGTGCTGGGATTTTTAAATCTCTTCAATTTAGTATTGCTGCTTACCTCATTCTCCCACTAGGCTCTGTATTGCATGCAATGAAATCTATTTTTGATTCATTATTCAACTTAGTAGCTTAAGCAAGGAGCAATGTTTGCATTCTTGTGCTGTGGTAGAAAAACCCTAAATGGAAGCTTTCACCGGTAAAGGAGTCTAAGAATCCATGGTAGGCTTATTATAGAGGCTACAGAATCAGCAGTGACCCACCATATTGGGGCTGATGGAACAGGAAGGATATTTATCTGAAAAGTATCCCACATAGACTGTCTCTGAAGTGTTGTTTTCGTTGGCTTCATAATGAAGACAGGAAGTTCCCATCATGCAATGCTTCTGCTCTTGAATGAGGGATGCAGAATACAGGTAACTGCTGTCTTGCTATAGTTCCTATGCCTGTTCCACATTCATTCAAGTTTATCTGAACAACAACAACAACAACAAAAAACAAATCAGAAAATTCTGATTTATAGTGGGATATAGATGACTAAAATATATATATATTACTACTCTCTCAGTCTTACTCATTTTATTTGGTCACCTTTGTAAACTACTTTAAGCTTTCTCCCTAGTCTTAATTTGGGTATTCCATCCTGGCCTGGGAAAAGCCCTAGCCTGGCTGTTAGAGGGAATCTTGAGAGTTAAAACCAATGAAATGTGATGTTCTAGGGGTGAGAAACAGCGTCCCTCTGAACTCAGAACTCCAGGCTGGTGCTGACCCAGAGCCTTCTCCACCGCCACTAAGCTGCGTGCCTTGCTTAGCTCATGATTGTTGATATATTTCTAAGATTCAATTGACTATCACACCCCTTCTAGCCCCTCCACTGAAAAAACTATATTCTGAACTCCAATGATATTTTAATAGTCTGCTGGTTTTCTTTAGACCCATTAGCTCACACAATCGTTAAACTGCTCCCTAACGCATATTTTGGATTCACATTTGAAAAAACTGGAGTTGAGGGGTTTTAATTGTTACATGACCTCAGGCAGCTGGTAAGTTGTGGAACCTGGATTCAAGCCCAGGTCTATTTGACTCCAAAGCAATCTCTACCTCTGCCATGCTGAAAAAAATATTGATTGCATAAAATGAATCAATTTATGTCTTCACTGCTTCTTGCCCATTATCTGGTGAAACGATTGGCTTAATTAATTCTGCTAACATTTGTGTCTTCAAATTGTAGATAAGTGATCTTGACACATAACCTACATATTGTGCTTAAATCAGAAGTGCAGACATCTTTCAGGCTCCGATGGAGAAAGCTCAATTCTCTGGCTTTGCCACTCCACCCGGCAGCTGATGGAAGGGCTCATGCTAGTATTATGTCAGCTGTGTCTGAACTAAGGTTCTCGAATTTGGGCTAACACACACTCTTTTATTTAAATAGAAACTGTTGTTGTTTTAATTTCTTTGTTTGGATTAAATTTCATGTTATAACTGACAATCTTCAGAATTTCTGTGACTTAATATAGTAAGCATGTGATCTTGGTTTCAAAATAAATAAATAAAATATTGATGATGGAAACTCAGCTCATTACAAATACAAACAATACCACAAACCACAGTGAAGATGTGTTTTAGGAGAGACAATCTGACCTTTTTAATTTCTTTAGAATTGCACATATGGGTACTATATTTACATCATTTTCCCTCAAAACTTTTCTCCCTCTAACTTCTCCACGTCTCTTTCATTCTCTATCCAGTTCATGTGCTCTTATTCTTTAATTATTACTGCTTTATATATATTTACATGTATATATATTTATATTATATAATTTTCATATATCTATATTTTATACATGTTTTATATATTATATATAACCAATTTATATACCATATATAAATGTAAAAATATATATTAAATATGCATATAAATATTATATATGTATGTAATGTAATTTATATATATTTAAATGTTATGCTTTATATATTATATAAAATAATCTGTATATATATAGAAAATATATTATGTGTTATATGTATTAATTATGTATTTGTATTTATTTGTACGTGCAAGGCTGGCCTCTTGGGATTAGATAACCTAACATAGGCCTTATTTCTGTAGAAGACATACTCTTCCTCTCTCAGCAGCCATTCATTGCTTATAGCTTTTAATCTAGGGGTGGAGGGTTGTGAAATTTCCTCCACCCACACTAGTATGTCCCATGTTGCCATTGCTCGGGTCTTATGGAGGGAACCATATTGTCGAGGTTTCATGTATGCAGATCCCCAGTCGTACATAGAAGATACTGTCTAGAAGGAAATATTCTGGTCTTCTGGCGCTTACAGTCTTTCTGCCTCCTGTCCCTGAGCCTTCGAGGTTGTGTCGTAGATGTTTAGTGTAGCATGGGAGGAAAAAATGGAAGGTTTGTGCCCGACTGGGTTTACGCCTAAGAGTTATGTCAGGTCAGGTTGAACACTGCCTTGGTCAGAGCTCTTGAACCACTCTCTCTCCCCCAAACCCACAGCACAGCCAGTCCCACCTCTCCCTTGTCTTCCATATCCTTCACTAGATAAGACTTTCCTTGAACACTCACCCTTCTGCCAAGCCAGGGCTTCCAGTCTATCTGCATGTGAAGTTTTTGTTGTCAGAGGGCTGACTGGTTTCTTGGAAGCTTTAAGCTTCTCTAAGACGTATCATTCTGCAATATGCTCATATCATTTACATAACAGGTTTGTGGCTTTTTGGGCCGCAAACAAATTTCATAACTTCTTGTACCAAAAGCCTTTCCCAGCACACACTGTCTTTCCTCATCTCTCCAAAGGTCCTTCAATTTTTATTTTCTGAAGGAACAATTTATATATTACAGGGCAGCAAAATAAGTTACCAATTTGACTTTCTGAATCTCATGTATACTCTGTCCCTGGTATTCGTTTTGGTCTTTTTCTGACTTTTGATGCTGTTGAGATTTTCCAAAGATCAGATTTTGATATATTTTCTGTGGGAAACAGATTTTTCCATAATGGAATGTTCTGAGGAAAGGGAAGTCTGTGGTAGGATGTGGGTGCTCAGAGAACAGCACTTTCTATCCTCAATCCTTTTATGGGCATAATCCTTTTTCTCCTTAGACATCCTTTATGTAATTCTCTTTGTAGAAAATTAGAAAATATAATAAAGAAGAAAAAGTCTATCTTCCCACAACCCAGAGAAAGCTAGCATCATCACTTTGATGAATGTAATAGTAAGTATTTTGCCTATGTATTTGTATTTTTATCTTTACAAACCCAATGTTATGCTATGTGGTGTATTCTAGTTTGTTGCTTGAATAAAAATAAAAGCACACTGGGGTCCTTTCAATAATTTGTATACTGTTCATTATAATGGCTATATAATATTCCACCTATACTACCTTTGGATAGATTTCATTTTCTGTTAGTAAATTAGTTATGAATGAGACATTATTGCCTATAGTAAAAGGAAGTCAAATAAAGGACATACTTAGGCTTACCATGGGGATATGGTAAGTTAAAAACATACCTGTAGACAAAATTTATTTCAAGAGATCCCTCTATCTTTCATGAACTCAGTTATCTCCAAATAGCTTACAAAGATGTGGTAACCAATTAACTCATTTCTTTTTCTGTATCGTGAGTCTTAAACCTACAGTTAGGAAAGACTTTAAGTAAATCAAGCTAGCCATCTTGGAGACGGCTGATAACTGGGATGCTAAATCAGAATGGGCAAGGTCTTCCTGGTTTAAAGATTCTACAACTACAGCCCTGCTACCCAGAGGACAGTTGGTTTGGACTACTGTCCAGCATTTTCTAGTAACTATCTCCTGACAAGGTTTGGGGAGAATGAATCAGAAACTGACAGTCAAATGCAAGGGTTTTGGAGCCTCACACTGCCTAGTCAGGTAGGACAGAGAGAAAATTCATAAACAGTACCAAGCAAGAGCAGTCCCAAGTGTTAAAAAAAAGGAGGCAAACTTCCTAGCTAATACATTTTAGAGATATGTTCGGTTGTCAGTACAACTTGTGTGTACTCTTACTAAACAAAAGTGGCTATACTGACCATGCTGTGTAACACGTGCTTTGACTGGCCTTCTTCTCATTCTTACCTCTATTCCCTCTTGGTCAGCGTGTGAATGACATACATTTACAGAAAGGCTGACCAAAACCAAATACCATCCCTCCCCTGTAATCCAGCCCTGACGTACACAGCCGCAGAAGCAAGAACGTGGGGCTGGCTTGGGCGGGTATTTTAACTTTCCCGGCACATTCATTATGTGCTCTGGCTGCCACTGCTCACTGCTTTGTGTTCATAGTGGGTCACCCATCAACATGTAATTTTCCATACTCTCTAATATTCTGGGCATGTTTATGTACATAATACTTACATAGTTGTGTTTCTTATGTATGCTTTTTTGCTGTTATTGAGATGAAGTCCAGGTTTAAACTCACTACGTGTCCCAGGCCGGTCTTGAACTATTAACCCACCTGTACCTCTTTCCTCAATGCTGTATCATAGAAGACCATAGAATTGTTTTGTTGTTGTTGCTTTGTTTTTTTCTTATCGGGGGCAAAAGGAAGAGCAGATATCACTCTTGCATGTCTGTCTGCCGTTGACAATCAAATGTAAAACTTTTTTTTTCTTTACTGTTCTGAACCTTCTACTTAAGTCACCTTAGAGTGAATCCAAATGTCTCTTCTAATCAGAATGACTTTCATCTCAGTACTTACTATTTCAGTGAGCCATCTGTGTTGCTCCAGATCCCTGGTCTTTTCTTTCCCTGGGTGGAACTTTCTAGACTCGTTTCAATGTCCTGGCATCTTGTAGAACAGGTTGCCTTGGCAGGTGTTAACCTCCTCTCGCAGGCCGAGTAGAAGTGGGTTAAAAGGCCTTGAAATGGTACTGTTCTCAGGCAGTCTTATAGCTAATTAGTCTAAAGCGCTGCCTTGCTTAGCGTTTGCCACATTAGGAAATTCATGTGCATTTCACTATTTCTCCAATACATTTTCTGTGATAACGCCCAACAGGGAGAAGTTAACAGTATCTACTGTGAAAACTATAGGGCAGGGGTTCTCAACCTGTGGGTCTCAACCCTCTGGAGGGCCGCATATCAGATATTCTGTATATTAGATATGCATATTACAATTAATAACAGTAGCAAAATTGCAGTTATGAAGTAGCAATGAAATAATTTTATGGTCAGGGATCACCACAACAGGAAGAACTGTATTAAAGGGTCACAGCATTAGGAAGGTTGAGAACCATTGCTCTAGGGTTCTCTTCTTGGCATTATCCCATGATCCTCCTATGCCTCCTGGAACAGTGTTCATTGGCTTCAGGATAAGCTTTTCCTCTGACCCTTCTGTCACTAGAACTGTTTTCAGGAAAGGCACTGAGATTGTCATTTGCCTCTCAAGGTGCCTTCAGGATGAAGCAAGTGTTTTCTTGTTCTGTCTGTCTCTGGTGGTGCAAGCTACCTCTGAGGCATCTTCTGTAACTGTGCGTACTGTGCTGCACACAAGTTCTGCCTTCTGTAGACACCCCTGAGGGCCAAAGCAGGCCTAGATCTTTCCCTTACCAGACTTCACTGTTCACAGAGCCCAGTCTTGGGTGATGACAAAGAATTTGTTGATACAACCTAATCGTGCAGGGCAAGCAATAGAAATTGTTCTTCTACATTGCTATTCATGACAGACTTCTGGAAATAGCATGCTGGATGTTGGACCTAGAAGAAAAATCTCAAATCTCTTGTCATGTCGGTCTGACTCACTCGAGGAGAGCTATTTTCTAGGCTTGTTTGCATTTTCTGCCTTTGTTTATTCATTCATTTTAATTAGAAGGGTTTTGCTCTCTTGTCCAGATTGGCCTATCCTCCTGGACTCCAGTCATCCACTCAGCCTCCCATGAGCTGAAACTATAGGTTGAAACTGCCCAAGGCATGGGTATCCCTTCACATTTTCTGTCATATAGTCATCAGTTTGAAGACATCTCTTATGTAGCGATTTGTTCAGCTGATACATAAGGAACACATCCGACATGCTCCACTTGATGCTGAGTATACCAGAGTGCCAATAAAACCCTGTTAGCATCATCAAGGGCTGTATTAGAGGAGAGAATGAAAATGCTAAGACCAATGAATGGGGAGCTACAGTACACCAAGTCAGGAGTTCTGAAGGGCTCAGCATAATCTATGGGAAGATACAGTGGAGGAATAACTAACCCATGAGATGGAGATTAGTTGAGGAAACCTTGTTTCTGTTCTCTGTGTTCTAAATAGAGCAAAGGGAATCATGGGATGAGGAGGCTGGTGAGTAAGTGGGACTCACAATGGAATGCAAGAAATAAGGAATGAATGTTACAGAGGACCGAAGAAATGGGAGAAGAAGGGGTACAAGAGAGACAGTGAGGCATGAATCTCCATAGGCAGGTAGCTGCTCAGACCATGGGCTCACCATTCTCTGGAGTTTGGATTTTCAGAGTGCAGCAAGGAGGTTAAGAGGGACACAACCATCTGTATTTGTACATCCAAATAAAATGGAGGGATACTTTCTTAGATTTTTTTTCCTGGTGTTGTGACAAAATGCTCTGACCAAAGCAACCTAAGGGGGAAAGTATTTATCCTGGCTCATATCTCAACAGCCAGTCCTAAGGCAGGGATGTCAGGGCATCTGGAGCTTAAAGCTGCTGTTCAAATTGCTTCCACAGTCAAGAAACAAGAGAGCAAGGAATATCTGTGTCATCAGGGTTTTATCGATGTGAAAAGACACTATGACCAAGACAACTCTTATAAAGGACAACATTTAATTGGGGCTGGCCTGCAGGTTCAGAGGTTCAGTTCATTATCATCAAGGTGGGAGCATGGCAGTCCAGGCAGGCATGGTGCAGGAGGAGCTGAGAGTTCTATACCTTCATCTGAAGGCTGCTAAGAGAAGACTGAATCTCTCAGGCAGCTAGGAGGAGGGTCTCAAGGTCCACCACCACAATGAAGCACTTCCTTCAACATGGCCACACTTCCTCCAACAAGGCCACACCTCCTAATAGTGCCACTCCCTGGGACAAACATTCAAACCACCATAGTTTGCTAGTGTTAGCTCACTTTCTACATTTCATTTAGTCCAGGATCCCCTTGTCAAGAGAAGAGTCTTTCCCTTGATCAAGATGCATGTTCTCATATCAGTTAATAAAGACAGTCTCTGTAGGTCTATCTCCCAGGTGATTCTAGGTTCTATTAAGTTGACAGTTATCACTTCTAATAACCACAGGTGACAATTATGGTGACCCTTATGGTATCAATTACCAACCACTGCAATGCAAATGGAGCAAAGTAGAAAGTTTAGTAGGTGTTGAGGGATTGGAAGGTGTTAGGTTTAAAACTTGGGACAAATGGCTGAGGGGCCTATTTAACATAGCAAAACAGGAACCTGGCCTCCAGGTTCTCCCTGTAACCCTTCAGTCCCCACCTGTTACAGAGCTCTCTTGGCTGGCATACCTCACCCCTACCCTAAACTTTCCAGTCCAGGGCGCTGAGATACTCTTCCGTGTGTAATCCAATCATTTGGTTACTGCTTTTTTTGCACCCTTGGTCCTCCTGGCTGCTGCACCTGGTTCCCGTCTCTATCTCTGTCTCCTTCTCCCTACATGACACAATACTACCTGGTTCTGTCAACTCTGGATTCTCCCAGATACCCCTGCCTCTGATCATGCTCTCCCACGTGCTTCTCCCCCATCAGACCTAGGGACATTCATGTTTCTTTTCTTTTCCTTTTCCTTTCTTGTATTGATTCAGAAGGCAGTGAGAGTAAGTGTTTGATGGGTAAGGACTGAGCAAGAAAAGCAATTCAAGGAGTTTGGTGACAAGGGGAATTTTACTATTGTGTGCTATTTCCCTGGATTTTGACTAGAGACCAATACATTTATGGATGAGGTAAAAGCATGCTAAGTTTATTTTTAGCTATGGTGAGTTAGAAGTTCCTAGGAAGCCAGGTAACTGGTTAACAGTTGTTAGATCATCTGCAGCCTGAACAAGCGTGCTGACGGCCGATAGAAGAGTGGGAATCAGGTAATTGAGAAATTGCATTTGAGCAACAAGAGACTGAGTCTCCTGAGACACAGGTCACTACATCTGCAGCCCGTCATATCAGCATGGGAGAGACACCTTTAGGATTACTTGCCATTTTCACCACTGTAACAAAACACCTGTACAACGCAACTTGACAAAGGACTGAGTAATTTCTGCTCATGGTTTGAGAAAGGCTTAGTCCATAATGGTAGGAAGAGCACAGTGGGGTTCATGGCAGTTGTGGTGGCCGGATCAGAATGTGAGGCTATTTGTTTATGCCTCAGTGGATCAGAGAACTGAGAGCTTGGGCTAGAACTGTGATCTGGGCTAGCACCACCCCTCAGGAGCCCATTACCTCCAGCTAGCCCCTGCATCTTAAAAGCTATGCAACTTTAGTTAACACCAGTTGGAGAACAAGTGTTTGAACACAAAAGGTTATGTGGGGGCATTTTATGCTAAATCATAGCAGAGTCTATGAAAGTGTCTATAGCCCATGAGTAAGGAAACAACCCAGAACCCCAGTCGTAAGGAGCGGGAGGAGATGTGAAATTCTGATGGCTGTTGCAACAGGCAGCAGTGTCAAAGAGCTCAGAGATACAAGGAGTGGACAGTGTCCATATAGCCTCCGTCTCAGTAAGAACTGTGTTGAGCAAATGTACATCAACCAAGAAGCAGCTTGCTGTGTTACAGAGCCAGCGAAGCAGGACAGAGTCAGTAATGGTGGCACTTTTTTTCTCTTTTTGACAAAGTTGGCCATGAAAAGCAAGAGCATCACTAACTCCCCTTAGGCTTTCTAAGGTCAAATGAAATCACTGTGCTCTTTGCTCTGCCAAGCCTTAACTGTCAGCGTCTGTATATTTTCCCTCTTCTCAAACAAATGCCTCTACTGTTCCTCCGATAACAGGGTCAGAGGTCCCTTGCCATCCCTGTGATACCACCTTTATAAAAGAGACCCTGTCACCTCACTAAGAGGTGGATCAGAATGTTCATGGAAACGGAAGTGCTTGGAAAGTATCTGATGAAGAACAGGAAGTGTCTCTTGGCTAATCCACCGAAGTATTTATTCTTGTGCCTGGCATACCATACGTTGGGTGCCCCTGACAGGAAGCAATGGTTTAAATAGGAATCTAAGCAGTATCTAGGAAAGTGCTCACAGCTTGCTTCTATGGTGAAAGAGCAGAACTAAGTGCTGACTCAAGGAGAAATGAGTTACTGCGGACAACAGGTTTTTCTTGCTTCAGAGGCTAGCTAAACCTTCTTAGGAATCGGAGGCTGTGAACAGGAAAGAGGGCCTGGAGCCCTGCTCTAACCTCTTATTTGCTTTGTCATCCCTCTGCTGTCAGCTCAGGACCTGCCTTCTTATTGGTAAAGTGACTAATGATGCCTGTGAAAATGTGTGTCAGGGCCACTGGTGTTGGTTGAATATGAGTTCTTGAAAACAGGAATACTGCGTCCAGGAAGCCATTCATATGGCATTGCCTGACCTTGGGGATGTGGCATGCGTGCATTTATTCTGTGCTAATTTGTCAGTCCATATGCGCACTATACTTCAGAGAAGCAGTTTCTTCACAAAAGCTTCATTAGAATGATAAAGACTACCATTTATGTATTTCTCGAGCTACCATTTATGTATTTCTCAAGGTCTTATGGACTAGCTTTTCCTAGTGTATATTAATGGATCACTTCACCTGCAATTGCCCCCTCCTATCCAGCTTTTGGAAATTTTGTTTCAGAGAAATGCTGTACTATCAATATTGAATAAAGGATTTACCCTGAATTTGATTGGTTCTGCATATGAGACGTCATTCTTGACTTAATATAGAAACTGTCTTCTGAGAGTATGTGGTCGAGGAAAGACTGCTCCTTTTTCTGTCTGATCTGAGCTGGACAGGAATGTGGGAATCACTTCTCTGTGATGTCCTAATAATTAGGACTGAGATTTATTCTAACTTCTAACTATTGTATTCCCCTTAATTCAAATCAACAAATTCAAAATTAGGGTTCCCATAGTGTTTGAAGAGAGAAATAAAAAGCGGCCTTGGGATCTGAGTTATCAGCCTTGCCTGCCTGTTTGGACCTCTCTGCGCCCTTTGCAATAATGTGCGAAGACCTGAGTCCTCTCCACGGTCTAACACACCTCGGAAACAACATACTCTTCTTGGCTGATTCCTTGCATATGGCTTTGCATTCGTTCCTATCTCCCTTTTATGTGTGCAGGATGGGAAGAGGTCTGGTAATTGACTTACGCGGGACTATCGTCCTTCCCACAGTGCTACTGCTTTACAAATAAATGGTTAAGTCAGTTCAAAGTAAGGCACAGTTTCTGCCCGAGTGAAGTTTCCCAACTATGTTCCTGGGTTATTGATGAACTTCTTTCTACGCTGCATTCCAAATCTTTTCTGCCAAATGTCCTCTGTCTAAAAAGTCCCTGTGTAGGATTATATCCATATCTACTTCTAGAGTTTATATTTATGAGGTTGTGAAGGGGAGTATTGGAGGTACCTTGGTATGTAAGTGAAATAGACAGATTAATTAGACACAGAGTCAAAGAAGGGTTTGTTGGCTTGGAAAGAAAGACGTGAGAAATGGATAGATGAGGTCATGTTGGACTGAACACAAATGGGACTTATTTTCTAGACCTCTATATCTTTAATTTAATGAAATTCTTGAGGCAAATGGAGTCATTATAGTGCTGACCTTGACTCTGTTTGCATTTCTGGGAGGAGACTTTCCGTGCAGATATGGATGGAGGATTCAAACACAAGGGGACACAGAGGAAGTGCTAGGAGGATTTCTCATTGTTACCCACCAAAAACATTTTCCACCAAGCATAACCAGTGCACCAAGGATAGTGCTTGGAGTTGGCCTGCTGCCATGTTGCTTTTCACATACTGTACTATCTGCTCTCCTTGGAACACACCTTCTCATACCTCACACCTCTGTCTGGAATGTCCTCAGCCTATCTTCTCTCTTTCCCTCTCTCCACCCACCAGCGATCCTCTCTTCCTTTCCACCATATGGCTGCCATTACTTGCCCCTCCACTCATCCGTGACCTTCTGTAGATTGGAGCCAGCCTGTAACATGAGACTGTGTGTAGGAGAGGTTTATGGGTATGCTTTCACACTGTTCAGTTCATAGGTAGTCTCTGAGCACTCAACTGTGCCCTTCAGAGATCAAACATTGCAACAAAATAAGTAGGCCAGCCACTCACCCACCAGCGCCAGCAAATCTGTGTCCTGCCCAAACCAGCCACTGGTTCATGAAGATGAGTATAACACATGTCCTGCTATGGAGTTGCTCGTGGCTCACAAGTGAAGACAGGAAAGAGAATGGTAGTTCTAGAACACTGTGATCAATACCAAAAGAGAGGGTGGAAGTGCTCTGAAAGATGTGTAAGAAAGTTATGGCTAAGACCAATACTCTTAACTCTACTAAATTTCCCTCACATAGTTTTGATGAACCCCTCTAAGCATTAATGTTTTGTGAGATGCCCAACAGACCTCTCAATTCTTTGCTACTTTAAATGCATCAGTAGATATGGAGGTACTAACCCATCTCTGGCTGTGGCCTGGCCAAATGCCCTGCTATCCATTGTTGGTGTCTCTAGCAGCTCAGGTCCATGTAGGTTTCCTTCCTATGCAGAGGGAAGGCAGAGAACCGTATCCCGGCATCTCATGATGCTCATCCAATTTGATGACAGTCACCATATTCTTCTCTCTGCCTTTGGCCCCACAGCATTTACAAATTGGGAGAATCCCTTTGCTCTCTCCGAGGGCTTATAACCATAAAATTCAGGAAGATCTTGTAAAGTCATTGAGCTGGAAGGAAATTTAAATATAATTTATGCTGTAGGCTTTCAAACTTGAGTGCCATTGTTCACCGACCTGAAAGGGTAAGAAGAAAGTTCCACAAAAGATAAATGGGTCTGCTTTCACTAAAATGGGTTTGGAGACGGGAGGCTCCATTCACTCTCCCTTCAGACACCTGCAGTTTCCAGACACACAATTCACCTAGACCAAGTCTGCTCCCTCATTTTGTCCAGATAGCAGAAGTAAAGAAGTGACTTACTTGGTCATGGTCACTGTAAATACATCCTGTGTTCCTCCGTGGCTCTGTGCCTTTCCCCACCCCTACCCCCACCAGCTGTTCTGAAATGAAGGCACAGGTGCAGAGCAGAGGGCTCATCTGACTCAGGATGGGAGAGAGGAGACCCTCCTTCAGCTCATCCTGCCCCCAGGACTCGGCATCCTTGCTAGCGCGCTATCGCTAATGCACAAAATGTGAAATTGTGAAGAATCATTTGCCAATATTCTTATCTCCACTGGCACAGAAGCGAGCTTGCTGGAGAGCTCCGAGGTGTTGGAGTATTGTTGTTTATCCACTACACATCCCTCGGCTGCTTGCACAGAGACTCAGAAAGGCTGCACACATAAATTCACATAAATTACCTTTACAAAATGTCAAAATTAAAAGTGGATTTTTATTTTGGGGACATGCCTGGAGAATGTTAACCCCTTCGTGTAGGTAGCTGTGCCATCAGTGGGGAACACAGCTGACACCTTTGAGTGAAACACACAACACAGCAGCAAACATGTTCTCACTCCTCCCACATGCATAGCAACCTGTGAAAAATGAATAGTTCTACTTAACAAGCTAAAGACTTTCCTAAGGTCTAAGTCTGACCACAAGTATTCTTTGGGGTTTGATACTGCTGTCCTAGGATGCCTGCAATTTGAGTTTTATTGTCTGTATTTAACTCTTTAAAGTTTAATCACTCACAGGTTCTCAAGAGATACATAATCTTTTCAGGTTTAGGCTTTCTCATGTATTGTTCAAATCTGTGTGCACTGTCCGGAATTCACATACTGTGTTAATTCCATGTGTGTATGTCAGTATTAAGGAGTGGGATCTTTAGTAGGTAACCAGATCATAGGGTTTGGTCTCTTGAAGACCATATGCCTGACAAAAGTGTTGGAGCTAACTAGTCAGGTCCTTTCCCCATTTCTGTCCCTGGTACCATGTTGGGCCTCTGTTGGGTCTCTTCTCAAAATGTAATACCCAATATCTTCATCTTGGACTTCCCACCTAGAACAATGAGAATAACTTTCTGTTGTTCTTAAGTTATCTAGCCGCAGGGACTTTGTTATAGCAGATTGAATGGACTAATACAGTGGTAGGTAATGTTGATAAGATTTGGTACTGAAGAAGTCTGTCTTCCCAAGGTTTTAGGGACCAGTGAAAAGCCTGTACTTTTCAGTATTAAATTCACACTTATATATTAAAGATACCCATGTCAGGGCTTTTTAAAAAATTGTATGTAACTTTATAAGGTGTCAGTAATGGGAGATACAGTGAATGAGAGTTTATGTGGTTGGGCAGCTTCATCAGGAAGGCAGTCCTGAATGCTAGGTAAGGGATCTGAAAACAGACATGCTCTGACCATGAGAAAAGGCCCGTTAGAAAAGAGCTCTGAGCTATTCCAGTCTCTGGTTAATGTCAGTCTTGTGTGCTTGATCTGAACTATGACACATTTTCTTACATACAAAGTGTTTTGCCATTTATGTATTAATTTGTTTGCTTATTTATTTCATTGAATTCTTGGGAGAGCAAATTTTCCCAAGACCTTTTGTTATGTGTTTGACTCCAGTCCTGGCCAAGCAAATGTGGCTGACTACTCCTTTTCAGCTAATCCTTTCTTAGAATAGGTTTTCATTCGTGTCTCTGAGACACAAATGTGTTCTGGGATCAACATCCTGCCTCTGCCTTTGATTTTAGAAGAGAAAGAAATGATTATGTCAGATTGTGCAACTTCCATCCAGGGGAGAACCTCCAGAATGTAATGGAGTTTCTGGGGTAGACCAAGGAGAAAACACTCAGGGAGAATGTTTCTGACTCTGAAGGGTAGGATTGGAAAAAATGAGCAGAACATTCAACAGGAACATGAACAGAGAGGTGTAGATTTGAGCCAGAGAAGCATATAATATCAATGGGCCCAAGACCCTATTGCTTTGGAGGGCCTTGCCATAGTAATAATATTGTTAAATAAAAGTTGAGTTGAAGCTGAAGAGATGGGTCAGTGGTTAGCTTCACTTAGAGGACCCTGATGTGATCCCAGTACACATAAACAGCTGTAACTCTAGTTCCAGGGGGTCTGATGCCCTCTTTTGGCTTTGGGAGGATCCTACACACATGTGGTATGTATGTACTCATGCAAGCATACCTACATGTGTACAAAACAAAAGTAAATTAGTTTAATGTAAAACATTATGAGTCTATGACTTGAATATTTCAATAATTTTTTTATTTTTTCTCTTATGTATAGCAGGTTTGGGGTATGTTACACATTTTACTTTTTTTCTGATATGACAAAAAAAAACCATAAAAGCATTGTTTTTGCCCTAAAATGTTATTTTTCTTTTGATATTGAAAAGAATGCAAAACATGCTATAGGATCCTAAAAGCTCTCTGGTCACTGAGTTAGGGGCACAAGCAAAGCTTTAGGGTACAGCAATGACTATGACTTACTATGGAGAAACTGCTGATGAGTCTTGCTTCCTGGAGATGGGTCTCCAATCTCATGGCCACCAGAGGGCCTCCAGTTTGCCAAGGCTTCTTTTAAGGACTCCTCTTCTGTCTCTTCCTGCTTTGTTCTTCTTCTTCTTTGGGTGTGGAACCCCGGCAAGTCCTGAACTTTGGCTAAATGTCACTTATTATAGAATAGGAAAAAAAAAAAAAGAGAACTGGAGACCTGAAGATAAGGCTGTTGAAGACCAAGGTCATGGAAGATGAGGGTGTGGAAGATGGGGCTACGGAAGATGAGGCTGAGGAAGAGGAGAGCCATGCCTTCCTGGTCTGATCCCAGAAGCTGCATGACCTTGAGCGAGTCTTTCATCCCAGCAGTTCTGTGCCAGCATTTACAAAATGAAAGAGCTGGAGCAGCTGATAATCCTCTACTTATAATGTATGCCCTACATGATCCTGAAATACCAGAAAAAGCCACAGAGGGATAATTGAAGTTTTGTATAGAGACAGTTATACTTAGACAAAGATCTAGAAGTAACTTATCTGCATATCATATGCGTGCATATGTACACACACATATATGTGAAAATTAGCTCTGACTTTTTTCTAACAACTGAGAGACTCAGAACTTTTATTATCTAACTAAAAGAAATGTAGCATATTCTTTGGAAGCTGCTTGGCATTTATTCCTATATGTATTTTTTAGTTACATATACAGCAGTAAAATTACTTAATCTTTAGAAATGTCTCCTAATCTCACTCCTTCAATGAATCTGAATCATCTTTTTGCAAAAGCCAATGGCTGCTTTACAGTTTTCATTTGATTTTTTTTTAGGAGCCCCTGTTCTCTGTTCTCATGCTGCTGCTCTACTTCGTGAGATTCTATTTCCCATGTCTGTATGTAGATGCTTTTGACTATTAGGTGTTTGAGTAGTTCCACCCAGAATAAGCAAGCAATGTTGTAAACCTTTCTTTCCTGGGTGAAATCTGTATGAGGAGATTTAGCCAGCATTGGCTGCCACATCACGTTTTTTCTAAGCCGGGAGTATTTACCTCTCTATAACATTGTGTTGCATCTACTCGAGCAGTAAAGGTTGAGATAAGTCTATCAGGACACATCACAGAATGATTTCCGTTTCTAAGTGGTGCTCAGTAGGTCCACTGCCATGCAGAATTTGCACCACAGAAGCAATGGGTCCTTTGATTTAGGCAGGATTTGGTAGTGGTGTTGATCTCTGTGTTCTTACTACTTCAGTGTATACAGTGTTTCTCTCTAAGCAGAGAGAAAGCACTTTCTATTGACTTAGTAGTTGTCAGGGCTGAGGAACCAAATGGGATGCTTAGATGCCTGCCCTCCTCTATCTTGAGTGGGGAGGCTGCTGAAGAATTTCATTCCCTGACCTTGGAGATGTCCCCCCTACCCTCCATCCTGTGCTTGCTGAGCATTTCAATTCCAACCAATAAGCCTGGCTGAGCTTCCAGGGTTTAAGGCTTTAAGAATGCAAATGGAGCTGAGAGTTTCCTCAGTTCCTGGATCTCAGACAGTTCGAGAGCTCCGAGTGCTGCCTTCCCCAAGTGTTTCCAGAGAAGACAGCCTGGGGGAGAGGAAGTGGTGCTAATTAAATCCTCCCTCTGTTTTCCAGGCACAGGAGCCTTGAGCAGATGTCTGTTGTTAGTGTGTTCACAGAGTGCACAAATACAGAAGCAGGCTTCCCTTCCCAGTGACACAAACCTTCCTTCATGAGAACTTTGGAAATGTGTTTCCTTCCAACACCCACTGTAAAGGAGGTGCCAACCCAAGTGCATAGAGTACAGAACTGATAGCAAGGCCAAAGGACGCCTCTGTCTCTTGTCTCTCCGTCTTTCTGTCTTTTTCTGTCTCTCTGTTTCTCTCCCTTCCTTTCTCCCTCTCTCCCTCCCTCCCTCCCTCATTCTCTCCCCCCTCTCACCTTCTTCCCTCCCTCCCTTCTTCCTCTGTGCCCCTTCTCCTGCTTCTCCATACCTTTTATTCTCTAAGGCCAATTTCAGCTTTTGTATGCCTACCTTTAAAACATTACACGAATAGTCAAGGAAGGCCAATGGTGGACAAACTGGACTCAAAAGCAGGTCCGTAAGTACTGCCAAGTTTGCCTTAGGAGGCATCTCCCTTCTCTGCATCCTCAGAAGGATCTGTATGAAGTAAACAAGACTGTGGCTGCCTGGCTTGTGAGGATCAGCTAAGATAAAATGGAATGGGAGCTGCATAAGGCCCTCCATGAATTTAACCAACTGTATTTTCTAATGAAGTCAACCCCCTCAAAGTGACATCCATGGTTGTCAGAGACAGTTCTGTTTACTCCTACCACCCTGACACAACTGCTAATAGCATCATCTTATGCCAAAATGCTTGGATCTAGGCAATGCACTTGTGTTACTTTAGGTGGAAGAAAGTCTATTTACCTCCAATGGGACACCAAGAGCTGACCAAATAAATGATTCAGTGCCAGTCTACTACCTTAGTGAAGTTTATTGGGATGATTGCCTACAGTAGCATAGGCGAAGTTTTACTTAACAGGAGCATAGTTGACTCAAAGGCAGCAGCACCATCAAAGCCCACCCCAGCAGGAAAGTGCATCTCTGGAGCTCTCTGCAGAACTTGCAAGTTGCTTGGCTGGGTGGAGGGTCCCTTCCCCCAGCCGTTGTTCCTGCTTATAAAACCTTGGCTAGGAGCCTTGTGACTCCTGTAACGTTCTGAGCTTCCTCAGCCTTGCTGTGTGAGCTTCTCTCCTTCCTCCCACAGACAATATTTCAATTAGGAGGAAAGGGCTCTCTACAACAGAGTGTGATCATGCTATTTTTACCTCTCTTGAATGTTCTGGTTTGTCTCAATTTTAAGGGTGAAAATATGCTGGCAAACTAGACTTCCCCCACCCCACTTTCTGGCATTTCACAGGGACTGAGGAAATGGAATTAAAGCCGCCTTTTAGTTGATTAAAACATAGAGGCCGCTCTGAGAATAAGACGTCACTCCTAATGGTGAACCTAGGCATGAAGCCCTCTTCCAGGACACATTAGTAACTGGCCTCCTGAAGGGATGATTGGATGATTGCACAAAGGTCTCAGGCATAGGCAATGTCCCCGTGTGGCGTTCTTACTCTGCTAGAAAACAGCACTAGATAGATCAGGCCGACTTTTCACAGACCTTCATGGACCTTCTATTTTGTCCTTATAAGCAAAGCAAAGCAAAACCAAACAAGACACTTCACAAATAGAAATCAAGTTGGTTTTATTTAAATGCTAAGTAATTATTTTGTTAGTACCCAGGGACACAGAAACTGAATTGAGAGGGTTACCCACAATATCACTATGAAGATAGAACTACCTTTAACATTTTATTTTTTCAGTTTCAAATAGTGGCCATTTGTATATGTATACACCTAGGAAAATACATGTGTAAAATTTCCTTTCTTTATGAATAATTTTGAGGCAACTGAGCAGTACAGTACATGTGTGATAACTTTCTTTTTCCATAAAAATATATTTTGGACATCTTTCTATGATAAAGTATATATCCATATTTTAAGGCTGCACTGTATTTGACATACATTTCATTTGTCCACTTCTCTACTAGTGAAGAATCCTTGTTTTATTTAAAGTATTTTATATTAAATTCAATGTTGTGGGAATGCTTAATATTGCTGTTTATTATATACAGTATTTCTCTACTAGACATAATGGTGTTATCGAAGAACTTACACAATGTAATACAAGGTTATAAATATGCATATGTGTCATTGGACATTTTTCTGAACTGTTTCCTTAAAATAAAATCTTAGAATTGGAACATTTGATTTGAAAATATGACAGTTCCAGGTGGTTTATATCCTATTAGTCAGTGTTCTGTTGCTGTGAAGAGACATCATGGCCATAACAACTCTTATAAGAGGAAGCATTTAATTGGCCTGCTTACAGTTTCAGAGACCTAGTCCATTCTCATCATGGTAGACAGCATGGGAGCCCACAGACACATATGGTGCTGGAGAAGTAGCTGAGGGTTCAACATCATATCCACAGACAAGAGGAAGAGAGAGTCACTTGACCTGGCTTGGACTTCTCAAACCTGAAAACCCACCCCCAATGACACTTCCTCCTATAAAGCCACACCTACTCCAACAAGGTCACACCTCCTAATCCTTCTCTGGTTGTGCCACTTTCTGGTGGTCAAATATTCAAAAATATGAGCCTATGAGGAGCCATCCTTACTCAAACCACACCCATTCTCACTCCAATCCCTGGAGTTGATCAGGAGATACATTCTCATTGCTTTTTATTGTTAAATACAAACCAGCTAGGTAGAGTTTTAGACAAAAATGCCAGGAAATCACAAAGGTGAATTATCTGGCAGTAATTTCATGCTATATTTCCTGTGTTCAGTTTATGTTCCGCTATTAAAGTTGAGGAAATGGAATGATTCACAGCTTCATTTTCTTAGCCCTGAGAGTCTCTACTTCTCTCTCCTGGCGAAGGCCTTGCATTTAGATGTCTGTGTTCCTGCCCTATCCACTGATGTCTCTGTCCAATCAAAGTATGACTGTTTCCATTTTGGGAAGAACTTTTGCTCCTTGCAACCTGTTTTTCCATAGCCAGGATATGGGTAGGATGCTTTATCATTTAATGAAAAGATTATTTCATTACTTTAGGCTAAAGAAATGTCAACAATTGGGAGCTTTGAAGGATTCCAGCCCGTGTCTCTGAAGCAAGAGGAAGATGACCAACCCTCTGAGAATGACCACTTGTCCACAAAGGAGGGGAATTCAGACAAGGACCCAGGACCAAGGAAGATTTCAAGACAGCAGAGTGTGACTAAAGCGACACTGTTCCCCAATCCTTATCACCAGCCCTATGTTTCAAGGAAGTACTTTGCTACACGGGTAAAATTGCAATTTCAATTCTATTCAAAATTTCTTTTGAAATCTTACCACCTTCTCTGTACTGCATTTTGCCAAGGGTTACATGTCTTATAAACCTCTTTCAATAGTCACCATGATCCTCATGTAGTTGTCTCATTCCCATTGTATGGATGAAGGGTATAAACTTCAGCCAAGTCAGGAGATACAGTTCCTGTAGCCTCTATATGTTTGGACTTCACTCCTGCCCGGATGCAAAATCTAGCCTCAAGGAATTAATGCTTAATAGCTAGAGAATATGTAATATAGTAGCTAGAAGGTAAAGCTATGCACTCATTGTTTTAGAAAGACATATACTGTGCTGCTGAGGCTGAGCTGAATCTCAGGATGGATGCTGGGATGCTGGTGTTACCATGGGAGCCAAGGTTTGAAATTGAAACTGTCTGCAGTTGCAGTGTGGGGCTCAGAGTTCTTACCTGAGCCTTGGAGCTAGAAAGGTAAATGGACAAGGCTTATATACTGGTGTAAAAGGTTACTGTAATAAGTTTCTAGTATTTGGATCAAGTGGAACGTACTTCAAGGATTTATTACTTCTTTGTTGATTGTTTCTTATACTTAATGATATTTTGCAGTCCTCCAAAGTTCTTATTAACACAATAGCCATAATCTATGGAGAAAATACACAGGAATGTGAACCATGACAATACAGTTTTCATGCACATTTGGGGTACTTTTTGTTGAAAAATAAACTTCTCTTTCTGTGTGGCTCTTTCTCTCTGTCTCTCATTCTCTTCATTTCTTTCACGTGTAGGAGTGGAGATTATGCTCAGGTTCTCTGACTTGTGTATCACCTTTATCTTTATCTTTCTGGTCCTTCAAGATATATTTTCCAATCCAATATCATAAATGAGTGAGGTTAAGAATTTAAGACTATTTACAACCCTGAATGAATCCTCATTTGGTGACTTTAAATATATACCTTCATTTAAGATAAAGTTCAAACTAAAGCAACTGAATGTGTGAGCGTGTATGCATATGTGTGTGTTTAAACATCACGTAGACTCCTATATGCAAGGCACTTTGGTAGGTGCTATGTTATCTGTGTTTGTGTGAGTGTTTTTGCATATGTCAAGCATATGGTCTGTTTTCCAAAATATGTGAACTTTATTGAATATGCAAAGTTAAGTGGCGATGGAACTGCAAAGAAAATGTAAGCATCCTTTGGAGTTTATGGTCTAGACATGGACGAGGCCATGGAAATGTACAAAGCTGTGGTTCAGAATAAAGACCTGTTGATTGGAGCTGGTCCAGCTATGAAAGCAGGCTGAACAGTCTATGTACAGATCTTTGCTTTGCTTCTATCAGTAGTCCTAAAGGTGGCATAGGTTGACCAGTTGGCTCTTTATAGTAGGACCAGGGATTATCATCATGGCAAAACTGAAATTCCTAACAAGTAGAACTCATGAGAATAAACTGATCTCTACCACCATAGTCTTAATGGCAAGTCACTTTTCGAAGCTAGTGCCTTTGCCAATGAACTGGGGGCAGGAGAATCTTATGGGTGAAGTCAGACTAGTGAAAGGAGATGTTGGTGTTTATGCTGCCTCTTGCCAGCAAATGAGCCAAGGCAGCAATTTCCTTAAGTGTACTGTAGTGCAAAGTGACTTGAGTTGATCTTCAGCAAATAAAACAATTGGTTTCATGTTTGTCTTTTGAAATTAATTTCTCTGTGACTAACTCCCGTTTGGAAATACACAAGGAAAGCTAAACCATGTAGTTTTTATTTAGATGAATTGACACAGTCCCAAAGGTACTACATGTATCATTAGATATTTACAGCTTCTGTTTAAGAATGGTGGCCCTATACAACACAGCAAAGCAGGCAGGTAAGACCACATTATCTTTGTCTTAAGAGTAAACACACAAGAAACTGGAGAGATTACTTCATAGTTAAAGGAACTTATTGCTTTTGCAGAAGATCCAGGGTTGGTTCCCAACACCTACATGGTGACTCATAGCTACCTGTAATTACAGGTCCAGGGGACAGACATCTTCTTCCATCTTCCACAGGCAGCAGACACTCACATGATGCATTTACATATATGCAGGCAAAATGTTCATCTATGTGAGATATAAATAAACATTTTTAAAAGAGTGAACAAATGTCAAGGGTATGAGGTCACCTAAGCCACATAGTGCAAGAATTTCAGTTAGGCACTGCATGTTCACTGTTCTTCCTAGATAAAAGTTACAATTTATATAAATCTTTAGATGATGGTACCCTCTTCATTAGACCGATAGAAAGCAAACCCAAGTTCCCAAGAGCTTCTGAGGACAACTGTCTTAAACAGGATTAAATCACTGTGGAGATGCTTTGTGACCTGTGAGGGTGAAGGGCACTCTTGTTTCCTTTCAGACCAGCAGTAAAGTACAGAGGTTGTATAAATATAATGAGTGTGCAATAAGTGTGCACGAAAAAGTGGGAGCACAAGGAAGATGCAGTTGTGACAAAATAATCCATTGCCTCTTAATGCTGATCAGTTTATTGTAGTATTACCCAAGTAAATACTCAGATTGATCCCAGTGGCAGCACCTTCCTTGATACCCCATCCCCAATTTTCTGGGTTTGCTAATGAAAGACACACATACACAGCTTTTATATTTTGATATGCCTTAATCAGCTCAATATCTGGGCCACTTCCTAACCTCCACCTGGCTAATCAACCTCTCTCCAAAATTTCTGAGTTATTACTAAATCCTATATTCCATTTTGGCTGCTCTGGACCCATGGT
The DNA here is from genome assembly GCA_028551405.1 of Uromys caudimaculatus. Classification (NCBI taxonomy): domain Eukaryota; kingdom Metazoa; phylum Chordata; class Mammalia; order Rodentia; family Muridae; genus Uromys; species Uromys caudimaculatus. Next base: position 17,716,376 of record CM052713.1, read on the forward strand.
GCAGCCTTCTTGGGCCACTATCCCCTGACTCCTACATGATGTCTATGCTCTCTGTCCCGCACCTTCTCAGGTGTGGTGTCTTTCCTCTCCTTCTCCCAGCATGGCAGATCTCTTTCTCCTCTCTACTCCTTGGTCCCAAGCCTGTGAAAATCCTAAGGTGCTGTCTCTGTCTGCCCTGCCCAGTCATTGGCTGCCAGCATCTTTATTTACCAATCAAAACCAATTGGGGGCAGGGTTCCTCAGTATCTTCTGTGTAGAGTGCGAATTCTCTTGCAATCAATTTTGGGGAACTAAATTAACATAATATAATCATCTACAGTTTATAAGTTTCTTAGTTTCTTCTTTTGTAATTTCATACACAAATACAATGAATTTAGATTATATCTACCTTTTGACTCTGCCTCCAAATCCTCCAAGACGCTTATACATACCCTATAACATGTCATGTCCTCTCCTCCTCTCCTTCTCTTTCTCGTCCTCCTTTGTTTTCTTCTATTGTTATAACTCACTGAGTTTGGTTAATGCTGCCTGTATATATGCATGGTGCAGAGTAACACAAAGGAGCATGGGCAACTATGGTCCACATTGCTGAAGAGGACTGACCCTCTTCTAGCAGCCAGAAACTGCTGAGAAGTTCTCGGCTAGGGACAGGGCTTTGAGAGCGCTGAAGCATTAGTTGGCTTGATCCAATACAGGTTCGTGTCCCATGATCAAAGTGTATGATGCCTTCATCAATAAATAGAGTCTTACCATTAATTTCTGGTGGGTGACCAAGAATAATGGCAATAACCCATGTTGTTTTGTGGGTCTCAGGAAACACCTAATCAAAAGTTCAGTAGGAAGTAACCCACACTTAACACAGAGATTTTTGTTTGATTACCCTATATATTTGATTACCCTATATATATCCGTATATATGAAATGAACATTATCCCACAAACATTTTTAAAAATAAATGAGAGAAGAATGTGTGAGTCTCAATTTCTTCACCTGAAAAGTATAAATAAAGCACAAGTTTTGAATAGAGCCCTCAAAGAGCTAACTTTGTCAATATTCATAGAGTATATGACACATTTATAAACATTTCAAACATTGTTACTTTCAGTACTTCCTCTCTCTTCTTTTTGCTTACATTCACAATTCTATAAATAGTCATAAAAATGGCAGCAAGGTGCCTATGACCTCACCATGATCTCTACGATGAGATATAACTGTTGACAGAAGGGTCTGTGGCAGTAAAGAGGAGGCTAGTTGACTTTCTCAAGGAATAATTAAGTAAGATCACAACACTTGAAGTTTCAGATGTGTGAGAGTTATCGTAACGTGATAACTTCTTAGATCTGAAGTGAGATCTCAGATGTCGTGGTCCAGCTGGCAAACAAATTGGATTCTGCATTTCTATAAGTGTTCTGCAAATACTGATGCGCGCTTGCTGCTCAAGTTACTCTTTCTTGGTAACACAATAGTGGGTGAGATTTGACTTTTCCCCAGAGTGTACGAAACAGAAAACCTAGGGCTAGAACTAGTTTCCTAGTTACCTATTTATAGTACTAAGATTCCATGCCATAATCACAGATAAATCAACATATTCCAGGCTAAGAATTTAAAGTCTATGCATTGCAAATTGTGAAGAGCACCGAGGGAGTAAGTGGAAGAATTTGTTGCTGAAGGGTTTTATTGGAAGACTTTAGGAGTATCATCCCAAAGGTAGTTTGTTGATAAAAAAAAAAGTTAGAAAATTTAGATATTCAACATAAAATCACTGTAATGTCACAGTTCAATATTAACTAAAAAACATGAATTACATGGACTCTTACATACTTGTTTTTCATACATAAAATTTCTGTATGCAATTAGAGTTTCTATGCTAAATATTGTTTCACATGGCTACGCTATTTTGTGACATCATTTTTATTCGCACCACAGCATATCACAATGAGGAGATACACTACAATGTGTTTAACTTTAGCCTTGGCTTTTTGTGATAACACAGCACAGTTTATCAGGTGCCAGGAATGCTCAAGGATAGCAGGGGAAGAGGGATCCCATTCTATGAGTTTCGAGAAGGATTTTCAAAGAAATGACTGGCAGGACATTTAGGAAATCTTGAAAAATAAGTGGTAATTTTAGCATCATAATATCAGATATTATAACACATGCCTAGGTATCAGGTCATAAAATAAGTTATTGACCTCTTACACCCCCTTTGTGGTTTGCTGGCCATTACCATCATATATAAAAATTATGCCTTTCTGACATAGTTTGGGAGAATTTTTCTCAGAGAAAGTTAGACTTGGGAAATAGCCAGTCAACTTTCTAAAGTACCTGAAGGGAGTGTTACTTATCCATGGTTAACCAGCATCCCTCGGCTCATGCCAGGCCTGGGAAGTATACTTGCGATGCAGGGGTTCTGATACTGCCACTGTACTACCTGTGACCTTGGGACCTGAATAAGAGGTCAAAGAAATGGACGTCTAAAACACTGGCTCTCTATCTATTTGCAAGCCTTTTCTCTTGTTTAGTGTATCTGCTATTATTGCTTAGACATATCTAAAAAGGGCCTCATGCCTTCTCTGAACAAAAGTATCCCTGAAGGCTAATAACTTGAGGTATATTATGATAATCATCTTAGTTGTGGAGACTGATGTTCAAAAGCAACTTTTTATGAAAAGAACAATGCTTAGCCCACATGGAGAAAGATATTTTTAAACTCCCTGTAGGGCTCTGTATTTGCAGATACCTTATCAGAAAGTTGAAAGCGATTCGAGATGGAGAATTATCTCTAAATTTATACTAGAGAATGTAAATTACATACAAACTAATGGGACTAAAACTATTTGATCTTTTAATATTTAATTAATGGTTCTCCATGGCCTTTTTATAGCCTGGGTTCTATTGTGAGCAGCGAGACTTTAATAAGCAGGTTCAGGACTTCCCATTGTGTAGTGAGATGTCATTGCTTCCATGACACTAATTTGGCTTTCACACTCTCTCCCTTTTCCTCTTCTCTTGCTAGAGGCTTCCTAGTGACTTGCCCTCACATTAGGAACAAATACATTTATTAGTTTTATTGTTATTGCCTGTGTGAGCTTCCATTTATTTTAGAAAATAAACATCTCACTGGGCAAGAGGTTGCTCGGCTTCCATTGTATTGAAACTCCTTGAGGACTGTCATAAAGATGATTTATTCTTTTGTGAGAACAGAACCACAGGAATACTGTGATAAGGTGAATTTTCGTCATTTTCTCAAGGAAATATAAATTTGCTTGGCCTTTACAGATTATGGCTGATTTCAACCTAATTTTATTACTAATGTGTTCATTGCAAAATGGTTTCTATCTAGCCATCATAGTATCTACAGAAGGAGTCTGAGAGTCAGAGTCTCTAAGCGTAATCCTTCCTAAACAGCTGCTTCGTCTTTTGCAGGAATAGGGAGCTTATTACATAAAAACCATTGGCAACGTCAAGGTTATTATTTGGGTCAGCATTGGCTGTGGAATTGTCTAGATCATGGAAGTGCAAGGGAACAAATAGGCGAGTCTGGGATTTTTCAAGAGGGTTTGCTTTGCTTGGAACTACTCAGGGCTAAAATGACAGACAATAGAGTCACTATGTTATGTGAGGTGGTGCACTTGATCACAGTTTCCTGTTTGTCTTAGACTGCAGTCTCAGAGCTAAGTGCTTGATTTCACTAAGCGTTTGATTCTTGAATTCTAGTATGGCCATTTCCCTTTGATTTAATATAATCAATAATGGGAATGAAGGTAAAGCCTTTCATTTCTCAGTGTTTGTTACTGGTTAACGGACAGGACCTCATGGTGTCTCCCAGTAGGTCCATTACAGTAATGATTATCAGAACAATCTAACAAGGAATCAACTAATGAAGAGTACCGAGACAACTTATCATGGACTCTAGATATCCATGAGGAGGACTGAGATTAGACCTTAGGACCTACATATTTTAATCATTATTATTCTAAATTATCAGATTCAAATTTATTAATTTTAAAACTGTAGAAGAAAATCAGTTAACTAATAATACTAAAAGGGAAGGAAGTACAGCTCTCTGTTGTTCTACTTTCTGAAAGAGCCTGAACAATGTTTATAATGAAAAAAAATAGTGGTGCAGACAAAGAGAACACTGACAGAGCTGTAGAGAGCGTCAAAGCGTCCCACAAATCATACATTTTTGGTGTTCAGCGTTTGGAAAGGCAGATAGGAAAGCATCACGTTCATAGTCTGTTTCCATCTCATGGTTTTCTATTTGAGGAAACCAGCATCAATATTTTTTGTAGACCTTTTTTGGTTACTTTACCTGTGTGTCACCAACAAGAATGTATTTACTCAATGCAGTTCTGCATAAGGAAGGGGACCTACCTAATCCTTTCTTGTTTTATTTTTCTTTCATTTATCAATATGCTTCATGACTCCTAAGCCTTCGTTATATTAGATTATCCAAACATATTCCATATTCCAGCACCCTCTTGATAGGTATCTGTTCCTTGATGCCCATTTATTGCTGTCTACAAACAAGGCTGCAGAGAGTTCTTTAACCATGCCATTGTGCATATGCGCAACAGTTTCTGAAGGGTAACTTCACAGAGGTATATCTGGATTAAATATAGATCATTTTTCAATTGGGTAGATTTGGCAATTGTTTTTGGTATGGAAGATACTAAGGCTTTAAATTTTTATACATTAGTATATTCATTTTCACATATTTTAGGGAGAATTCTTGGCATAAAAACATTCAACAAAATGCGTATTTTAGGGTTATTTAATTACTCTCTAATTCTTTCTACTTTTTTTCTGAAAAGTATTAGTTTCACAAGTGAGTTCTATTTGTGAGGCTAAAATTATGTAAAGAAATTGTTTGAGAAATACCAATGTTGACTCATCAAAGAGCATATTATATTTCAGAAGACTTTGAAAAGTGGGCTCGCAAGAGTCGGAATGCCTCTCAGGGAAACAAGTCTAAGAGACCTGAGAATAGCCAGGAAATTACAGGAATTTCCCTCTGGGGTAGACTGCCTGCCTTCAGTGTCACCGAAAAGTGAACAGTAGCATAGACTTGTCTGGCAGCAGGAGCTAGGCATTTTGACTGAAACCCCAGAAGCTGCTGAATTTATGACACATGGCCTTCAGCAAGTATGGAGTGCCACTATTAGCTTTCTGACCAGCCTTCGACCAGCTGCAGACAATGGCCCGAGGGAAACAATTGTTGAGTCCAGTAACTGACTGTCCAACTCAAGAAGTAAGTGGCTAAAATGATGGAATCAGAGTCTTGGACTACAAAAGCTATGGTCACATTTCCTTGAAGAGATATAGAACATATTATGGTCACCATGGTGGCTCCAAATGGTTGGCTTAGTTTAGACTGTTAGTTGTCAAAGCCAAGTATCGAGTTAATATTGCAGAGTTAATTACTTACAACTCTCATCACTCACCTTAGTTCAGGGATATCGTCCTTTTGTGGATGGCTTGGGTTGTACAGAACAAACTAGGGAGCTGCTGTGGGGATAAAGCTCAAACTCTGAACTATTTATACATAGCTCATCTGAGTCACCATCACTCTTTTTTTATCTAGATTCCTCTACAGGAGAGTCTACATTTTTAAAAATACCTACCCACTGGGTTTCTGATATAATTGACTTGTATGGATCTTGGGTTAGGATTTTTTTTTTTTGAATAACTGCTTAAAGAGTGCTGGTTAAAGTAAATGAAGTATATTGTCTCAAGAACAGTCTTCATATCAACACCATCACCTGGATATATGTTAGAAATGCAGTCTTAGGTCCTAACCCATGCTAACTGAATCAGAAACTGAATAAGATACATTCCAGAAATGTTTCAACACAGTTTTTATGTACACAGACGTTTAAGAATCATTGAACTAGGGAAGCCATGACCTTACCAGAACAGGCGTCAACCGGTTTCTGCATAGAAGGTACTTTTCATGTTTTACCAACATGTCTCCTTTTGGAATTTGGAAAGATATCTATATCTATGTCTATATCTATATCCATATCTATATCTATCTATCTATATCTATCTCTATCTCTATCTCTATCCATATCCATATCTATATGTATATCTATATCTATCTATATATTTATGTATTAACTAATATATATATATTAGTTAAATTATTTATACAATATAGATGCTGTTTTGAACTTCCTGAGAAGCTTATTTCCCTGGAAGGAGTGTTCTTCTAAAAATGGCTATTTTTTATTTTAGTGAGAAAGCATAGGACTTGAGAAACTAGGACCTGGAATTCTTTTGGCCAGGACAAAAGAGCTAAGAATAAATCACGGAGTTCGGAGTTCAAGACCAAGTTCTCCGCCAGACAGTGACCAGAATATGCACATACAAGAACCACACTTAGTCTCCTGGAGGATTTGGAGGAGGAGGTGTGGCCATTCTAACTAATCCTAAATACAGAGTGTGGTCGGCCTTCTCTAAGTGAAATGATTTCTTCTTCCCCTCAGCCAGGGGCCATTGAGACTGCCGTGGAAGACTTGAAAGGCCACATTGCACAGACTTCTGGGGAGACTGTTCAAGGCTTCTGGCTTTTGACAGAGTGAGTATGTGGCTGTGTGAAGGGAAGTGGGACAGAAGAGGAGATGGGCACGTCAGAGAAGCTCCTCTGGGTTTTGTCTGTGGTAATTTCCTGAAGTTTCTAACTGGCGATCGGTTTTTTCCTTAGCTGGTGAGTGGATGGATTTGACTCCATCTTTCTGGACTGGTACTTCCACCCAGCCCCTGCAGCCATGGCTCAGGTCACTGCTTTCAAGGATAATGGCAGTAACTTCCTAGGTGCCCAGCTCTGATCTCTCTCCATTACAAGCACGCCCTCTGTAACTACACTTGAAATCCTTCTAGGTGCAGTGAAGAGTAGAAAAGCTACAGATGCTGTCTACTATATAGTCTGTGTTCTTTGTAGAGTATGGACTGTGATACTAGGGAGATCAGGTAGACTAGGGAAAGGGGCTGCTGAAAGTTAGGATAAGAACCAAACAAACATAACAACAGCCTTTAATGCTCACATAACACCATTCATTACCTTTAAGGCTTCTCTTAGCAGGAAGAGCTTCCATAAGCAACAATTACCTTTCTACCTCTCCTAGAAATTGCACTTCCTGTGACCTTTCACACACTCGGTGCTACATATTAAAAGTCAAAAGAGAGTGCTTGCCTACTATAGAACCAATAATGCGTGGAAATGTGCTTAATACACACACCTCAGTTCTCCATGGGTCCAGTGAAGACTGTTTCCAAGCTGAGGATTGGATCTGAGTTCCAGTAACCCAGTGATCCCTACAGAAGGGTAAAATGTGTAGCTCTCCTCTGGAGCAGGGCAGCTTCTATGGCTGAGATTCCAGGAGGAAACCTTGATAGCTTAACCATCCAGGCTGGCAAAATGGAGTCCTCAACAAGCAGGAAAGAGAATTAGACCTGACTGATTTATATTTTATACTATTCTTTCATACATCTTCCCAGACCTGAATGAAAAGAAACTTCAAAACTGACATTTTTGGTTTTACTTTTTACTCTTTGTGTCTTTAGTTATAAAGTGAGACTGAAGAGATTTTGAGAGGACAAAATGAAATGTTACTGTAAAATTCTTCGTAAATTCTCTTCCTCCTCTCTTCCTCTTCTGCTCTTCCTTCTCTTCTTCTCTGCTCCTCTTTTTCTGTTCCGCCTCCTTTGTTCTACCTCATGTGCTCCTCCTCCTCTGCTCTTCCTTCTCTCCTCCTCTGCTCCTCCTCCTCTGCTCCTCCTCCT
>CM052713.1:17724263-17744617 GCA_028551405.1 Uromys caudimaculatus
CCTTCTCTCCTCCTCTGCTCCCTCTCCTCTGTTCCTCCTCTTCTGCTCCTCCTCCTCTGCTCCCCCTCCTCTGCTTCCCCTCCTCTGCTCCTCTCCTCTGCTCCTCCTTCTCTCCTCCTCTGCTCCCTCTCCTCTGTTCCTCCTCTTCTGCTCCTCCTCCTCTGTTCCCCCTCCTCTGCTCCCCCTCCTCTGCTCCTTCTCTTCTGTTACTCCTCCTCCTCTGCTCCCCGCCCGCTCCTCCTCTGCTCCCCCTCCTCTGCTCCTTCTCCTCTGCTTGCTTTTTCTTATTCTGTCCATCTTCTTTCCACTCTCGCCTTCGTTCATTTATATCCTACCCATCTCTATCACCTTTGAGTTATCACTAATGAAAAGGAAAGCCTGTGTTTTGAACTTCTCACTAATTCATTTGGACAAATCTCCGATTCATTCCCCTTCCCCACCTCTCATTCAAACAGAGAGCATCTGTTTGACCTATAAAATAGTAAGTCTGCTTTGGTTAAGAAAGATAAGCACACGGATCCTGGAGAGCTTGAATTCAGCACCATAACAATATTTCCACCAATACTTCTAATTGGAAAACACCACAGACCATAACTTAATTTCATAGTCCATCACTTTGCAGACTGTCTAAACTTAAAGCAGTGATGGAAAACATGTTAACAGTGCAGATAGAAAACTCAGGTGGGCCCTGCCTGTAGCATTAGCATTATGATAACATTTAAAAATTAATGGAATATTAGTCTACCATTCAATTGATGGAGGTTGCCCTTTCTGGTGGTGAATGGAAAATTTGCATATAAAATTTTAGAAATGTTTTGAAGGTGGCAGCTGCCATGTTTTCAGGGCCTGTACTGGGCTTGTGGCTGAGACAGTCTTCCATGGTTCTCTCCCACCTTGATGGTGCTAGAAGGTAAGAAACCTTCCTCCTTTACCCTGTCAGCCTGTCGTGCCCGCTATCACTGAAGATTAACATGTTATCACTGTGGAGGAGAAGAAAAGCATTGTTTATCCCAGGGCTTTTATTGAAGGATGCATTTGGAATTGAGAGGAGAAACTGATACCTAACCCAGATGGGCTTTGTGGATCTTTGTGCTTCATTGCTTGTAAGAAAAGTCATCAGGAACTCTTGGTCTGGCCCTAGAAAAATGATGGATCGACTGGGTCACTGTTTGTTTAAAAGGCAATATAGTCTTACTACATTTAAACACTAGAGGAAGCCGGCTTACAACTCCATTAGATCCTTCTGCAAGGATTGCCGTTAATCATCTACAGACTAAGGACAATTCTGAGTGAAAAAAGGGGGTATGGCGTGTTCACAAAGAAAGGTTGAGTAGGTCATCTACATATGAGTCCAAAGACTATCTTCAGTATTGGAAGTGAGCCTAGCCCCGCTGTTTCTTGTAGAAAGGCTTCTATATAAAGCAAAGGGAATAAAAACATGTTAGCAAAGCTCTCTTCCATATTAATTCTACTGAGTCTCATGGTAATCTAAACTGATATGGATATAGTATTCAGTAATTCTAGAAAAATGAGTTGAAGGCATTTGGGAAGTGGATGAAAGACAATGCAGGAGAAGCTGGGAGAGGGGGCCATAAACTGCACTCAGATCCCAGTTTGCTAAAATATCCCAAGTACTTGAGGCAGACTGTTAGGATGCAGGCTCACAGCCATCCTTTTTTAAGGGGATTTTTATGGCTACATAGTTGTAAAGAAAACATGGTGCTTATTTCAACGTTTCTTCCTCTTCTCCTTCTCCTTCTTGGCCCTTCTAAAAAAGGACACTTTAAAAACGTGTGTGTGTCCTTTTAGAAAAGATCCATTAAGCCAACGGCATGAACATCTTGACACTCTGGAGTGTCAGCCAGTGTGGCTCAATGGCAGTGGAGTCTCTTCAGTCCAGTGCACTCCAGGTGCTTCTGTCTATAGTGATGTGAGGGGCCGAGGAGAGGGCTCCTCCCTCCACCCACAAGGGTGGAAGAGACTGTTCTCATTCTTAAGTGAGAAGAGCTGCTAATAGTGGCAGGACCCAAGCGATTCTTGCTCTTCACATCAGTGAAAACATTCAGAGTATGTTTTCATTACCTGATTTACCCCAAACCAAGCCAGTGTTCTAGCTCAGGACTTTTGTATGATAAATATAGGAAATTTAATGAAGTTCCTGTGTCCAGCACACAGAGAGTAGAACACAGGTAGAGTCAAACCACACCTCTGCTGTCAGAACTGAATGAGTGAAAATGGAACGAAAGACTTGGGTGTGGATCCTGGGTTTTTTTTTTTTTTTAGTTCTTGTCACAGCAGCTGAACAAACACAGTGAGGTTTGCTTTTTACATGTTTATTTGTCTGCAATAGGGACTTATATGGATCCAAGGATAAACTTGAAACAACAATCGTTCTAATATTGTTGTACTAAAATAAAGATAGGAGAACTGCTGACTTCATTTTTATTCTTCTGCCTCCACTTTCAGAGAGCTGGAATGGCAGGCATGCACCACTATACGTGGCCTAATCTTTTTTCTAAGCTAATGGATATGGTTTCATATGTTCTTCAGTCCATTAGAAATTCAATCTCGTGAGAGAATCACGTCCACTGTTAATATTTTGCAATATATTCGTCTAGCTAGTCTTCATGTATTTTGCTAAAGATGATGATACTTTAATAATCATGTTTAATTGAACACTTAAAACACAGCACACATTATGGTATGTACTGTCTTTGCATTTCCCATTGAAAGGATATTGTCCATGTAGTTCTGATGGATCTCTAAACGGTACTGATCTCAGCATTTTCAGGATGTAGTTTTTGAAAGTTCCTGTTTTTTTTGTTTGTTTGCTTGCATTTTAGCTTTTATTTAACCATTTCTTTTCAAACCACCAGTGGGACACAACACAGAAGTAAGTGCTTATTATTATTCTTTAAAATCAAAGCACTGAGCCAAAGACATGGGTGGAGAAAGACTTTGACTGGAAAGCATTGAAGCATCAGGCTATTTGATAAAAGTGATTGGGAACATTTCCACAGCATTTTAAAATGTTCTCCCTCGTGAATGCTTCACAGTAACAGTCTAAAAAGGATGCGCCTGTGTAAGATGAGAAGTCCAGGCTCAGAGGAGGACCGCAGTGTGATTGTTTGAATAAATATGGCGCTCAGAGGAGGACCGCAGTGTGATTGTTTGAATAAATATGGCGCCCATAGACTCGTGTGTGTGTGTGTGTGTGTGTGTGTGTGTGTGTGTGTGTGTGTGTGTGTGTGTGAATGCCTGACCCATAGGGAGTGAGTGGCACTATCAGGAGGTGTGGCCTTGCTGGAGTAGGTGCATTTTTGTTGGAGGAACTGTGTCATTGTGGGGGCAGGCTTTGAGATCTTAAAAGCTCAAGTCTATGCCTTGTATCTCAGTCTCCTGCTGCTGCCTTCTGATCAAAATGAAGAACCCTCAGCTCCTCCAGCACCATGTCTGCTTGCATGCTGCTGTATTTTTTGCGATAACAATAATGGACTAAACCTCTGAGCTGTAAACCAGTCCCAGTTAAATATTTTTCTTTAGAAGAGTTGCCATAGTCATGGTGTCTCTTCATAGTAATAAAACCCTAACTAAGATACCTAGAGCGAAGTTAAGGATCATTCTGCCATGAGTTGGGCTACAATCCTCTCCATGTGTACCTTGGCTTTGTTTTGATGCCTCATGATGGGCAGAGACCACTTCTTTTATATGTGACATCCCTTCAAGAGCCCACCATGGCTCCTCCCACAGAACATGGCTAAAATAATGAGAATCCTGTTTCTTGGCTTTGGTGGAGTAAGTTCAAATGTGCAGGGCATCTCTGCTGTCTTAGAAAGTTTTCTCAGACTGGTTCCTCCAGATCCCCAAATAAAATAAAGTCGGCGCCATTGAGATGGCTCAGTAGGTAAGGTACTTGCTGCAAAGCCTTGCATCATGAGTTCAAATCCAAGAACTCACATGGTAGGGGGAAAAATCACCTTCTGTAAGTTGTCCTTTGACTTCCTACACACACACACACACACACACACACACACACACACACACACACACACACACACACGGCAAAAACAAAGAATTTTAAATAAACATTTAAACAAAGTAACAAAGATAGGGAGACAGGAAGACAAGGATACTCTAAGGACAAGTGAGCCTGCACCCTGTATTCCCAACTGTTGACTCTGGGCCACACCCATGCACAGAACTGCAGTACAATGCAGCCTCTTTCCCACCTGCTCTCCTCAAGCAGCCTACAAGGGCAGGGCCAGGCAAGCTGCTGGCTTTATTTTATGGATGAAGAAATCCAGAGATTAAATGACCTGTTCAAAGGCAGCCACTTATTAAAGGTCAGAGGAGAGCCCGACTTGGTGACTTCTCTCTCCCAGCTTTGTTGTCTTTCCATTACAGTGATCCTGGGGCCTTTTGTGATTTCTCACTCTCTTGACACAGAGATCACTATGGTTTAAATTGGTTAAACGATCCTTGTGCCTGTGTCTGGGTCCTTTGTTGATTGGCTTTTGTTTGCAGGAAAAAGGGTCAGAGGTGCACTGGGCATGATTAGAGACCTTCCTCTTTCCTTTCCCTGACCATTCTTTCTGCGGGCTGTTCATTTGACTTTACTTAGACTTTGCTCAGAAACAACTAAAATAGTCAAATGCCTGGAGGGGATGGTGAGTGATGCAGATGGACTAAAGCCAGCCACACTTCCATCTTGTCATAGTCTAATTATGTTATAAGGATTACAAAACAGCTCTGTAATGGAAAATACAGCTAACAATAATTAAAAGGGGAAAAAGACCAGAAAACCGGAAATTGTCAATTTCTAATCCTTTCTAATCACAAGGAACTAAAGGATATAAAGGCTATGTTAACATGCTGAGCTGTTGCCTCTGCCCATATCTATTCAGTTTCCGTACACTTGAGTGCCTTTTAGGTGCCTACTGCCAAATCTGTGGTCCAGAGGTCAGTAGCACTTGCATCACCTGAAGCTTGTTAGCAATGCTGATTCTCAGTTCTTACCCCAGAGTTGAACCTGAATTGCATTTTTACAGGATTCTTATATGCACTAAATCTGAGAAGCATCTGCCTCTAGCAATCTTTTGCTCTTCATCCATGAGCTTCCATGGGCTCTTACTGCTTCTCTTGTATTCTGGCTGTCAGTGAGACATGTCCTCACTCCTGCCCAATTTACCGTGATCCTCCTTTAGAAATTCTACCAGTTTTCACATCTTCTGAAATTCATGTGCTTACCTAGTTTCCTCTCCTTTACATAATGTTTCTTCCTTGTAGTAATCCATACTTTTGCTGTCTGTGCTGGCTAGACTTATGTCAACTTGATGCAAACTGCAGTCATCTGAGAGAGAAAGGAATCTCAGCTGAGAAAAATGTCTCCATAAGATTGGGCTGTGGGCCAGCCCATAGAGCATTTTCTCAACCAGTGATTGATGGGGAGGGTCCAGCCCATTGTGGTGGTGCCACCCCTGGGTTGGCAGTCCTGGGTTTTATAAGACAGCAGGCTGAGCAAGACATGGGGAGCAAGCCAGTAAGAAGCAACCCTCCAAGGACTGTGCACCAGCAGCTCCTGCCTCCAGGTTTCTGCCCTGTTTGAGTTCCTGTCCTGACATCCTTTGATGAACAGTGATATGGAAGTGTAAGCCAAATAAACCCTTTCCTCCTCAACTTGAGTATTGATCATGGTGTTTCGTCCCAGAAATAGACACCCTAACTAAGAAGGTGTCCTTCTGAGACCTCAGGTCCATAGAACAGTTGCATATTAATTCAACCAAAATAACCCCCCATATCCTTTCATTTACGTAGCTCCACTCACTGTGAGCCCTGTGGACACAGCACTTTGATGCACTCTTGCTCAAGCTCTGTGTATTGAATGTTACATGGTATGGCCCAGAACCTACCTAATTTAATTCTAATAGAGTCCTCCACTGACACTAGTGGAGCCCTGTCTCCAAATCTCTTGGCCTACAAGCAACTGAAGCCACAGAAGACTTGCCTTGTCTTTGGGTGAAAGCAATGAAGCTGAAAAGTGCCTCAAATCTATCAGAAACTTAATGACCCGTGGCAGAACTCTGGTAGTAACAAAAGCATCTTTGTTGCCAGAATCTATTTGTCCTGGTGGGTGCTCTCAACAGCCACTTAATTAAACACATTGCTTTTCTCTATAAATTCTCCATCGTGGCCACCTCATCCAGAGAGCTAATGTTCCCTGAGTGACCTGCCTTATAGGACAATGAGAGCATTTAGTTACTGCAGTCACAATTGTACTTGGAAGTGCTTGTTTTCCCATGACTGCAACCAATTAGGGAGAACTCCAAGAGGCAAAAGAAGTCTCATGCGTCTAAATGCCCGGCTCAGTTACTTCCTAGCTATTCTACATGGAGATTTTCAAGGATTAAATTACCTGAATCTCTTCAGTGATTCCCATAGCTTGTTTCATGCTAGATCCCTTATTATAGTTCTATTTTTATTATTATTTACTTATAGTCTCTTATTTATGCATCTGTTTATACAGTTGCCGAGCCGCTTTCATAGTTCAGATTCTTCCCTAAGTGCTGAAAAACAGTGGACCTTTCCAGTTTTTCAGTGCCCTCATTTTTATGGGAGAGGAGGACAGATAATGAGGTCACACTGGGATATGACCCACACCAGTATCTGTCCCACACAGGATTGTATGACAATTCACTGGCGATCACTGCTTAAAGGGAATGGATAAGATTAAAGATGGAACAAAGAGTAAAAGAGAAAATGGCTGGAAATAAAGTAGCATTATTCAGATCATGGAGAGAACATGCATGAAGGACAGAGGCAAACTCTGGAAATCGGGATTAGTTCCACATCTAGGTTGGACTGCACCATGTTGAGAGAGCCTGGACAAGCTGGAGCAATAGGAAGGAAGCAGAGAGCAAAAGAGTTCTGAAGACTTTTCTAAGCAGGTGAATTATCTTCTCTTATGGCGGTAGACACTGGCCAGCCACAAGCCATTTCTACCCTGCACACCGGATGTGTACTCCCGGGATTGCAAGTGCCTTGCCTGTCCCCACTCTTTAACTGTCCCCTCCCCATTTCCTTGAGGCAAGAGTGAATTAAGTCATCTCTTACATACTTATGACAGCCAATTATACCTCTCTTCATACGAAGTGTTCTGTGACCTCTCCTTGGCACCCTGACACTGGTTGTGATAGTTATTTATGATAAAACCATGACATTATTATTCAGAGCTTTTTGATGTGTAGGTTCTTAGTATGTTTCTTTCATTTATGACCTTTACAGGTACTTTTCTTCCAAATGTTATCAAATAGGGTGTTGGCATTACTAGGAAGACATTTGGCTCTGGAAATAATTACCCGATAATTAAGTTACTTAAACTTAATTTTGATTATTTAGGAAACTACCTACTACAAGTTTCCTTTTTAAAAATGTTCATTTTCAATCTTAATGTTGAGGTTGTTAACATTTATGAGATATCACAATTGTTATTTTTAAAACCATCATTGTTTCCACTGGGTCAAAATGCTGCCTAATTCACAAGTAGTGTTCTGGAAGAGTTATCTGCATTTCACTAGGTCCATCAGTTGTTACAAATGTCCTGTCATAAGAAAGATAGGGTGAGTGAAGGAAGTGTAAGCAATGTTAAAACCAACCAACAAACAAATAAAAAATTCAATACAATACAACACAACACAATGCAATACAATAAAAGAAGCCTGAGCTCCCAGTGGTCTATTCAGTAAATATAACCTGACCTTCCAAGATTAGTGTGTATAAATATATAGTAGATATAGATATATTAAAACTTGGAGTTCTAAGTAAAGAAAATGACCAGGCAAAGAGGGTTATAATGGGTAGTGAATAAATTCAATCCACTAAGAAGACAAAGCTATCTAAATGTGTGTGGAACAAACAGCAGAATTAAGACTGTGTGGAATAAAAATTGGTAGAACTGAAAGCAGAGACAGATCCAGCAGGACAGTTGGAGATTTTAACAATTGATGCAATTGTACAGAAAATTCAAAAGATTTAGAGCCATGTGATAACCAACAGTGATCAGAACCTAATCAACACTTTATAGATCACTCAATCTGATAGAAGACACATACTTTTAAAGAATATACACAGCACATGTGCTGGTGCACCAAATCTGGAGCCACAAAAGAAATATGACCTAATTCGTAAGAAGTAAAGTCTAGTTGGAGGAGAAACGGGGATCACAAAGGTGTCCGTGACAATATTTGAGCTCTTGGAAACTAATGTACTTTGGAGTCACCAGCACAGTGCACTGATGGGAAGTGCAGCATGGACCTAAGGTGTGAGATGATGTGAAACCGCTACAGTAGTACTTGGAGTGAGGAAAAGTGACGTAAGCTTCCACAGCAAAGAAAGCTACGAGGAAGAAGAGCAAAGGCAAAGCTAGAACACAAAGGAAACAACGGACACAGCAGCTGAAATAAATTTTTAAAAACAATACAGAGAATTAATGAAAGAAAAGGTGGGATTTCTGGAAGGATCCATCAAACTGACAACTTCTACTAAAATGACAAATAAAAGAGATACTGCGCAGAGTTATTACCAACTCCATCAGTGAGGAGGAGGACAGTGGGGGGGTGGACAGGTGGGGGGGGCAGGGCATGGTGGGGCGCCATTACAGGGCTTGCAGACATCAGAGGAAATGGCAGGGAATCACAGCTCGCAACTCTATCTTGTAAGTGTAAGAACTTATATTTCTACCTTTAAACACACACACACACACACACACACACACACATGCACGCACACACACACGCACGCACCAAAAATGCTCAATGAACACAAAATGTGAACTTTGGGTCATCCTATAATAATTAAGAAATTTAAATTTCTTTAGAAACCTACTCTATAAGAAATGTCTAGGTCCAGATGTCTTCACCAGAGAATTGTATTCATTGTTCACACTAAAAGGCGAAAACCAAGTTACCTTCCCAGAAAATATGAGAAACACCTTCCAAGAAATCTATGAAGCAACCCTAAAACAAAGTCCCCATACCTGACAAAGTTGATAAAAAAAAAAAAAAGGCAGAAAATGCATAATATTCCTCATCAAATACCGATGCAAAAATCTCGGAAATAATAACAAATCAAACTCAGCAATGTATAAGGACAGCTATATATCTTGACTAAATGGGTTTTGTCCAGGGATGCAGGGAAGGGTCGGTGCTGAAAAATCTTGGATTGCATACTGGACCATGTGAACTATCTAAAGACGAAAGAGCACATGACTGTTGCAACTGGTCCAGAATAAGCATTTGGAGAAAACGAAGCATCCATCCCTGAAGAACGAATGGAGTGTCACAATGTTAGTGCAGAGGCTTAAGTCTAGAAGTATCACCATGCTACTGAGAAGAAACTGAGGCTTCCTGCCTGAGAGTGGGAAGCAGAGAAGGGAGGCATCTGTTTTCTCTACTGCCATTCCTCAAAGTGCTAGAAGATTAGGCTATCGAAGTAAGGCAAGTAGAGAGTCAAAAGTACAGTTGAGTAGGATTAAAAAGTCTTATTTGTCTATGGTCGTACCACCTTGAACCCTCATAACCTCATCTAGAAATCCTTCTCTGCATATGATCTGACTGTCTGTGTGGATAACTCCAAAAACTATAAAACAAACAAACAAACAAACAAACAAACTCTGAGAACTAATAAAGATAGCCAAGTTTCAAGAAACAAGATCACCATGTGTAAATCAAGGCTAAGGATGCCCACCGCTAGCAGTAGAGAAGTGACGAGTAAGCCAGTATTACAGAATAAGCATGCCAACAAGAAATGTTTACCCATAGGACTGGCACACTGAAAACTACAAAGTGCTAGTGGAAATTAACCAGGCAATGTCAAGCTTTGTCAAAGGCCTTAGGTATATTATTGAGATGATCATGTGATTTCTGCCTCTGAGTCTGTGTATTACATTGATTGGCTTATGTATGTTCAATCACTCTTACATGCTGGAACAATACTAACTTGGTTATATTGTATAGTCTTCTCAACATGTTTAATTTGGCCTGGAATTACTTTTATTGATAAGTTTAGTTTCTATGTACATCATGGAAATTGGTCTATAGTATTATTTTTGTTCTTGTCTAGTTTTGGTATAAGAAAGTTTGGCTTCATAGAATGAGTCTGCTAGTTTTCCATCTCTTTCTATGTCATGGAATAGTTTGATGAACACTGGTATTAGTTAAAGGTCTGATAGAGTTCAGCAGTGAATTCACCTGGTTTTGGGATTTTATGTCTTGGAAACCACTCTATTTCTGTTTTTATTACTGTTTTAGTCTTATTGCTGGGTATAGAGCACTTTAAGTTGTTTATATCCACTATGTTTAATTTAGCTATGTCATATGTGTCCAACAATTTGTCAGTTTCTTCCTGACTTTCCAATTTATTGGAATATGAGTTTTCAAAATATAGATGGATATTCTTGGCTGTCAACTTGACTACATATAGAATTAACTAAAACCCAAGTGTCTGAGTATACCTGTGAGAGATTTTTTTTTTTTAAATAAAACTTTTGAAGTGGGAAGACCCACCCTTAATCTGGGTCACACCTTCGGGCTCCTACGTAAACATGGAGGAAGGAAGCCTTCGCTTCTTTGCCTGCTTGTTCTCACTCTCGATCACAAGTCCACTCCCTTCACTAGTATTAGAGCTTAATTCTTCACCATTCCAGCACATACCGAAGATGAGTTGAGACTTCCAGGCTTGTAGCCTGAAGAATTGCTGGATTTTTAGAACTTCCATTGGCAAACAGCCAATGTTGGACTAACTGAATCACAGCCTGTAAGTCATTCAAAAAAATCCCCCCTCTTCCCCTGTGTGTGTGTGTGTGTGTGTGTGTGTGTGTGTGTGTGTGTGTGTGTGTGTGTGTGTGTGTGTGTATGTGTGTGTGTATGTGTGTGCGTGTGTGTGTTCATTCTGTAAACTCCGTTCTTATATAGAACCCTAACAGAACCATTCTTGATTATTTGCTATTTTTTGTCCCAGAACTTGCTCTGTAGATGAGGCTGGTTTGGAACTCACAAAGCTCCACCTGCCTCTGCCTCCCAAGTGCTGGGATTAAAGGTGTGAGCCACCACTGACCAGCTATTTTGTTTGTTGTTGCTTTCTTAATGTGAGGCTTGCTTAGTGTTGTCTTCAATATCTAATATTCTTCCTTCTATTGTATCTAGTCTTGATGCTTGTTTTTTAACTATTCTTTTGATATTTAACTTATTTATGCTTATTTTCAACATTTTCAGATAAAAAAAAACAAAAAAATTCAGTTGTTTTCAGTGTGTGTGTGTGTGTGTGTGTGTGTGTGTGTGTGTGTGTGTGTGTTTGCGTGCACGTGCACCTTTGAGACAGTATCTTTTACTAGCCTAGAACTTGCTGACTAGGCTGCCAATTTCTGCCTCTCGAGTTGTGCTGAGACTAAGTTACTGTGTGTGCTCAGCTGTGTATGGAACATCTATGTCAACTACCTCCCTCCCACAACGTACACAGACACACAGACACACACACACACATACACACACACACACACACACACACACACACACACACACACACACACACACACACGGCTTAGGGAACATCATGGAAAAGGGATAAAAGCGGTTGAGTGCCAGAGGATGGGGACGAGGTCTGAAATGCTGTCTTCCGGATGTGATATGGCCATTGCACACAAGAAACCAAATCTTGTGACATCCACAAGATATGTACAAGATCAAACGAGTCCAAATTAGAACACGCAGTGTGGAAGAACTCATAAGACCCCACTCCTGACCGAAGACCTATTTGCAGATGGTAACCGATAGAAGAAGGAGAATTATTCTCTGGGGATGCTTTGATAGATGGCCTCATATGCATACACATATGGGCAGGGGTAAATGGTCTCAGTGGTATTAAAAACAGAAGTACAAGGATATGAAGTTGGAAAATTAGTGTGTGTGAGAGATCCAGGGGCAGCTGAAGTGATGAAAAGAAGAGTAGATACAATCCTGTTTTATTGTATACATGTATAAATTTTCAAAGACTAAAAATAAATAAATATATAAATTAAGTAGATAACATGCATGTAATCCAGAGCTGACAAGTCCTGTTCCTCTTCACAGAGGTTCTTATCTGTGATGCACATTCTCATTACCAGGTTCTATACTGACTTCCTTTGATCTTGTATATGTTTTGTGGATATCACCACAGATATGGTTTCATGTGTGCACTGGTCAAATCATGCCCAGAAGACAGCATTTCAGAGCTCTCCCATCCTCTGGCACTCACACCCTTTTGTTCTCTTTTCCATGTAATAATCTATTATTGGACTTCCAAATTCCTTCTCTGGCACTTTAGTCATGTCAATACCTTGGGTTCAGTTACTGAAAAGGTATGTGCTTTTGCAGAAGTCACTGCCTTGCTTTCGCAAATCTCTTGCCTTTGATGTACATGACTGTTGGGGTAGATAATGTCTTTCTGGTTTGTTTTCCAATGCCCCACTCTCCTTTTCTATTGGGAAACCCAGCTTTCTCTTGGCTTTGTAACCCTTCCCCTCTGCATATAGAGGGAGAAAGGAGGTAGCAATAATAAAACAGTTGACAGTAAACCAGGTACCAGAATGTAAGAGAAAGGCGAGTAAAAACATCAACTACATCTCTAATGTGGCTAAAAAGGGAAGGACCTTCCTCATTCTTATTAGAATGAAGGAGTATTTATTGTTTTCTTATTTGTGTTTGGAGACAAGAGTTTCTCTGTGTAGCCCTGGCTGTCCCAGAACTCTCTTTGTAGACCAGGCTGGCTTAGAACTAACAGAATTCTCTGCCTTTGCCTCCTGAGTGCTGAGATTAAAGGCATGCACCAGCAGACCCTGTGAACTATGGTTTTTAAAATTACTTAAGTTGATGCTTTGCCTTAGATTCACAAAGAAGCAGAAAAATGTGTAGGGTCTCTCCAATTTGGTCCTTCAAGTCTGGTGTTTTTCCTTGTGAAACTTCAGCTCTTGGCCACATTTGTTTAGACTCAGGGGCTAATCCCTGCCTGGGAACCAAAGGGACAATTCACAGGAGTGAGCTAATCTTTATGGACAAGAATTCTCTCTCTTGAGGATCTAAGGGTGAGAGATTCAGATCTGCATAGGAAGTAACTGATGATTGTGAAGCAAAGTAGAACTACAGAAAAATAAAAAGTGACCACAAACACTGGGACCATTCCAGTCAAAAGGAAACAGACCAGTGTAAAAGAGGCACAGAAGTTTTGATAGATACTACCTCTAAAAGAGTAGATCTGTCTACCTCTAGCTCCTTATGAATTTCTGGGTCCCGTGTCCTATCTGTGTTTGGTTCCTGTTCTTGGATTTCAGTGGGATTCCCCATATATTTTATAGCATCTCTCCTCCTTCTGGGTTTAACTGGTTTGGACTGTGCTTTCTGTACCCAGAGAGCCATAATGAATAGACCAGAACAAGCAGATCTTTTTTTTCCCGCCTCTTAATAAATAGAACAGCGGAGGATGAGAGATGTGTGTAGTTGTTGTGTTCTGTGGTTCTGTTCAATCCTCCTTCCAGCTCCTCACCATGGGGTCGAGTTCTTGGCTTCTGCTCAAGAGAATTCCTTAAGGAGAATTCAGGGGAGGAGAGGATGCTCCAGGGGTTGAACCTCTCACGAGCTCCTGGTGTGCTGTAGATGACTTGAGTGATTTAACATCTATTCATTAATTTTGTGGGGGCAAGTAAAGAGAAGGGTGTTTCTGATCCCTTTCTTTTGTGTAGCTATTAAAATGCTGTCTTCTTGGTGGTAGCATTTGGGGGAGAGAAAAATTGCCTCACAGTGTAGGAAATTTAAAAGGGAAAACAACTCAATGGACTATATACTGACTGAGATAGCTGAACATGTTGTTGCCTTGGCCACTTCTTGCTAGATTCCTGTCACATTATTGAGGCATGGCTCCTGCATCTGTAATGTAGGATATTATAGGCATGTAATGTGAAAAGCAATAAGTTTCAAAGAAATTGTCATCATTTCTGTACGTGATTGTGATCTGGTCCTTGCTTAAATTCCCTCCCTGTTCCCTGTGTCCTTTATGGCTCTTTTGGAAATACATCTCAGGGACTTTGCTTTGCAGACTCTTTCCATTGAATATTATTCCCACAGATATTCTCCAGACACTGCTTTAAAATTTGTTTTTATTTTATGTATATGAGTGTTTTGCCTTCATGTCTGTATGTGTACTGCATGTATGCCTGGTGCCCATGGAGACCTATTTGTCATGGCCCCTGGAACACGAGTTGTGGACCATCACATGAGTGCTTGGAAGGGAACTCAGGTCCTCTACAAGCACAGCCAGTCCACCATACTGTTGACCCATGGCTTGAGCCCATTATCAATCCTCTTTGCCAGAACTCTGCACCCTCGTCCATCCATGTCTCTTCCTGGAATGTAGGCGCAAGAAGCATAAGTGTGCATTTGGTTCATCACCACCATTTTAAAGCCCATAACTGAATACATTTGCATTCGTGATGGGGAAGGTTAAGAATTACTTCTGACCTAGTTTACTGGTCCTGCTTCTTAAAAGAGATTCTTTATTTCATGTAGGAAGTTCAATTGCAAATTGGTAAAAATCAAATTCTCCTTGAGCCATAATCCTGAACTGTTTGCTGCCTTGTGACTTCTGAGTTGTGCTCATGTAGGAGTCTGCTATTTGCTGGTCTGCTCAGGCTTTCTAAATGGATTATTCCAGCTGCGGAACTTCTTACCTTTCAGAGCAGCCCACACTGGCCACTTTTAATGGGGATTTCACATATAGCTTATATTTGAGTTAGAACTCAAATGGGACATCTAATATAATGGAAATAAAAACAGCTATGCTAGACAAATAGACAAACATACAGAAGTTTGCCTTATATGTATGCAATTAATAAATATTCTTTTAACATTTTTAGAAAGTTGAAAATAGGCATTTTGTATATCTGGAAGAAATAGATAGGCTTGAGATATTCTCTTCAAGTGAATTTGACTTAATCATTCACTAATTGGTTTGTTAATTCAATACATGTTTCAACAATTTTCAAGGGATTTGGAAATTGTCTCCTACATTGTGATTGTATTACTAGCCAATTATAATTAAGTTATGCATGTATGCTTTGTGTTTCATTATGTTCTGTGTCTGGAGCACTCCTTATCTTCACAACGTCCCTAGACAGCTCTTAGATAATAAGATAGCATTGTCTTCATTTGGAGACATGGAGATGGAGTCTCAAGAAAGCAACAGTAACTTTGGTATGATCTTAAGAGCTGGCACATGGCAGAGCTGCATCTTTCACTCCTGGCCTGTGTGATAGAGAGATGGCACCTCCTCAGGAACCTAGCATTTGAAGAAGAGTCAAAGATAAAGTTGATTTGTTGCTACAATCCAAGCTCCTAAGAATCTTGATAAAGTTTCTGCATGCATACAGATTATCTTCAGTGAAGGGATATGAGAAAAGAAAATGATATTTATAAGCTAGTTTCTCTGCCCCAGCCTAGGTTGGGTCTGTTACTTGAAGCAGTAGGCATTCTTTCATCTTGGTTTTCCTGGCTTAGGACAGAGAGGGACTAATCCTCTGGGTTGGACAAGAAATACTTGGAAATTCTCAAATTCATTCCAACATAAAAGGTTATGTAAATGCACAAATCTTTCCATGCCACCTAAAAACCCCTCAGGACTCAGTTCAAAGAGCAGCTACCAGGAGGGCTGAGTGGTTTTAGATATGACTCCAGTTCACCTCAAATCCTCCTCCTCAATGTAGCTTCCTTTTTAAAGATAGTGGATGCCTAGGCCCTGTCTCCATGCTCCTGAATCAGACTTTTTGTGAATTCCAGTCAACTTCTCTGAATGATTCCACCTTAATGATTTTAATAATCTCATATCTAGCATATCTCATCCTGCTGGTCATCCTGTAATAAGCTCTGTATTAGGGGTCATGCAGTTTGTTCTAACTTCAATAAATGTATACTTAGTTATGTCTCTTGATCATCTCTCAAGATATCCTTCAAACACACCTCACATAAAAGCCTTGACTTCCTAGGTGGCTTTAGGTGGCTTTCTTCAGCAAAGTGGTTAAATAGGAGCATTGGCTGGGGTGGGTGGGATGGCTCAGCAGGGGAAGTTAACCATCCCTATGGCTTTCAAGCTCAATTTGATCCTTGGACCCCACATAGAAGAAGAAAAAAAATGAAGCCTATAAATTGTCCACTGACATCCATGCATGTGCCATACTGTATGTACACTCGTTTCACACGCACAATAAATAAGTATACAATGAAAGTACTATACAATGAATATAGTAATTTCTTAAAGCACTGCTTCTTGAGGTAGACTGAGTCCAAATCCACAAGGTTTCACCATGTGATTCTGGGCAAGGTACTTCTGCTCTTTATGCTGTGGTTCCTTGTCTGTGATAGTGATGCTATTGAGACCTTCCTCACAGAGCTCTCTAAAGGATGCAGTCTACATGATGCACATAGAGAAACACTTATTAAAAAGGAACATGTTTACTGGATGTCAGTTGCCCCTTGTGTAAATCTGCATCTCATTTATCTACATGACACTTAATTTTCTAATATCTTCCTCTCATTGGATTATATGCTTTATAGAGAACAGGGTACACAGTAGAGGCCTTCTTAGTCCAATACAGAGGAGCGTCTATATATAGGCCTACACAGGCACTCAGTAGCCATTACTGACTAAAGGGAGAGATTTAATGTCTTCACCCATGGATGGTGATATGGTAATGTGGCAAGCTCAAGAATATGTTGCACAAATCTTGGGTGAATGTTGGTTATGTGACTGACAAGTTAGTTTCCTGTCTTGCTAGTTGACCATAACAGAACACCACACATTGGATGGGTGATACAGCAGACATTATTTTCCCTTAGCTCCAGAGGCTCAACGTCTAAGATCATGCCAACTGAGTGAGTTGACTTGCTAATCACTAAGGGCCTTGTTTCTGGTCAGTGGAAGTTGCTTCTAGTTGTGTGCTTGAGCTGAAAAAGGAAGCCAGTGTCTTCTCTTCATGAGGGTGTACATCCTGCTGAAGAAGCTTTCCTCTTCAGACCTCATCTAAAACTAACCACCTCTTGAGATTCCACCTTCTAATGCCATTCCTCTGGGGACCAAGGCTTTGACATAGGGGTTGATTTGACCACGCAACACCAAACAGTTTATCGTGACTCAGTTTACTTATCTTTATTTGTGAGCATTATTTGGTGAAGGTTATCATAGCATCTGATATGGTATTTGGTTATATTTCTAGGTGTTTCCTGTGTGTGTGTACATGCTACTACACGCATATAAGTGGGGGTATGTGTGTGCAGACTGTCAAAGTTAGACTTGTCTCTCAGGTGCTGTCCATCTTCATTGATTATTTTGAGACGGGGACTCTCTCTGGCTCAGAATTCTGACTGTGGGATAGGCTGTCTGTTTAGTGGACTATCAGAATCCTATAGACCCGCCTGTCTTTACCTCAGTGCTGGGATTACAAGAACATGTCACCACACAAAGTATTTGTATATGGGTTTGGGGACTTGAACTTAGGTCCTTGTGCTTGCAGAGGGAGCAATTTGTCAACTGAGCTATGTCTCTTTCCCTTCCTATCTGTTTCTTGTGGGCATATTTCACCTGCCCAATGTTATGTGCATGCTAAAAAAAACTCAAGAAGTACATTATCCTGAGTTTTTCTCTTTTTCACCTTAGAAAATGTCATCCAGATTTTTCAGCTTGTGCTTCCCCAGCATTAAGATCTTTACCAGACTGTAGAAAATGGTATGCTTTAAGGAGCCTTCTACCAGGGCACGGAGTAGGTGCCAGACACTCTTTTTCCTCAGCCCCATGGGCAGCGGGTAAGGGATTGTAAGACCACAGTTTAGCCCTGTGGCTCTGAGTAACCTTCATCTGGTCACATCATACCACTGGGCACCATGCTATTCTTCCTTGTATGCCTTCCTTCTCATAACACAGAGCTGTGTGTGTCAGGGCAGTAAGGCCTTCTCAGAATTCCTAATAAGGAGCACAGAGCCCAGTGTGTGACTGACGGCTCGGGGTAGTGGAGAAACACAAGGGAATCACAAGAAGCCAGGTTTGGAGACCTGGGAATAGGGAAGGTTTGTGGTATTGGATTTTTATTAGAAACCATGTTTCTTTTGAGGGTCTCCCATTTTAAACAAACTGGAGTGGCTTAGGGAAAAACTAACCAAATGACTGAAAGAAATATATGCGGGTGATTTAGCTAAACATTTCGCAAGACTCCACTTAAGTCAGGGTGCAGATGCTTTGCTCCAATGCCATGCAGTTTTCATCTATTTGTGTTTGAACAGCAAACCCAAATTGGATGCTCTTCGGGCTCTAGAACCTAGTGGGTGCTCAAGGAATGCATGAAGAATGAATGATGCAGTGTTTTCCCCCTCAGTTGCTGACTCTGGGCTAGCCAGGATGCTGTTTTTCCCTTCCCTTCAACGGCTTAAGAAGCACACTTGATTTGACTTGTAGATCACAGAAAATAACTTTATTAATCATCAGGGAAAATAGAGAGATGCCTGTACTGAATTATAGGCATGCCCCCTCTCTTTCTCTGTATACACACATACACATACACATACACACACACACACACACACACACACACACACACACACACACACACACACACACGGAGAGAGAGAGAGAGACAGACAGAGAGACAGAGAGACAGAGAGAGAGAGACAGAGACAGAGAGAGAGACAGAGACAGAGAGAGACAGAGACACACACACACGGGGGGGGGGGGGGAGTGAGAGAGAGAAAGCATTAGAAGAAAATCTTTAGAAGATCATTTACAAACAACAAATTGATTTCCTAGTCTCAAAGAACTACTCAAAAACCTGAAGTATCACTGGGCACAGGTCTGGGCTGCAGGAACAGTACCTGGGCCGACCTGAGTCACTGGTTAGCTGGACACTGGCAGGATTAACTTGCAAGTTAACTTGCAGGATTAGTATGGCCTGTCATTGCTAGTTCGCTGTTGCCCTCTGCTGGTGCGTCTCATCATCTCAGGAAGCTGGAGCCGGAGTTCTCAGATGCTCTCTTAACCTGGTCATGGAGGCTCCTTTCAACCTGCCAGGAGATGCTGGCGCTGAGGGACAGTGGCAAACGAGAAGTGATGAGGGAGGGCTGTGTGTCACAGAGGGAAATAGGTCATGTGTTTCTGTTCTTTTCTTTGTGTTTCCTGAGACCTTGCTGGGTACAGTACAGAGACTCAGGAATAAATAAGGTACAGATTCTGCACTAGAAGAAAGACCACTCAATATACAAGGTGAGCAATTGATTGGACCAGCATATAAATATCTGTCATACAGAGACAATTGTGACTAGAGCCATAGGAGAGGTACTGAAGACAGTGTTGGTATTTTTTGAAGAAATGACATCCACCTGGAGGGTAAGGGTCCAAGCAACAGGCAGCATATAAACTGGGAACTTCAAGGATAGTTCGTATTTTCTATCTTTGACGTCACCATTTCAAGTGTTTTATTTATTATTAATTTATATGCATTGTTGTTTTGCCTGCATGCATACCTATGTGAGAGTGTCAGATCTCCTGGAACTGGAGTTAAAGATGGGTGTGAGCTGACATATGGTTACTGGGAGTTGAATCCTGGTCCCTTGGAAGAGTAACCAGTACTCTTAACCATTGAGTCAGGCCTCCAGCCCCTTAATTAAATTTTCTTAATTTTTATTTTATTTGAAAATTATTTGAGGATTTTATAAATGAGCACACCATATTTGTATCATTTCTAGCCCCTCCAACTCCTTACACACTCCTCCAATCCTTCCCTTTCAAATTAATAACCAATTCAGATGTGTGTGTGTGTGTGTGTGTGTGTGTGTGTGTGTGTGTGTGTGTGTGTGCGCGCGTGCGCGCAGAGGGGGCGGAGATGATGTAAGCCTATTAATGCTGTTCTTATGTGCACCTGTTAGGGTCTCCTCCCTCCTTCAGCATCCATTCTGTGGCTCTTCATCCCATCCTATTGGTCTCTTGACTGGTGAGGTCCCTGTGGGTCTTATGAGAACAGGTGAACTGTTGATCTTTTATGGGAGCAGCATATCTGTCCTGTCCAGAAGACATGACTATGAAACAGTCACCCAGGTCCTCAATGTCACCCATCAACCCCTCCCTTTCCCCTCTTCTGTTAAACTTGTTAGCCTCCCTCCCTCCTCTCCACCCTCTGTGCTAGCCTCCCTCCCTCCTCTCCACCCTCTGTGTTAGCCTCCCTCCCTCCTCTCCACCCTCTGTGCTAGCCTCCCTCCCTCCTCTCCACCCTCTGTGTTAGCCTCCCTCCCTCCTCT
>CM052713.1:17745117-17799945 GCA_028551405.1 Uromys caudimaculatus
ATCTTACTTTCTGGCTATGGCTTTTCTCACCTGCAGGCCTCTGTATCAATACTCCTTGAAGACCAGTTCTCTCTGAGAGGTGTTTTTTCCACGCTCCTGGGTGAGTAACTTTCTCCTGGAGCTCCTTGACTATGGAAGCCTGGTGGCCCAGGCAGATGTCTCCTGCCGCAGCCGCCGCTGTTGGGATCCAGGGGGTTTCTATGCCCGCCTACCGCAGTCCCTGTGTCTCGCAGGTTCGGGCAGTTCCTGGTGAGCTGTGGAGCTTGTCTTGGGCCCACTCCCGGCTTTTCCAAGCTTCTGGGAGGGTATCCCTCTCCCGGCGCTAATCAGCTATGGAGTCCTGTGGCCCAAGCTGAGGTCCCCGGCCGCCCGATGGAGGCCGGAAGTTCCTGTCCCTCAGTCTCTGTGGCCCGCGGAAACCGGGTGGAATCGGTGGGCACTGGGGCTCGTTTTGCCCCCACTCGGGGTTTTTCCATGCTCCTGGGAGAGTAACCTTCTCCCGGAGGGTGCTGCTTGACTATGGAACCCTGGTGGCTCAGGCAGATGTCTCCTGCCTCAGCAGCCGCTGTTGGGATCCAGGGGGTTTCTATTGTAAATGCTGTTTTTAAATAACTCTTTTAATTACTAATATGACCTGGCCACACTCCCAATAATGAAGGCAGAGTACTATGGAGTTTTTAAATCAGCTTAAGCACAATTCTTGGGCAAATTACCCCTAGTCTACTTTTCTCTCTGCCAGACTGTTAATTTCCCAACTGTGCTCCCCAAGTACTTCCTGTGTTTTGTCTCACTTGGGCTGTTTCTGCTCCATCAGTCAGTCCTTAGGGGCAGTTCAGTAGGGCATGTACTCCTAGTTCTTCACATCTAATGGAGGTCTCCTATTTTCTCTCCATCTTTCCTCTTCTCCCTCCTTCTCTCTTCTCTCCCCTTGTGGTCCTTACCTGCAACCACCAGCCTGGTAACAGAAACCCCACCTACTTCTATTCTCCCCAGTAATTGGCTGTAGCCACTTTTATTTAACCAATAGCTTTAAATTGGGGAGCAAGGTTTACACAACAAAGGCTGGTGTACATGAGACTCTGTTCAGTGGTGGCAACCAGATCTTGGGGTTCAGAATTTAGCATTCTGAACATAGCAGCACCAGACCAACCTCCAATAACATTTTTGTGAATTTTGATTCCTCTTACTTGTTTCCTAGTTTTTCCTTTACTTTGGTTTCTTTGTTCTTTTTTGCTCATATTTTGATCAAATATTTGTCATAACTGGATTCTAGCTCATCCATTGGCTTTCATGTATGGTACGTGTTGTGGTTACTTTATGGCAGAAATCATCAATCTTAACATTATTGGTGGCTTAGAAAGGTGAGTTATTTTTTTCTGGGAAACTGTTCAGCATTGTAGAGTGTTCAGCAGTATTCCTAAACCCTATGTGTATACCTACCACTAGAGAACACTCAGAGTTCTTTCGGTCTCTTTAGTTTTGTCTTTTTCAGAATGTCACATAATTGGATCTGTATAGACTTTCCAGAGTGGTGCCTTTGACACAAAAATATTTATTTAAGATTACTCTATGTGTTTCATGGCTTGCTGAATCTCTGAAAATGATCATATACTCTCTTACTCTTTCAACTGTCTATAATTTACTGAATATCTTACATTTAAACACTGATGCAACTCTGGGCTTCCTAATTGACCTGTGTGGCTTTATCTGGCTTTGTGTTCTGCAGATAGAGTGAGAATGGCTGGGCCAGACGCCTGCCACTGAGTGCCAGGGGTCTAGTAGGAGGGGCTCCTGAGTGAGCATTGTTGAGGACAAGTTAGCAGGACTTCCATGTCTGAGTGCTAGGTTAGGAACACAGGTCCAGATTCCATTTCCAGTTTTTGTGGTAGTTAACTCTATTTCCTCATCTTTACAAAAGTGCAGTTAATAGTCCTTCTGCTTCATTAGCAGCCTTAGTGTTAGGTCCATTTTCATGACACGAGAGAAGGCACTTTGTAATATACCTCATGGTTATCGGGTGTTAACAAGCTCCACTTTTCTTCTGGATTAAAGCTTTTGTTAACATCGAACTAAGTAGATTTATTTGATTGCTGTCTCTGCTTCCAACTGAGTTGGCCTTTCTCAGTTATTAAGTCACCATTATTAGGTCAGGAGTGAGGCAGCAGCAGCAGGTAGAGTAGGAGGCAAGGGAGAATCAGCTGCTAAAGAACTAGACAAATGGACTCCTGAGAAAATCCTGGACAGAGACCAGTGAATTCCCTTCTTAAAAGGAACAACAGCTTAGAACACTGATACCCTTGCTGCTGTGGAATTGCTGTTTAAGGGTCTTTGTCTCCGTTGTAACCATTGACTTTCAACAACCAAGAGTAAGCAAGGCTGATTAACTACATCTTACACATAAGAAAAGTGAGAGGTTCTGGGGTCCAGGTACCATCGGCTATTATAGTTGGGTCTAAAAACCTGTTTTCTTTCTTTTTTCTTCCCTCCTTTTTAAAAAAAGATTTATTTATTTATTTGAGTACACTATCACTGTCTTCAGACACACCAGAAGAGGGCATCGGATCCCATTACAGATGGTTGTGACTCACCATGTGGTTGCTGGGAATTGAACTCAGGACCTCTAGGAAGAGCAGTCAGTGCTCTTAACTGCTGAGCCATTTCTCTAGCATCTCTTCTTACTTTTTAAATTCTCCTTTCTCTTGAATCCCTCTCTCCTCCTGTCTTCTCCTCTCCTTCTCCTCTTCCCTCCCTTCCTCTCCCCTTTCCTTTCTGCTCATTCCCCTCCCCTTTCCCTCCCCTCCCCTGCCCTCTTCTCCCCTCCCTTCTCCTCCCCCCTTCTCCGGTCCTCTTCTCTCTTCTCCTGACTTTTACTCCAGTCTCCTCCATTCTCTTGCCTCCCCCCTTGGTTTACATTTTTGTTTTTTTTGTTTTTTTCCTCTGCTATTGATCTTTCTTCTCTTTGTGTCTGCAACTCAAGGTGAAGACCTCATCTCCTACTATTGGAGGCCATCAGAATGAGCAGAACATGTGCCAGTTTATGCCAT
The DNA here is from genome assembly GCA_028551405.1 of Uromys caudimaculatus. Taxonomy (NCBI): domain Eukaryota; kingdom Metazoa; phylum Chordata; class Mammalia; order Rodentia; family Muridae; genus Uromys; species Uromys caudimaculatus. Next base: position 17,748,162 of record CM052713.1, read on the forward strand.
ATGCTGGTCTTTATAAAACTGTTGTTTTAATTCAGTTTGGTTTTCGTGTGAAGGAAAGGAAAGGGTACTGGCAAGAGAATCCTAAAGAGTAGAGATGACTTATTGGTGAGATGAAAGCTGAGAGATTCTCTTAGATTAGAGTGTTTACCATAGACAAAAGCAGGAAGTAGCCTGGTCTCTACAGCGGGAACCCAAATGTTATTTCTATCTTAGTATTGTGTTTGTAATCTCTCAGAAACATAGATGGAGGTGAAGTCTGGCCTTATCATAGGAGTAAATCCTACTCATACATTCTATGCCATTTGAATTTGGACAAATAACTAGAACTTTTAATTTCCCCTTTTGAGTCAGAGTCTTAGTGTTTGGTCCAAACTGACCTCAAACTAACAAAATCCCAGACTTCACCTCCTGAGCAACAGAGTTACAGTGTGCCACCATTCTTGATGTGGCTTTAATTTTAATGTGCCTCAATTTCCAATTGATGAAATATCCATAATAAAATAATAAATAATGGAATAAAAACTATAAAATGTATATAAACATAAAATATAAATAAAATAATAAAATCCTTATCAGCTACCTCCTAGGTAGACTTAAGCGATCAGTGTGGAAGTATTTTGTAAATGTATTTAAAGATTAAAAAACTCATGTTGACTTTTTGCCTTTTCTGCTATTAAAAACATGTTCACAGAGGATAAGTAGGGAGGTCAGACTAAGCCTCTCCTGCTTCTGGAAACAGAGGGGGAGTCATATGAGGTAGGGGTTCTCTGCCTTATTTATTTATTATTTTGTTTGTTTGCTTTTTCGAGATGTGGTTCTCCATGTAGCCCTGGCTGTCCTGAAACTCACTCTGGAGATCAGATTGACCTCGAACTCAGAGATCAGCTGGCCTCTGTCTTTGGACTGGAGGGATTAGAGGTTTATGTTGTCTCTGCCTAGCTATACCTAATTCTTATTATCAAGCACATTTTAATTTCTGAGGGGTCACTTCTCACTGTTTTCTTTTGAACCCTAGCAGACAGACCTGCCTCTGAATGACCTGAATCTATTGCCTCAGTCTCCTCATTTGCAAACTGGAAGCGGGATATAATAATGCCAGTCTCTGAGGGGCTTTGCTGGGGTTTGATGAACTAAACATGCGCCATACTTGCAACATTATCTGATGAGGAATACGCATTTGGCAGACAGAAGTACATGTAAAGACTTGGCGGGACCTTGTCTTGACCAACTTTTCTGCTATGTCTGTTGGTCTCTTGTCCTTCCTGAATCTCATTTTGCTGACATGATAACACCTCTAGACTTCCCTGTTTCTCTGTGGTTTTGACAGTCATATACACACATGGGCCTCTCTTGGGCTAGCAATCTTACAGAAGCCATTCGTTTTTGTGAACAAAATGATTTGAAAACAGCTCTTCAGGGGTTTTCTTCTGGGAAATACTGTTGCTGTCACATTGATATGTCAGCCAAAGCTGAGTGGCCCAGGTCAAGAAATGTCATCCTACAAGAGGAGCTATTATACGTATGTATATCTCTCAGTGAGGCTTTTCATTTGCATCCTGTAAACACAGGGATTTGCTCACAGGCTTGAGAAGCTGGTTTCTGTAGCCAACACCTGTCCTATCTCTCTGGAGATACTTATGACAACTCCAATATCTTCTGCCCCTGGGGGAGACTTGGTGTAAGCATGTAGAAGAGGGAAGCAGGATCTTCCTAGATACTTCTGTAGTCTCAGCCTTGAGTTTGTGAACTCAAGAATCTGAAGGCCATGGTGATACTCCATGCTGCCAGTATTCTAATTTGGCATCTCTTCCTCAGCTCAGAGCTTCAAAGGGCTTCTGCTCTGCGTAAAATCGGCTCCTGGCCCAGGCTGATTCTGCTGGCTTCGCGTCTGTCAGTGTGTTCTAATCACTGTTATAAGTGTGGTTCTGTGGAACACCTTGTAAAATATTTTCCTATTGCTCCAGCAACATCTCCTGTCTAGACAATGTAATTATGAGCACAGAGCAAATAGCTGAAGTGTATGCCGCCCCCAAGGGTTGCATAACTCCAGGAGCGGGGCTGGGAAGACAGAGGGAGGTGTGAATGCTGCTGCAAAGTCATTTTAGTTACTTTTGTGTTGACCTGACCAGAAAATTGAGTGTACCAAAGGAATCTGAAAACTTTTAATTAAGAAGAAATGGTCTGGAGCAAGCTGGTATTTTGTTGTTTTCTCAAACTCGGGGTTGGGGTGGGGAATTAAAGACGCTACTGGAATTCTTTCTAATTGAATTTCTCCCTTGGCTTTAGAGGTGGTTTGTGGTCTTTGCTTTAGGTTTCTTTTTTAAAGCTCTTATTAATAATCTTTCCTCCCTGAAGCAGCATTTTGAAAATCAAACAGAGACCCAAAAATGAAGTTCTTTCCAACAGTATTTAAATTCTGTTTCGTGAGTCCTTCTTGAGATCGGGCCATAGTGTGTGTATTGGCATATTGGGTAACTCAGAACAAGAAGACAATCTCTGCATCCAAGGTGTTTAACTTGTAGGGAGGTAGATTGGTACATACAGTACACATGCTTCAAAGCAGGCTCTGGTTTGGGTTCCAGTAGCGAGCCCATATGTCATGGTCACAGGGGAAGGGTAGAGAATTTGTAGTGGATGGGATGAAGAGAGACCCAGGAGGAGGTAAAAGGGACAGGTCCCCATAGAGTCATCTGTAGACAGCAGTCCAGGAAGCGTGAATAGGTAATGCTTGGCTATTGTGCTGTGCCAAGTCTCCCATGTCTTAGGGCTCAGCGTCTTAGGACTCAGCCATTTTAAAGGTTTGTTAGAAATTTCTGAATGATAGGATGAGGAATTTGGAGTTTAGTCATATCCTGTGTTGAGAGTTCTGGGGGGAGGAAACCAGTTTATTTTTCCCTTTAGACAATGAGAGTAGTAACACTAAGGGAAACGGTTTGGCTGAAAAAAAAATTAAACCAGAGAAAGTGGCTAGCTAGGACATAACCTCCTTTGTAGTAGGGTTGGAAAATCACAAGGGTTTTGATCTGGACTGGTGGATGGAGATTAGGAGGGCTCAAGAATGAGAAGGCGTGGCCAAACTGCACTCTCTGGCGTGAGGTGAGGGGAATGGGTAAAGAGGAAGGAAGGTCAGACGAAGCGTCCTAGTGAAGATGCTCTACGTGTCTATTATTACAGAGTGTTTGGAGTGGGTAAGAGAGGGAGGGAAAAGGCGAGAGCTAACTATTACAATTGAACCAGAACTTGATTGTAGAAACCAACAGCCATACTCCTGTGTTTCAGACTCTCTCCTAAAACCTCCATCAAGCTCCCACTGATATATGAAGTCTCTGTCAAAGAATACCACTTCCACTTGCTGTTGGCAGACCAGGTCCTTACTGACAGTTGGCAGAGGTATCAGTTTCCCCGTGATGAGCGCCTCTCTATAAAGCCACTGACAACATGGTTGCTGGCTTCTCTTGGGGGGGGGGAGAAAGAGGGGTTGTGGGGGGAGGAGTTGAGTAAGCTAGGAGCCAGTGTTTGGTAACCGGGTGCAAGAAGGAAGATCTCATCAGTTCTACAACCTTCTGCATTGTTCAAGAGGCAAGTCACTAAACCAGCCCACATATGAAGGGAGGCTGTTACCTAAGACATGCAGATCAGAGAGAGAGTAGACATTGCTGGAGGCCACTGACAGACAGCTTCCCACTCTCAGGACACTAGAACCTTTATTACAGATGTTGACCTAGCCTGGGGTGGTGAGGTTGCATGTAAGGAAAGACTTCCCTAAAAAAGGGATTCTGGCCTGGCAGTGGTGGCACACGCCTTTAATCCCAGCACTTGGGAGGCAGAGGCAGGTGGATTTCTGAGTTCCAGGCCAGCCTGGTCCACAGAGTGAGTTCCAGGACAACCAGGGCTACACAGAGAAACCCTGTCTCGAAAAAACCAAAAAAAAAAAAAAAAAAAGGGATTCTGGTGATGGCCATGAGTTGGGATGAAGGACCTTGTGAAGTATATGTTGCAGCAAGCTAAGGATAGATGCAAAGTAGAGAAGGAGCATGAACCCCGGAGGAGCTGTGGATGTTACTGTGACTCCAGTCTGCTGCAGTTGGCCTGAAGGACAGACATGAAGATGAGCTTTCTAGTTATCCGTTGAGAAGCTATGACCACATGGGGGCAGCTGCAACAGTCCTTCTCCATGTATTACTTGTACAGACGATCACAAGAGTGATGAGGTTCATAGTTAGAACAGTCTGGACAGCACTGTCACAAAGTATGGAGAAATGGGTCTGATTCAGAGTATAAAATTGAGGAAAACTGCCCACTTACCTCTTAGGATAACTACTTCTTGGGTAATGAGATAATGCCACCCAGGTTCTGCGGTGGAAGACATTATATAAACAGATGTCTTTATTGTTGACGGAGGAGTGGAGGGACAGATGGAAGTGAGAAGTGCATCTGGATATCATGGCATTTGACTTCAAAGGCTCACTTCAAGTAAATAAGAGAGAGAGGAGAGCATTGCTGGGGTTGAGATGAAGTGAAGAGGAAGTGAAGGGAAGTGTTGCTTTTCCTGCTAATTCACTTACAATGAGCAGCTGCCCCTTTTAATCCTAGTTAAAGGAGGGCAACTGCTGACAAACACAACACAGATTCTCCACCTCTGGAGAAGAAAACCTGATTGCTCCCATTCTCTCTCCAGCTTGCTGCATGGCTTCTTCTGCAGAGTCTTGGTTTGCTCCCCATTACCATGCAAAGGTTTAAATGAGGTAATGCAAATTCTGTCATGCCTGGTGTTAATGATTAGTCGAAACATTAGAAGCTTCTAATGTTTCTTCTATTACATGAGGAAAAATAAGAACTCTGTCAGGGGCCAAGAATATAGTAACCAAAAGCCATTTTTTGTTTTGCTTTGGTAATATTTAACACTGCAAAGAGTTGGTACACTTAAGCATAGACCCATTTATCGTACAGATTAAAAGAAGGGTGATGTGGGAGAGAGGAGACAGGTCAGAGCTGATATTTCTTTTCCCTGTTCAACACGCATATTCTTTTTCTGTTTTTCTTACCCCTTCCCTTCTAAAGTTCAAACCCTCAGCCATGATCATGTAAATCCTATTTTTTTTTCTGTTATAATTCCTAATTTTTGTCCTATTAAAAACACCTAGTAACTAGCTGGGCTAGTGTAGCTGTGGTACTGAGATGCTCAGGGCAGAGTTTAAGGCCACCCTGGGTTACAAAGTGAGACTCTGTCTCAAATCAGAACAACTACTGCATTACCAAATATAGTTAGATATGAAGTAAGTTCAGATTTTCTTTATTTACATATAGCTGATAACTAGGCTTATCTATCCACTAGAGAAATGAAAGAAATCCCATTGAGCAGATGGGCTGAGAAACCAATGAACAGGGTTTGGGGTGGTTGTCTTTTCTATGGACAGCTCCCCGAACTTCCCCTTCATCCCTTCTGTGAATACTCTTCAGTATAACTCAAGGAGACAGGGCATTTCTTTTCTCCTCCTTCAAATTAGTGACTATGGAAATAGGTCTCTAGTCCGTACGAGTCAGGATAAGAAGTCTGGAGCCACTGAACTCTGAAAAGCAATTAGAAACAATTTCAAATTACCCAGGAGGCATACAGGCAGGGTCTAAGCAACCTTGAAACATGTCACTGACATGCCATTTAAAAGTACCTTCCTACGGTTTTAAAACAAAGAGCAATAGAAGAAAGATAATTTGATATCAGCATCCTTGAGCACGCTCTTCCTTGTGATTTAGTTCGGTTTGTATTTTGATCTGCACTTGAGTGGACAGGACCATGACCTCTTTGTGAGAATCCTCTTATGGCTGTCCATATAAGTGCTTAGTAGAGCAAGGTACAAGATGCACCCTTCTTCTGAGGAACGACATCAAGTTGTAAAAGGCATGGCACATTGGGCCCCTCTTCTTCCACTCTGGCAAGAAGCAACAGCTTCTCCCCAGAGAGTTTTTTAGTCATCAATAAAAAATTATTTTTTCCACCTCTCTGTTCTGTTAGAATCTTGAAATTTCTGTTCTCACACCCTTAAATCAGCCTTTGGAGCAGGAGAAAGGAGTGTTAAATACTGAAGGTGTATGTGGGTGCCTAGCAATCCTCCTGTCTCCCTTTCTGAGAGGATCCTTCAGTTATTGAAGCAGCCACACACCTAACTGAGATACTATGTAAGGCACACAGGGTATCGCCGAGCCAGGCCTTCCTAAGCTTGTCTAAGTTGGGTCTAGTTAAGATGTCTAAGAGGGTAGTTAAGGATACCCTCTTCCCTCCCCTCTGAAACTAATGTGGGACGAAGGACAGCAGAGTAGGTGTAGGCAGGCTTTACCTCTGTGCTCCTGCTCTGTCCACTTTTGGTCTTTCTTCAAGAGAAAAGATGTGCCATTGCTCATAATATGGGAGCTTAATACCATTTGAGAAAATATATATGCATGTATGTATATATGTATACATGTATAATACCTAGGTATAGGTATGTAATATATGTACAATACACATATATTATACACATATATGTGTACATATACATGTATGTATGTATGTATACATATATGTATAATATACTTATATTACACACATATATGTGTACACACACATATATGCATGTACAATACACATATATTATGCACGTATGTATGTATATATACATATATATATGTATGTATGTGGTGCACATATACAAGCAACATGTTCCACACACATTAGCTTTCTTTTGCTTCCCATGCAGTTTATTTTGCTTTTTTACTTTTTTTGGAAGATGGTAATTTCTTCTCAAATATCCTGGAGATAGAACAAATACTCCTGGGTGGCTAATCTTAAAAAGCCACTGAGTCCTGGAGCAGGAAAGGCAGGTACAGATCTGTGCTGTGAGGAGAGGGGTCCTAGTCATCCCCTTCATTGGAGGTGCACTCAGTGACTCTCAGAGAGATAGCAACGTGATGGCTTGCCCCCAGACAACGAAGTGCTATTGGTGAGAGGTACAGTATTTATTTGTTGACCAGGAAGTTACATATAAAATTTCCCAGACGAACATGATGCCCCAATTCAGACCAAAAAGAAAACACATGTAAAAGGTCTAAGAGCAGATTTTAAAGCCACTACATGGTCCCTTAAAGCACCCGTGGCTCTATTTGGAACATTCATGATGAGGAGAAGCTTGTTCTCACAAAATGTAACTTATAAACAGGAACTTTAAGTGATAAGTATCTCCTGCTCTTTATGGTTTATAAGCCAGGTGTGGTGGGTCACCATGGCCTGGGCAATCCCAAACAATAAGAACACTTTCCTAACTGGGATGCCAAGGCAGATGGATCGCTGTGGTTTGAGACAAGCCTGGTCTACATGGTGAGTTCAGGGCAGCCTGTTGTGCATTTTGTGTGATAATTGCTATATGTGTTTTTCTGGTTACCATCTCTTTCCTTTAATAGTAAATTAGAATTTTAAGCACCTAGGTCTCACAAACAAGGATTAGTTACGGCAAGTCCAATGTGGTTATGCAAAAATTGGAAGATTAATAGTCTTTGTAGGGAAAAAAAGATGAAATATATTGTCCCTGTCCTCAATCTGCTTGAGCTCTCATTGTGTACTAAGAGATAAATATGCAGCAAAAGAATTTTCTTATGAGACATAATTTGACAACCTATAAGTGAAAAACGGAAGAGAGAGGCTGAGGGAAGACCAGGCATTCTTGTTTTAGAGCTGGGACGTTCACAGATGAATATATTTGACTGAGAAGAGGGAAGTGGCTCCAAGACTGAGGGGAAAAGTTTGCCAAAGAGATAAGAAGATACAAACGTGTAACAAGTTGCTTAGGAAATCACCGCAGGGTCTCCTGGGTAACTGGAGTGTGCGCAGAGGGAATAGACAGAGGAGCGCATGCTCACAGCCTGCGCAGACAGTCAGGACAGAGCGTTTTGTTTATTTTTATTTGCTAATGCGAATCAACTCTTTTAAAGCCTACAGGCTTTGCACACCTTTTTGTTCTACCATGTATAGCACAACAACTCGTGTGACAAGCACGTCGCTCCGTGCTCAGTGCATGTTAAGTGTGTAATTAGAACTGGGTGGTATGTGGGATGGATTAGACTACTGAGAAAAGTACCACTGGGTCTTTGAACAAGTCCAGGTGAGAGGTATTGGCAGGAGAGGTTATACATAAAATTCTGAGTTATCACCCTCTTAGCGGCACAAGGTCACTCAAGATTTGCTGAAAGGGTGCAAAGTCTGAAGCAGAATTGCCTTGGGGTTTATAGACCTACCATCCTCAGAAAAGGTCAAGTTGTATCACAAGTTGTGATGACAGGCAACAGGGGATTTTGTCACGCACACCCTGACTTTGCCTCTGAGGATCAGTGCCAAGAATGTCCTGGACTTGATCTTGATCCTGGGTGTGGCCCTGTCCACTCACTCATAATGACCAGGGAGGCGTGTTGACAAGGATGGGTGGATGCTGGAGGATCTCTGAGCTATTTCTTGGCAAGCTTTTGTGGGGAGGCGTTCCCAAAATGCCACAATCCTGTTATTTTTTGAGCAGTGGACTAAACCCAGGTGCCCGATTGGACAAGACCACTCCCAGTTTCTTCCAGATAAATATTTGGTTGCCAAGAAGTTATATTTAAACGAGAAATACCTCCTTGGGAAGTTGCTGCCTAGGGATTTCTGCACACATCGGGATAGATCCCACCCCTCCTGAGGAATGCCTGAGTGGACCCTAATTTTACTCCGCACTCACTGTGCGAAGGCACCTGCTTTGCGTTGTGTTAAAGTCTGTTCCTCTGGATAACAAGAACATATTAGAGATGAAACTTCTGGAAAGTGCTCTTAGCCTCGAGCATCAGGGCAGTGGTGTCAGGACAGGAGCCTAAAGCACAATTAGAGCCACTGAAGACTTGGGGGCTCAAAGGGGAAAGTGGTTTTCTGCAATGCTGGCTTTTTTTTTTTTAGCAGTCCCAGAGTCTAGAAGCTTGGTTTCTTGTTCTTTTGAGTTGCCCTCCCTTGCTGTTAATGTTTAATGTCGTTTTTATCAGTAACCAGCAAGTTGCCACTCTCCTCATGGGTAGAACTTCCTTGTTCTATGTACTCCATTTGCTGGATGAGACAAATGAGACTTAGCAATTAAATCTTACATCAATTTTTGGGTCATCTGTTATTACTAATATCCCAATTATGCTCACTACTCCTTGTCAAAGAATGTCAAACAAATGAGAATAAAAATATTCAGAACAGGGGGCTGGAGAGATGACTCAGTGGTTAAGAGCACTAGCTGCTCTTTCAGAGGACCTGGGTTCAGTCACCCACATGGCAGCTCATAACTGTTTATAGCTCCAGTTCCAGGGGATTCAACACCCTCAAACTAATGCAAGTGAAATAAAACTAAATAAATTATTTTTAAAAATACACAAAAAGGCCAGTAAGAGGCTGGGTAGAAAGCAAAACCATAGCTAAAAAGACTTTTCACTAGAAAATTCAAAACGCGCCAGTCTTATTCATATAGTCTTCATAGCAATGTCTAGGTTCAAGATCACATGTCACAAGCTGGATATGCTGGCACATGTCTATAAGTCCGGCATTTGGGAGGCAAACACAGGGCTGCCACATCTTTAAGACTATGCATAGCCTTAAAGTGGGACCTTGTCACGAACATGGTAACAGAACAAAGCAGGGGCTATCTCCATGGTTTCCTTAGATGTCCTTCAACAAGGAGACATATATTACTTTTGGTTTCATTTCTGGATCCTTGTCGATTGGAATTATAATAATACTCACTGTGCAGATCAGCTCAGGTGTGGAAGGATGGTCACAGACTGGGATGAGCCCTGAGGCTGTATAAAGTTTGTCCCTAGGAGAGTCCTCCCTAGAAATGGCATGAGGCTGAGAAATGCTTGACAGAGCATCAGTGTTCAGGATTTGTTTCTTCAGATTCATGTCAGAAAAAAAGAGTTAATTATGACATGCTGAAATTCTTCCCAGGTGCCATTATTATAGATAGATGAAAATGAAAGATTAAAACTTTGAATATTTAGGACAGGAAGGAATTCTGTTACTCCACAGTTTAGGGATGAAGAACCCAGATGGAGAATTTAGCATCAGGACCTGGCACAACTGAGGTGGTTTTTCACTGACTAAGTCTGAATTCTAGGAAGGTCCAGCATTTTTGTTCTTGTCAGGTCATCAGGAACCAGGAGCCTGCCCTCTTGATGTGTCTGAGGAATGACATGTCATTTGGGCAGATGAGAAATATGGAGTTAGAGAGTCGACTTCTCATCAAGAAAAGTCTTATGCTGGCTGTTTTTTGTTTTCTCTATAATTTTTTTCTCATAGAACAAAGAGAATCAAGATATTTTTCAGAACTAAAACTCTACAATTTCAAATTATTACTGTTGTCCTCTGGGAAAAATAACAGCGTAATGATGCAAAATAAAGGTTTGGCGACTTTAGAGGTAGTGTACCTATGGGGAGGAGCCAGTCTCTTCCCCCAGGAGCTTTGAACTTAACTCTGTCTTAGCACTTAACCCTCAGACCTTTCTAAACAGTCATTGCTGGGAGGAGCCTTTCTAAAACGATCGTTCCATGTTGTGTCATTTTCAAATAACTTCCCTTTTTAATGCAGCGTATCTGAAATCCATGCAGTTACCCTGGCAGCTGCTGGGTGGCAGCAGACGTGCTCCAGAGGTGGCTGAGGAAAAGTGCAGGAGAGCAAGGGCTGCAAGATTCTCTGCACACTTACCTCTGTCCTGGAGGGACACACACACACACACACACACACACACACACACACACACACACACATGGCAGAGACAAAGTGATGGTTAATTTTGAATTTTATACAGAAATTGAGGCCACTTGCTATGAAATAACTGTCTAAATAGTAAATAGTGGGGCATTTTGAGTCTCTTTGTTGCTAGGCTGGGTAAGGTGTTTCCCACCACACTTAACAGTGCTTTAAAGAGATGGGTTGTTTTCTTTACACATGAGTTCTCTGAGTTGCTTCCAAGGAAAGGCACAGCCTTAGGCACAGAGCCGAGGTGGGCCTGTTATGTTGAGGCTGTGCATCTTTTGGCACTAGCTGACTCCTGGCTTCATTTAGGGTGATGGCTGCTGCAGCTGCAGCTGTACACGTAGTGAGCATATATCTGAAGCTTGTCTACATGCACATAAAAAATGGTGTCCGTCTTGCTCCTTTACTGAGGGCCCTCCGTGGTTACCAGCTTTTACAGGGATCTAGCAGAAAGCAGCTGACTCCACTGGTCATTGGGCTTACATTTAGTTCTGTTTTTGCAATTTTTATTAGCTCTTTGAGAATTTCACACAACATATCCATCTCCCTCCCCCGACTCCTCCCAGATCCCTCCCACTCACCTAACTTTGTTTCCTCTTCTTAGTTTAAACCCATCAAGTCCAATTTGCATTGCCCGTATAGTCCTCGAAATGTGATTTTCCACAGGACTCTGATTGACCCACCAGGGGTTACATCCTCAAAGAAAACTGTCTCATTACTTCTCTACATTATTGACATAAAATCCTTTTTTCCTCCCAAATCCTAATATTTGTGTCAGAAAAAATTCCAGAGATAGAGGGGCCCTTAGAGACTATTTAAGACCCCGACAGGCAAAGCAACTTAGGTAAAATCACACTTACTGAGACACAAACAACTGTGGTACCCTGACTACTCAGGAAAATTCATGGGCTTGGACCACAAAGAAAAGTGACTTCACATGCTGACTCTCATTTCTTGTCAGCCAATAATCTATCTAATTCTCATCAGTAAAAACAGAAGATACTAACAGCTTTTCAGGGATGAAGATCCAGTATAAACAGGCTCTCTATTGGAAAGCCTAATGGTTTGCTCAGATGCAGTCTCTTGAATTTGGTCTGGACTCTTGGTGAGATCATGTGTTTTACAGTTTACAGCACAGTTAACCCTCCCCACCTGATACGAGAGTACAACTCAGTCTTTGATGGGAAAACAGTGCAAACAGTCCCTTCAGAATTTATTCACGTCATAGGCTAACCAAGTTATAGCATGCTTTCCCATATGTACTTTAAGCATCTGTTATTATGTTTGGGATATGCTTTGACTTGTATTGCCAAACCTGTGTAATTAAGTGTTATATTATAGTGGGCTCCACAGCATTGGGCAATGAAATGAATTCTGGCCTTGTAATCAGCTGAATTTTGTGCCAACTCTACAAGGCCCTAGCTCTGTGATTGTAGGTGAATTTCCTTTTGAATCCATAAAATGATAGTTCAAAAAAAAAAAAAAGAATAAAGAAAAAGTGGATAGGACCAGTTTCCAGATTTCATTTGTGTGGATTGTCTTCTGTGAACGCACCTGAGACGCCTGCTGTCTGTATACGCTTTCATGTTGAGTGCTGAGATCACTCTTCTAGTGAAATCCGCTCAATAGTGAATGATTAAGATGATTTCCCAACAACAGATCTATACTGCTCAGTAGTCTTCTTTTTAAATTCACTGCCAGAGCTCAGTTGAGTTCAGTAGCCGGCTCAGATGCAGACGGACCTGGGGAACAGTACCGCCTCCTACAGGAAGGTGGCGCGAGAGACTCTTCTCTTAGATCAACAAAGAATCTAATGGCCTGGAGTGGAATAATCACAGTATCAGTAAACTGGTGACCATTCAAAGCAGACTTCCCTCTCCAGTCACATGGACTGGTGGTCGTCCAGCCTCAGAGAAGTTCTGGTAAAACGAATTGACTTGGGGGAGACTTTGGTTGCCACGATTTTCCCTGAGTCGAGTGAAAACGAGCTTCTCTAAGAGTCGCCCCCCTTTGTCTTCTTTATCTCCGTGGAGTTAGGAGTCACACCACTAATTCGGTATCTACTCAATTCGTGTAGTGTGCCAAGCATGCCAGAGCTGAGTTCTGGGGAGTAACGTGTGAAATAATTGTTTTTCCGGGGAAAACAAGTGAGATTGAAGAAGTATTAAGTATGTTGTTTGTATTTGGCGCGTGGCAAATGCTGATACTTGTGACCGAGGCGGCGGGAGTGAAGGGGGCTGGACTCACTCAGATTAGGCTACAGGAAGAAGGAGACTCCAAAGATCCAGAATTTCTAAAGTGTTCACTCTCTCCTTCATTTCAGTCCTCCTTGAACTGATTATTCTGGTAGAAAGTGACAGGGAGCACATTCTGGGGAGTCATAGGAAGACCGCGGACACTTGAGTTCTCAACCCAGGCTTATTATCATTGTCCCTGCACAAAGATGGATGGAGGAGACAAGTGAGATAGTTGTTTAATCCTTGCTGTCTAATTGGTTTCCATCTCTCTTTCTTTTCCCCACTGGTTAGCCTAGAAAAAAATAGGACTGTATCCTTCCTAAGCCTTGGCTTTCTTAAGTTCAGTATACCCCATCTTCCATGACATGGACCTTTATTGGGGGGCCCTTAAGTTGTGGTTGAAATATTCACAGTTCTTAACTGAAAAACACTGTTGAGAAAAGCCACAAAAATGGTTAACGTGCCCAGGCATATTAGAAGCTGCCCCCAAGGCCTTTCCATTGACCAGCACAAAGAAGATGACGAAGAGGCTGTCTGCCCACTCCTATGTGGAAATCATGTTGTATTTGTCTAGAAGCCAGAAGGAAAAAAATATATGTTGAAAATGGCCCGATGACAGCCTATTCTGAGACACAGATGCCTTGCTACTTCAAATCCCTTCCTGCAAAAATTCTTACAGTCAAAAGGTTTTCATTGGTCTGAAGAGCTTGTTAGAAAGGAATGGGCACTCCTCCTATCTAATTTAGCTAGACGGACAGTTTTCTAGTAGACAACGGGAAACAGAGGGCTACTCACAGCCGTTGGAGTGAAACCTCTTAGCACAGGGATATGGGACCCAGTTTCTAAGTTTGGTCACAGAAAAGATTCTTTTCTTTAAAATGCCCAAAAATGTAACTGTACATCTTTAAACTGGATGCATTTCCAGGTCAAAGTCACTGTGGACTTGGGGGTGGGGTTCTATATTTATGGAAGTTAAGCTTTGTGTGACTGATGCTTTTGATTTGCAAAGGTTCTCACGTGTACAGTATAGAGGGGTTTCCTCATTGAAGCATGGAACCTGATCGTATCACCCAGACTTCTCTAGGCCCAAGGTATTGCCGGTGTCTTAGCCAGCTGTCCACTGAGGAAGATACTTGAGGAAATCAACTTAAAATAATAAAAGAAAAGGTCTATTTTTAGCTCAATTTCTATAGTTTCTGTGGTCTCTTGGTCCTGTCTTGGAGCCTGTGGAGAGGCAGCCATGGCTGAAGCACTTGGTGAGGAAATTTGCTCAGGTCATAGTCATGAGAAAGTAAAAAGAGGAGGGGCAAAGTTCACAATGGTGTCCCTGTGATGTAACTTTATCTTACTGGGCTCATCTCCAGAAAGTTCTAGTATGCCCAAGTACTGCTATAGGCTCTATCTAAGCTTTTACCACGTGATCCTCCAGAGAACACTTAGCATCCAGATCATAAGACAGGGCACAGGGTTTCTAATATATTTTCATTTAGCTTTGATCACTATTTTAATGTCTCCTTTGAAGAAAGAACGATACATTTTCTCAAGAATATACCTGGAAAATTTAGTGAATATTGTATATAGAAAACTGAAATTATTGTTGACTCTTGGAATCATAGCCCATAAGCAGATAACTTATCAAATATGTGCTAAGGTGAAGGCTTTGTATGCATGTATGTCTTTTTATTACCTCAAGAAGAGAACAGAAGACTTGTTACCTGTCGGGACATCCTGGACCTTATCTTCATTGGCTCCAAATCAGTCTTGTTCTTGACAACTTTGTTAAGACATGAGGCAGCATGCATAGAAATACTATTTGAAGCCAAGTTCAAACAAGTTCTTTAAATACAACAAGCATGCACAGAACATGACTATATCTAAGTCGCTAGTCCAGCTGTTGAAGTGCTATGGACCCAAGTGACACAGTCTTTGCCACTAATGATGCCTGGTGTAATAGCAGAGATAATTTAGGGAGATGGAAAAGTACGCTGTGAAGTGCAATGTGATTATGGCAGTTGAGATGAGTCCATACTCATCAATACAGATACACCATGGCAACAATACATGATACACCTAAGAAACTCGAAGGAAATTGACTATAGCATGGCCTTGGAGATTGGGTACAAATAGGTGATTGGAATTTGGTGAACTTGGTTGGTGGAAAGGGCTTCTCTACCTGGAACATTGGGTGAGAATAAATCCATCTGATGAGAAAGGGCATAGAATTTCAGAAGGTGGTGAGCTGATGGTGTTTCTTATGATGAATGCTCACTGGATGATAAAGGTTAAAAAAGTGGGAGAGATTTTGAAAGGCAGCATAGAATATTAATTGGCATAATTTCATCCTTCCTTCTGTCCTTCCTTCCATCCTTCCTTCCTTCCTTCTCTTATCTCCCCTTCTTGAGAAATATGATTATTTTGGTAGTTATGAGAGTTGGAGGGCATTTTATTTAGATAATGGTAGGGAATCTTGGAAGTCTTCCTAGAGGAGGTAAGTTTTAAATATTGGAGAAGAGCTTCTATGTGGAGGGAAAGATAAATGCTGTTCTAAGAAAGACCATTGAACCCATTGGTGGAACAGGTAACATATGAATACTGGGAGGAACGATTGTGTGGAAAATAGAGTAGGAGGAGTCTGGGAGAGTGGGCGAGCTGGCAAGCCACCATGGTAGAAAGGTACTCAGGACTGAGTCTGCCTTATAATAGAAATAGCACAGTGGTGGACTGGTGGCCTTATGGGAGAGGCACACCCCAGATCTTGACTCCATGCTAGAAGTAGAGGCAAGAATGAGAATTTCAGAGGAGAAAAGGCACAAAAAATGTTAAAATCAATTATGACTGAAATTCTGGGATGGAGGCAAAATGCTTTTCGGAGGGATGTATCTGTCAGGAGAATCTAGCCTAAGGGAAATGCACTGGATTCCATGGTAAACAATGTCCCAAAAAACATAAAGGAATCATACCATAAAATCATTCCATGAACGAAATTTTTTAGTTATGGTATCAGGATTTCCCTCTCCCTTACTTGAAAACTGAAGCTATAACACAACTGCCCAGTTACTATCTCAAGATCCCTTTGAAGCATTGATGGCTAAATGGTTCTCTTTGATACAAGCCAAAGAGGCCATGTATATTCACTGCAAAGTGTGAAGACCAGATACTCTTCACAGTTCCCAGCCTCTTCCTTGGCTTGGCTCATGGCTCTTCTAAGTAATACATTTGGCATTATTTATGATGACAGGCCTCACACTCCGACTGGTATGTATACCTGCCCCCTGAATCAAGCTGCTTCCTTGGGAAGAGATCAAGGGAGGCAAGATTTCACCAAAACAGCTAATTTTCATTTCTTTCTCCTTTCTTTTGGTTCTTGGGTAAAATTGGTGATTACCGGACCACATGTATATTTTTAATGACCCCACATGCTCCAGAGATGAATCATGGAAGCTTCCTCCCCTTGCTTCGTGTTACTTCATTTCTAACTCCATTTCTGTCTCCACTGTAATTGCAGCATTGGGTGAGACGCTGCTTGAGGAGGAATTAGCTGAACTGTGGTGGTTTGGCAACAGAAGGGTAGAGAGGAAGCAACAGGGAACAGAAGGTCTGTGTGAAATGTGTAGTGTGTGGCTTTCTGCCCAACAAAGGCCACTTCTCCTCCCATTTCCAGCTCTCCTGAGGCTTTTAAAGCATCAAGCATGGGCTGGAGGTAAGGTCATATGCAGTACTTATGCAGTTATAATTACCAGGCTATGAGGGAAAAACCTTAAACGTACACATAGAAACACACAGTACCTCATACTGTAAGGTCCCAGGGGAATTTCAAAACCACATGCTTATTTCAAGAAAACAGTATATCAGAGAGGGGGAAAGGGTGGGAGGGGATTTACATGGTCTAATGGGTAGGTGTCAGAATAACCGCACATGGTAAGAATGAGGGGAAATATAAAACACTACTGAATTTGAAGTCATATTCTAGATGTTAAAATGCACTTTTCATTAATGACTCAAGCCTTCGCAAAAATGTATCCCTCATTAGAATTTTGTAGTGGCTACACATTTGTCCAGCACAGGACACAGGAGAATACATAGATGTTTGCGATCTTTAAGATTGAGATGCCAGTTCATCAATAAGTAAGCTCTATTGGAAAACATATGTAGTCAGCTTCAAGACACAGCACCTGCAGAAACCGTGAGGAGCAGGACTGGGAGTAGCAGTCCATGGATGGAGTGCACACCACAGCTTCACCGTCTAAGTCCTTTCTTCTAGCTGACATGCTCAAAATGGAACCTTACTATCTCCTCAGGCACCCTGGCCCATTACTGATGAATTCTAATCCTTACAAGTTTTCAGGTTGCAGGGATGGAACCTGAGGGTATCGTGCCCGCTTTATAACCACAGTTCACAAAGCCACACTTAGAAAGTCCGATGGGTTGGCCTTTCACATTTTCTTTCCCTTTGTCCTCTCATCATGCTGCTACCTAGAATGAGAGGGTGGTCCTGAAGCTGGAGCTCCATTGCCAACTTCACTCATCCTACAGTCAGTGCTCTCAGGAAGATTGTCCATAGGATTAAGGAAGACTCAATGAATCAAACCATAAATCTGGTTGTATTGGGGGTCAAGAATGTTCTTCTAGCCTGGAGGTCAGTAAAATTTACTCCCAAAGGAGATGATACTAAATATACTAGACATTATGAACCATGCCCTATCAGTCATATGGGCACTAAAGCCTGCTGTAGAAAAGCAACTATAAACAAAGTGCCAATCAATTAAGGCATCTGTGTCCCAGTAAAGTTTTATCTAAAACAGACAATAAGCTAATCTTAGCCTATGGGCCCTACTCTACCATCTTCTCCTTGAGGGAGTGGACAGTTGGCATAGTGGAGGGCACTTCTCTAGAAAGGCCTTATTCTGTTCTGTTCAAAAACCTACATAGGCATGAGGCAGTTTGTGGTAGAGATAGCAGCCAGTATATCTTCATATTTCAGGAAAGCAAGAGTGATTTATAATATGCCTTGTGACACAGGATGCAGAAAGAGGCAGAAAGAGGCAGTCATGGCCTGAAGGCTGATCATTGCTTTTGGGGTTAGGTGGATTTGCTCTCAATCATAGCTCTACTTCCTTCTATTTAGGAGGAATCATATGAACTTGGGCAAAGTATTTGACTTCCTCTCCTTCTCCTTCCCAAGTCTTGAGCTTGTGAGCCTCCTGCCTCAGTCTCCCAAGTCTTGAGATTACATGCATGCACACATACTCTCTGGCTGGAGTAGATTTTCTGTATCTGTCAAAACAGCCATAATTTTATCTGTTGTTGGATCACGCTAAGGACTGGTTTCTACGAACCACTAAACATAGTGTCTCTCACACAGACTTTATAGATCATAGGAAACCTCACCTATTAGCAAACAAAACCAAGTGAGTTCTGTCTCCAGGAAGTGAAGTGGCTTGGTGGGGGAGAGTCACAAACTGACTCATCAGAGAAGCACAGTGCTGCTGCTTCCCACCCTGTTTGTGTCTGTCAGGAGCTTTATACCAGCCTGTAGGCTGCAAATGTGAATGCAGAATGAGGACAATTTTCTGACAGGCACCTATGGGCAATTCTAGAGAGGAAGCAATGGATGAAATGGTCCTTCAGAGGGCGGAGGGGAGAATGGAAGACATCACTAAGTAAGGCACTAAAATTGAGGTAGGTAAGGTGGATTGAAGATTGGTACCCAGAAGAACCATAAAGAACTAGAGCTAACTGGAAAACCATGTGGCTTTGTGGATCTCCCTTCGAAGACGCTGAGGATGGGAGGGGTTTCAGGACTGCTCTAAAGCAGGAGCCTTACAAAGACTGGGTTTTTCATATTATTATTATTATTATTATTATTATTATTATTATTATTATTATTGACTTAGGCGGCAGCAGATCAGCATCTCTGAGTTTTGGATTTGGTAACAGGAACATGATGCTACCTGTATCCCAGGGAGGCAACACTGATGAGTAGAGGCAGGACGAGCCACAGAGAGTGTTTGTTACCTCTCCATCCCCCACTTCCACCCTCCCTTTATTTAACTAAAATCATCTTCATTATGGATCTTCTTTTCCCTGAAATGCTGTGTTTCAAGAGAGATGTGTAGCTCTTAGAATCAGTGATGCCCAGGAACCAGTGATGCTGAGCTCCCTCCCTGTTCAGTTACTGTCATAGGCTTAAGGTATCAATTCAGCCCTACAGTGGTCCTGTAATAGGACTTGGTACAAACCAAATACATTAAATGCATTAACATGGGCAACCCATCATGAGGTGGTTGTTAATTTTAAATTCGTCTTACAAATGAAGAAACTGATGAACACAGAGGTGGTTGTTAATCTAAAACAAATAAGAAAGCAAACAACAGCAAGGACAACGAACCACACACAGCAAATAATTGGTAGATTTAGGCTCAAACTCAAGAGTCTAGGCTCCAAATCTGTGTTGCTAGTCAGTATGCAATATTACTTCTCACCTAAGTGAAAGACTGCAGTTAAGGAGACATTTTACTTCTTGTTTTCTCTTAATGGGAAGATTTTTACATCATTGGCTCTGAATGAGAAACCTGGTATAATTTGATGGATAGTGCTATCAGGACAGAAAACATGGATAAAATGTAGAGACAACAAAACAGGAAGAGAGCCTAGCTTAAATCAAGACTTAGCTGTTAAGCCAACAAGCCCACAGGCTGTCTTTGTGTGTTTTTTGTCTGTGTGTGTGTATGTATGCATGTGTGTGTGTGTGTGTGTGTGTGTGTGTGTGTGTGTGTGTGCATGTGTGTAAGAAAAAGAAAGAAACAGAGACAGAGAAAGACAGAGACATTGGGATTTTTGATATCTTAATTATATGGTATAATTTTACAAATATAAAATTAAAGGGTAATTAGTATTTTTCACCTTTTTAAGTTTCTGAATGCAAGCCAAGCCCTTTTCAGCCTGGTTTCCAGTGCTGTTTGTTTGTGGGACAACTGCATTCTGTCCCCAAAGACTGTTCTTTCTCTGTTTGAGTCATTTTCCAGCTTAGACATCTGCTAGCTTCACTGTTTCTCCTTCTGTCCCAGGGCCAAACTATTACCCAGGGAAGATACCCACATTTTTTAAATGGGTGCAAACACAGGCTCTGTGAGCCTTCTAACCCAGGGAAAACGTCAACAGACATCAAAATGCTGTACAAACACATGAAGCAGGAAGCGTGGAATTTTCAGTGTCAGCCAGTGGATGCAGTGTGTTAGTTTGGGGGGTGGGTCATCCGGGCGCTAGTGAGGTCATATCTTGGGGGCGTTTGCCTGTCCTTTCAGCAGGCTAGGCCATTGTTGGCTCTTGCTTCCACACTCTCTTCAAATACTGTATCTGCCTGGACATGCAGCTAAGAAGTCAGACAGAGTGGGGGAGAGGGTAAGGTCTTCCGACATCTTTTGTTTGCTCCTTCTCTTCCACCCCCACCCTACCCCCTTTTCTTTCTGGTCAGCTCTCTCCTTAGTTTCTCTCTCCTTCCTTCCCTCCCTCCCTCTCTTTTTCCCTCCCTCCTTCTTCCTTTCCTCCTCTTTTCCCCTTTTTGTCTCTCCCATCTTCTCTTTCCTTGTCTTTAAGAACTTCTTCAATGAAGTGAGATTTTCTGGCTTCTCTACAGACTTGCCTGGAGCACTTGACGGCCCACTTTTCCCACCTCTCTGTTTTGGTTCCTCTGAGTAGGTGCACACAGCTGGCCCCTTCTCTTTTTTTGAGTCAAACCACAATCTGCTCAGCGAATCACTGCTTTTCTTTTTGTTGACTGGAGGGGGAAGGAGGCAAGCAAAGGATGTGCAGCGGGGCATGGGACGATAATGACAGACTTGCTGATAATTAATATTTTCTGTCTCTGAATAGTGAAAGTCCTGTCCAAGTACCCCAGCCAAACTCAAGTTAAACTCTTGGTGTGTGGGTTTAAGTGCTCTGGAGCCTGGCATGCTGAGACTGGCTCAGGAGTGAGCTCTGCATGTGGAATTTGTGGTTCTCTTTATTGTTATTACAGAGTAAACCGTGCATATCTAAAAAGGAAACTTTAAATCAACCCACTCTCAAGGTAAATTTGTGTACTGGGTCTTAGTGACCTAGCCCATAATTTAAATTACCAGAAAGTTTATGTATTAATTATTAAAGGATTTGGGATTCTCTGGCCGACATAACCCTCTGTGTTTGTACCTTATGTTTCTGCCAGCTTTCTAATGCAATGGGGTGTCTCAGAACTGAGTGACTGGTAACAATTTCCAGACCCATTTGGGTGCTTTTCAACTTTGCCAGAGTTTAGGATGCAAATGCCTCCCACATAGCTCTCAGGTTCTAGTTGGTTATTTTCTTTCAAAAAAAAAAAGCCAGCACACCTTTGTTTTTTTATCAGTAATAGAAATTAACAAATAAAGCAAGACTTCTACAATATGATTTTGGGAGGAATGCTTGATACTGTGAAATTAGAGTGCATTACTTCTTAATGACTGCTTTAATGGGGAGTAGCTGAATGGAGCTACAGTTTACCTACTATGAAGCAGACGTTTTCAACAGTTCCCTTATAAACAACAGTGGATGGAATGGGTGGGCTTCCAAAAGCCAAGAGACAAGGCTGCAGTGAGGAATAGTCACTGGGCCCAGGCCTGCTGCTCATTTTGTGAAATTATGAACACAAGGGTGGCCAGACGCCATCACCTCAGGGTTTTATAAATCCTCCCTGTAACTCTAAGATGGAAAATTATTATCTCATTTTTAAAAGGAGGAAAAAGTCAGACATGGAGTGCCTAAATTCCTTGTTTAGGTCAGAGAACTGTAAGGCAGGATTAAAATGTAGAGGCAGGATTAAAACCTGAATCAAATCTGGGAAAATGTAACTGGGACATGGCCAGCACCCCATATCTCTCTAGCTACTTTCATGGTAAGCAGAAAGCAAGGTCTTTGGAGGCGTCTTCTGCTGTGACCACATTGTACCCAAGCCAGAAGCAAGCCAGAGGAAGAAGCCATGGGCTACAAGAACATGACTGTAGTATAGCTCTGCCCAGGTCCCAGAGCATCCGCTAACATTTCTGCATTGATGTTGGAAGAAACTTGCCTGCCTAATTCCCCTTGCTCCTGCATCCACTTTCCCTTTCATTTGTCTTTCTTGTTCTTGACCTTCATTAGTTTCCTCCGATGCTAGTTTCACATCGCCAGGAGACAAAGGATATTCCATGCAGTTTGGGGAAGTGTTGGTAGACTCTGGCTTGGGAATGATCTCAATTATCTCACGGGGTCTGGAAGACCAGGACCTATGACCGATAGGCCCACGTTGTGTAGTGCCCCCTTCTAGAGTCACCGTGCAGCCCCTCTGGATGTCAGAGGTGGACAGGCTCTCTGAGGACATCTGTCTTGTTGTATTCCACATACTCATGCATCCAAGAAGGCTTCAAGTTGATGAGGCAGGATCACACTGCACAAGATTCAACAAGCCTCTTACCTATGTGCTATTTTGAGATTATTAGGCAAGTGTGCACTATGCTGATCTAAAACAGAGATGCTTCCTGAAATTCTTACGGCGTGGAATTCTTTCTCCGGAGCCTGCCTTGAATAGCTATTACAAGCATTATACAACAGCAAATCTCATTATTCTTGTAACAATTTCTTTAGGTCAGGCATTAACTCCATTCTTCCCTCCAAATCAGAGGTCAATTCATTTGCCCCAGGTCTTATATTTCTAATAATGTGTTTAGAGTCAATTTGGAATTCCAGTTCATGCCTGTCTGTCTGTGATGATAACATGTTCTTCTTAGGCAATTTGACTGGGGAGGTTCTCCATAAATGCTTCTGTGACATTCCATGTGTGGCCATTGTCCAGCGATTCCTGCCTTGTGCTCTAGGAGCTTAGCAGATACTGTCTGCCATGTTAGTCTTCCCTGGGTGTGGCTTCTGGCACTTCTCTTGACTCCATGTTACAGTTGCCTCCTTGCTTATTCTGCTGCGGGCACATTGGCTTGTGACGTTTCAAATCAAGCAGCATAGCTAATGTTTGGATCATGGTCTTTGCTATCTCCTCTGTTTACAATACTGTTTCACAGGATTCTGATCTCTTTAGATTTCTGTTCAAATAGCATCTTACCAGAACTTTGATCATTCTGTAGAAATAGTTGTTTTTTTCTGTCACAGAAATCCTTTGGGTTGATTTACAATGCTTTATTTCTTTATATCCAATTTTCCATTTTATTTAAACATTTCTCATATTTTCATTTATTCTTTTGTGCGTGTGTGTGAATATGTATTGTATGTGGGTGTGTGGGTGCCACACTGCCCTGTGTATGTCATAGGAGAACTTGCGGGGGGTCAGGTTTTTTTTAAAAAAATATTTATTGTATGAATATGAGTGCTCTGTCTTCAGACACACCAGAAGAGGTCATCAAATCCTATTGCAGATGGTTTGTGAGCCACCATGTGGGTGATGGGAATTGAACTCAGGACCTCTGGGAGAGCAGCCAGTGCTCTTAACCATTGAGCCATCTCTCCAGTTCCATAGGAGTTCATTCTTTACATCTACTGTATTGGTCCTGGGGATCAAACTCAGGTCCATGGCCTTGGCAGCAGGTGCTTTTATTAGTGAGTCATCTTACTTGAACTCTACTGAATTTTAAATTTGTTGTTCTTACTTTCCCCAAGAACCATAAGGTAAGAACTAGGTCTTGGTTTTATTTCCAACTCTGTTGCCGGTGTTTTGAACACAGCCAGCCCAGAAGAGGGTCTCAGGAAATACATATTGAAAGCACTTGCGTGAATATGTTTAGGACTTGGAGTATGAAAGTGTTAGAGGCATTACATGAGAATTGAGACCTAGGGGAGTAGGCTAGTAAAAGACATCAGCTCAGGTGTGAAAGATGGCTGTGTATAAGTTGAAGTAGAGGTGTGTTGTGATCTCTGGTCAAAGACAGAATAATTCTTTTGCTACAGAGTGAGTATGCAGAGTTCAGCCACTGGAGACCATGTGGCTGGGATGCAGAGAGGGGTGATGGCTGCCTGGTTGCTGGCATTTACTGTTCTGTGTTGCTACCTACTGAGAAAGCAGACTTTGTCTTTTTTCATGGGTATTGGAAGGATCCCTGCAAGCATAGGATGGCTCTCCTTTTCACTTAGGCCAGCTTGAATAGTTGGGCTTGAGGATTGTATGTAGTTGTGAAAACCAACAGTGGCTTAATTTGTTGGTAAGAAATCAGGACTGACTGATCAGTGAGGTCATCAGGGTCTCTGCTTTCTTTCATCTTTCCACTCTGCTGTTCTCTATGTAAAGCCCAGAGAATTCACGCTATGTCTCACAGTTGTAAGATGGCACTCCATCTACATGGACTAACGTTGAGTTTGTGCTTCCCACAAAAGAAAGGAGAAGGCGAAAAAAAGCTTTTATAAGATAGAGGTCACCGTCTTTCGTCATGGAGTATTATCCTTGGGAAGTCCTTCTGCCTCTTGCTGTTCAGACAGTATCCTGGGGTGGCCTCTACAGAGCAATCAGATCCTGAGATAATATGGTCTGCAAGAACCACAGGGCATTCATGATGAGTGACTGAAAATTCAGGAAGGAACAGCACCTAGGATCTTAAACACACTAGACAGACAGGTGTCCCACTCCTGAGCCACATTCCACAGCGTAAACTCACCAAGCAGAACTCAAGTGTATTTATCTTTTATCATCTTGCTCTGGATATAGGATGTGATTTGTCAAGAAAATAATTTTATATGGATGTGTGGGGAGGGTACCAACAACTGAAAACTGAGTCCATAGTGGTTCTATATGACTTTAGCACTAGGAGAGTTAGTGTTTTTGTTCTTAAATAGTATTTTAAAAGGTATCAGAAACAGTGAGATGTGTGTGTGTGTGTGTGTGTGTGTGTGTGTGTGTGTGTGTGTGTGAGAGAGAGAGAGAGAGAGAGAGAGAGAGAGAGAGAGAGAGAGAGAGAGAGAGACAAGGAAGAGACTCAGAGAACTCTCTCTGTGTGTAAAGTGTGCATGTAAGAATCTGTGTGAGTACCTTTTAAGTGCATGTGTATTTGTGAGCTTTCATGAGAATGTATGTGTGTGTGTGTGTGTGTGTGTGTGTGTGTGTGTGTGTGTTTGAGAAAGTATATGTCATAATGTGTGAGCATATGTGTGTGATTATATGAAATCATGTGTTTGTGTATGTGAGTGAGAGACGGGAAATATGCGTTTGAGTGTGTATACACCCAAACTTCAGCTAAATAATAAAAGTAGTTTTCACAGTATTTGGATTTGGATCAATAGCGTGGATGCTTTGAGTTTTCAAGTGGGTAACATATTGCATGTAAGAAGCAGATGTTATCTGTGATAAACTAAGAGCAATGCCTATAGATTCTGAGGAGTTATTTCTGGAATGTGGAGTGAAACGTCTACAAGGAGCAAGGGGTGACTCCAAAGGTCAGCATACATCTCCAGGAAGGGGAGGCTCCAGAAGCATGTGGGGTGAGCTGGTTAAATCGTATGTTTAAGGGGTGCTTTGCTCAAACCTATCAGTCTTATGATCAAGAATCCCGAGTAATTGAAGCAGATTTGCTACTGATGGTGGGGCTAGTGATGGTGGATACTCTCTGTTCCAGTGTCTCCTTCTGTGTTTTCTGTTCCCACTATAGGTGAGGAGGTGGGGTGGGGGCTTCTTAGGGTCAGTCCTCAGCAAAAAAAAAAAAAAAAAAAAAAGAATAAAAAAATGTGTTGAGTCACTTTGTAATTTCATAAAATATGGTGAACTTCCTTATCCAGCAGAAGCAAATTGTCCCAAGGAATTTCTCAGGGGTTGTCGGGTTATCAGATCTATTCACAAGCCACGGATTCATGCCTAATAATCTGAATTTTGGGGAAAAAATGACCTAAGATGGTTTTGAAAACGATTTATTTCAACTTGTCATATGGTAGCTAGGTTTGAAGGTAGCTGTCTGTGAATCTGAGCACACTCTGATGGGTTTTTTTTCAGAAGCACTTAGGGAAAATTCTTCCTGTATCGTTCAGTAAAATGTTACATCTCACCAGCTGAGTCTGGGTGCTGACAAACTCTGATTGGACCTTTAGCAAGTCTGGGGGCCCAGGTGATGGGAATCACACTCCACCTGCATTTCTTCCCCTTGGCTGTCTCCACCTGTTCGCCCCACAGGCATCTCCAACTCAGAGTGTCACCTTTCCCAGCTTCTGCTTCCCTAGCAACCTGCCCCTTTTCTTGAGACCTTTATTTATGACGGTGGCCTCATTACCGTCCCAGTTATGCAGGCCTGAACAATCAGTCATCTTCTGAAGTGTTCCTCTTCTTCCTTTTAACCTAATCAGGTTGTCAAATTCTGTCAAGTCTCTCTTTGCCCCACTTCTTAAACCTAACCCTTCCATTCTTCCTCCTGGGCAGGCTCCCGATAGATCCCTTTATCAAGGCTGACTTCAGTGGTTGTCAAGGTTTTGCGCTTCTATTGGAGGGTAAGAGGTTGACACTGGCTGTAAGGTACTGGCTCCCTTTCAGTCCTTTACCACCTAGTACCATACACTCCTTTGCATTGTCTTCCCTTTG
Organism: Uromys caudimaculatus; assembly: GCA_028551405.1. Lineage (NCBI taxonomy): Eukaryota > Metazoa > Chordata > Mammalia > Rodentia > Muridae > Uromys > Uromys caudimaculatus. The sequence goes on from CM052713.1 coordinate 17,774,732, forward strand.
CTTCTTTTATCTGAGTGGAAGACGGGGGTAGTTTGTGCTCCATAGGATTGTGAGGTTGCAAGCTTTTAACTGATGCATGCACCTCCGCACTAAAGTAAATACGAAGCACCATGAAATCTGAAGAACATCTTGCCTCTAAGTCTCTACTGGCTTCCCATCCATTCAATTTAACACAATCAGATTATCTTCTTAAAATACCGCCTGATCGTCTCATCTCTGTGCTCAGAAGTTTTTAGTGATGCCTCATTATCGACTTAGAGTCTACAAACTGGATTATAGACTATCTCAGGTAACAGAATCACCATAGCAGCTGTGAGAAGCAGAAGGATAAGAGCAGTGTATGGACCCAGACATTTTTGATTGGTAAATAGTCAACATTCTGGAAGGTTCTTTTTGTGTTTGAATCCTCTAGTTTAAGTGAAGTTGAATTTTAAAAAAAAAAACAATTTAGTGACAAAATTAGAGATTGCAAGTGAATCTTGTGTCTATGTCAAGTAACACAGGTCCTATAGTGGTGGGAATAATCCAGGGTCCGAAGTGTGAGAAACATTAGCGTGCAACTTTATAGCTTGATGTACAAGACTTTTGCAATATGGATCCAACCTACTTTTCTAGTTTTTCCATTCTTGGATTCCAGTTACATAATTCATAACCTTATTAAATCAGACATGCCTATGTTCCCATATGTGTCTCATCTTTCCTTTGTCAGAGTGGAATTATAGCCCCTCCCTTTTTACCTCTTATGAATCCCTTAATCATGTCCCCATTACATATTCATTCACGCCGTGCAGTCCAAGGGTTGCCAAGGAATTGACAGAGGGTGACAAAGAGAAGGAAGATGATTTTCTTTTTAATTTTCTGATACTTTATTTACATTTCCAATGTTTCCCCCTTTCCAAGTCTCCTCTTTGGAAACCCCCTATCTCCTCCTCCCTCCCCCACCTCTGTGAGGGTATTCCCCCTCCCACCCACCCGCCGGCCCACCCATCTTCCCCCTTTGACATTGAAGGAAGATAATTTGAAAATGTCTTCCATTGAAGACCTTAATGTAGAAAATATCTTCTTAAGCTTTGTTAGGAATAAAGAGAACAAGTAAATAGATATATTTGCTACTAATGAAACAGCAATTCAATGAACATTTATTAATAGACTGTTTCCTATAGAAGGAATAACAATTTGCAAATAAAAAATATCCCCCACATAATTCCAGGGCAGATACAGTCATGTTAATGGTGAGCTTTTGTAAGTTCAAAAGGAGTCTTGGGAGATAGGCTAGGACTAAGTCAGAAAACCCTCTTTTAAAATTGTGAAGATGGGGCCTATGTTGGGGTACTTAGCAATTCCCTACATTGGTAAACTTTCTGAGATCTTGTGAATGAATACCAGGACAGTTGAGTTGAAAAACTTTGGGAGGATAATTATTAATCCTTTACTAACTTCTACAAGTTTGTATAACATTTCCATTATCCAACAAAGCAGAAATAATAACGGCAATATGAAAACCAAACACAGTGACTTAATTATTTCATAACAGTTTCCTTTATCTGTGAGATGGAAATAGTACTATGTCTCTTCACTTGGTTGTTCCATGAAAATTGAGGGGGGAATCCACACGGGGTATTTACAAGGTCTTAGGAACATGATAACCAAGAGACTACCATCTTTATTTCATGTTCACCACTGCGAGCATGCACTGCACCAGTAAAAAGATAGGACATAATTATAGTAGCAATAGATGCATTTTGGTGTTGTTTGAGACTGATTTGAGATTTAGTAACAGCATCTTTGCAACTTCTTAGAAAATTCTATTTCCTAGGGGCTGGCCTGTTGTTATGAAAACAGAATCTTATAACTATCGTTTGTTTATGCAATGTTTTGTTTACTTCAAAAGGCTTTTACAAGGATTTACTGCACTCTTGAAGGCAACCTTGAATATTAAGCAGGCACTAGTCATGACTGCCAGTTGGAACCGACAGAGAGAAGCTGGGGCACTGCTTTTTGGTCACATTCACAGAATGGACCTGATGCCTGTGGAAGAATCCCCTTAGAAGAGACCCTGAAGAGTCCTGGCCCACTCTTCCCATCTCCCTTCAGCTGAGTGATGCAAAGATAGGTCACAGGGCACACAGGTGGCCTATTTCTAGTTCTCTCCATGACAAGCAGCACGCAAGCAGGGGTAGGACTTGGTAACTCCTTCTTGACTTCACTTTGCAGAGATGCAAGAATAGCCTTCGTGTTCTGCCTTGATGATTCTGAGTGTGAGAGAAAAGATGCAATCTGCTTAAAACTTTCTAGCCGTGCATTGTGGTACACGCCTTTAGTCCCAGTACTCAGGAGGCAGAGGCGAGCAAATCTCTGTGAGTTTGAGGCCAGCCTGGTCTACAAAAACGAGTCTAGGACAGTCAAGTCTGGTTACACTGAAAAATCCTGTCTTGAAAAATCAAAACCAAAACCAAAAAGAATTTTTTTTAAACTTAAAAACTTTTTTTTTATTAGTGAAAAAACTCACAAGCAGTTAAAACTTAAGTGATTGCAAGATTTAAACAAACAGTAACAGTGATTATCTCTGCCTAATGGGACTAGATGTAATTTTTGTTTTTGTTTTCTTCTTATACTTACTTGGGCTTAATATCCATTCTCCCCACCTTACTACCCATTACCTTTCACATGAAGAGAGCAGTTATGTTGGGTTAACAAGCATGCTATGCTTTTCATTTTACTTTGTATGTGTGTTTCCACTTACTTTGGCTATTTTGGAAACATCATTTTGCCTCCCTGATTTGTCCTCTATGAGGTAGAAATAATAATGAGGCTGGACAGATTGTTCAGTGGTTAGAGCACTTGATGCTCTCGCAGAGGATCTTGGCTCAGTTTCTAGCACCTACAGGGTGGCTCACAACTCCCAATTCCAGGGGACTTGTCACCTTCTTTGGGCCTCCATGGGCACCAGGAATATGAGTCAAAGCACTCATACACATACCCTAGAAATAAATCTTGAAAAAGGAAATAACAACGAAGAGTTCACAATTATAAAGAAGTAATACAATGGAAGGATTGGGCTGTGGCCTGTAAGAGATCTTAAAGTAGTAGCTCTACTTTCAACAGTCAGAGCTAGAGAAGTTTATGGACTGCTGCTAGATACTATACGGAATAAGCCATACAAATATGCAAAAGCATCTAAGCGAAACCTTAACGGTGACGTATTGTCCCCAGGTCTCAGTTCTTTCCCAGGTGCCCTTTGATGCATGGTTCTCACACGATTCCTAATGAAATGCTGGGTGTCAACCAGCACACACTTGCCTTAGGTTATCCTAGGAGAAATGCCATAAAAAAGCATTTCCAGGTGTGATCCCAGAAGTCAGGGGACAAAGAGGGTCTCTGCATTGTAATGATGCATTCCAGGCAGGTTGGGATTTTAAGAATTTTTAAGGTTCCCCCATCTGCTTATCTTGGCCTCACTCTGATCATTCCACCTAGTAGGAGCTGAATCCACTGTTTTAGAGTTGGGCTCGGTCTAGTTTCTCTCTAATTGGTTTATGTCATTCATCAGGAATTCCCTTTCTTTAGAGCTGCCAGATTGTGGGAAGAGATTGTGTACCACCCATATCTGCTTTCTTGCTCCCTGGGTTCTAAGTGAGATGATGGGCGCTTGCTTCACTGCCAGATTCAGCAAGTTGCAGGCTGGGTCTGTTGGGAAGGGAGGCCCTCAGCTCCTATCTCCACCTCCACACACTGATGGCAACATGCCCTGAGGGGCAAGCCACTGTCATCCTTTCTGTTGAACTTCCTGACCTGGACCTTGGATAACTAAAGTGCTCTCTGGAGTTTGGGAGAGAAAGATGGGGAGGGAGTGATAGGAAATGAAGCTCGGGTGTCAAGGATGGGCTTGCAATACCACAGAATCTTCTAGTTTAGCAGTAGCTCCCCCTCCTCACCCAAATGCTCAGCCGGGGCTGCTCTGGTTAGGGCCCTGCCATCTATGTTTTTTCTTACTGTGTGAGAGCGGCTGCCTCATGGGGCAGACAGAACAGTCCATGATGTGGTTTTTCAAAGACAGTCCCAGCTGACAATTAAGAGCCTGTTGTCTTTCCTTCAGTCTCTGCTCCACACTTTGTCTCCACACTTTGGTCTTCCTTTTTCTTAGGCTTCATATGGTTTGTGAATTGAATCCGAACTTTTGGGCTAATATCCACTTATCAGTGAGTTCATACCGTGTTTGTTCTTTTGTGACTGAGTTACCTCACTTCGGATGATATTTTCAAGTTCCATCCATTTGCCTGTGAATTTCATGAGGTAATTGTTTTTAATAGCTAGTAGTATTACATTGTGTAAATGTACCACATTTTCTGTATCCATTCCTCTGCCGAGGGACATCTGGGTTATTTCCAGCTTCTGGCTATTATAAATATGGCTGCTATGAACATAGTGGAGCATGTGTCTTTATTACATGTTGGAGCATCTTCTGGGTATATGTCCAGGAGTGGTATCACTGGGTCCTCAGGTAGTACTATGTCCAATGATCTGCATATCCGTCAAACTGAAAGGCCAACCAGATACTGCCCCACCTGGGAATACATTCCGTATATAGCCACGAAACCTGGACCATTTTGTGGATGCTGGGAAGTGCTTACTGATGGAAGCATGATAAGCTGTTTCTGGAGAGGCTCAGGCAGAGCCTGACAAATACAGAGGCAGATGCTCATGGCCAACCATTGGACTGAGTGTGGGGTCCCAGATGGAGGAGTTGGAGAAGGGACTGAAGGAGCTGAAGGGGTTTGCAGCCCCATGGAGGGAGTAACAGTGTCAACTGGCCGGATCCTCTGGAGCTCCGGGAGACTGGACCACCAATCAAAGAATACATATGGAGGGACCCATGGTGCTGGCCACATATGTGGCAGAGGAGGGCCTTGTTGGCCATCAGGGGGAGGAGAGGCCCTTGGGCCTGAGGGTATTAGATGCCCCAGTGTAGGGGAATGCTAGGGAAGGAAGACAGGAGTGGGTGGATGGGTGGGGGAGCACCCTCATAGAGGCAGGGGGAGAGGGGATGGGTTAGGAGGTTTCCGAAGGGGACACCTGGAAAGGGGAAAGCATTTGAAATGTACATAAAGTAAATACCCCCCTCCCAAAAAAAAAAAGATTTAAAAAAAAAAAAGATGAAGCTATAGGCAAGCCTATGGGGCATATTCTTAGTTTATGATTAATTTCCGAGGGCCCAGTCCATTGTAGATAGGGTCATGCTGGGCTGGGTTCAATTAGAAAGCAGGCTGAGCAAATCATGGGGAGCAAACCAGTAGGCAGCACTCCTCCATGGCCTCTGCATCAGCTCTTGCTCCAGGTTTCTGCCCTCACTGAAAAAAAAAAAAGCCTGCTGTTTTTGACTCTGAAGTCTGTCTCTGTCTTACGATCACCTTCCCAATCCAGGTCCTCACACTCTACACACAGAGGCTGCTGCTTGGCTTTCCTCAGTTTACACTCTTTGAAATCTACCCTGCCTGTCGAATTCTGCCACTTAATCTTCAGAATCCTGGTCAAGTTCATCTTTCTTTCCTCAGTAAAAGCCTTTCCTTGTCCCCTGTTGTTTGTAGAATAATGTTACAGGACAAGATAACTTGGTTAGAGTGCTCTTTAACCCCCTGCGTTTCCTGACTCCAGTTTATTTATTCTATATGGTTAAGCCTTGCTGGGACATTCGGTAACTTGTACAAAGCTTTACAATTCCTTCTGATTGTACAACGTGGGATGTGTAAAAGAAAGGGGTGGAAGGGGCCAGGAGAACCCATCAAGACCTTTCTCACAGGATGATGTCCATGGAGCACGGGCATCAATTTTAAGGTGAACTTTATGTTCTGAGCATGATGATGGAGACAATTGCTCGCCACATAGGTCTATAGTGATAAACCTATGGAGCTGGGTAAGAAAAGAAAGCTCTCTCTTGAAAGCAATTCTAAAGCATGCAATAACCAGACTGGGGGCGTAAGGTCTGTATGTGACACATGAAATAGCTATATTCATCCATGAGGCATCCTTTGTTCCTCATGTGGACGAAAATGACCGAAGGATTGACGGACCTGGAATGATAAATTGACACCATTGAAACATTCTGCAATCTACAAGACTCTTACAGGTTTGGTTTGGAAATACAGCTACAATTACCACACCCTACTACTAGCACCCAACTCCTTATCCCTCCAGACAGATGATAAATTATATTTCCTAAGGGGGAAATATAAGCCTGGAGGTCCAGCCGACCAAAGACAATAAATCCTTCAGCAATTTAAATTCGATTCTGTGAACTTTAATCTCTTTGTTAAATATAGAAAACAATGTCTGATACCTAAATTGCTATGAGATATCTAGACAGTGATTACAAAGCACCTGGTTAATAAATAGGCACTATGTCTTATCATTCCAGGCTGTCACTCACCACGGAACCTTTGCTGTCTGTAAACCCAGTACATCCAGGCAGAACGTGGATGCTTTTTTGTCTCAACCATTCCATATTTTATACTACTTCAGTTGCTAGGGGTGGCGGTGGTGACAGAGGCGGTTGGAAGGTGCTGGTTACTAAATATTTCAAGCTAAAAAAGAAAGCTCATTTTTCTCTCCAGGTAGGAAACTTCAATACTAGGTTGCATGTATGGTTCCTATTAGCTGCAGTATCCTCTTAATCTTTGACTGGTCACTTCGTATCCTGGTGCATCCAAACTAATTGCAAATTTTTTCAGGGTGGACTGATCAAGTGCACCTGTATAACCTTCCCGTCCTTGGCATATGATTCTTCTCCTGGCTTTTCTCCTTCTTTCTTCCTTTGAATGCTCTCTCCTAATAGATGATGAACAATCTAAGCATAGAGGAATTTCCTTAGTCACCCATGGTACACGCCACCTAGACCAGTATTTTGTGCATGGTCCCATTCAGTACACTTTGTTGAATAATAATGTTGATGAGCTACAGTTCAGCGCTTTTTGTCCTATGTATGTTTTTCTTTATTATTGTATTCAACACCTCCTTGACCTGAACTCCTGTGTCCACCTCAGTTAAAAACAATGAAACATAAAAGGCCTTGGTGTCTTTGACCAATACAGTCTCATCAAGAATCTGCTTTGATATTCTAAACTCATTAGTCTCGACTTTCTGTTCAAATACACGAGACGTGGTGTGAAAAGGCTTCACTTGTATCCAAAGTATGTCCTGGGAACTTGCAATGTAAATGATCACGTCTTCTCGAAGGTACAGGTCTGCTTTAGGCATGGTGCAGGATTAATTAACAGTCATGCTTAAGCATTGCCTTCTTGGCTGTTACCCACACTTGGATGACACAATACACATAGGCTAACTTGCCAGGCACTGAATTGTTCAGCTGCTTCCTAGTGATGATGTAAAAAGATGGCTTATTTATTTTCATTTTTAGTGATAGTATCATTTGGTCTTTGAACATGAAAGCCATTTCTTAAGCATTGACCAAGGTATATACTTGTGAACCTAATTAAGATCCCACCTTTCAGTTCAGGGACCTTTCTCAAATGCTTGTATGCTTCATGATGGTAACTGTGTGCCTGTCTTCCCAAGACTTTACACCATTCAGTGCTTTTGCTTTTGCCTTGAGCACTTAGCCTGAATAAGTCATCAGGACGGTTTGTTTGTTCTGCCTTAAAGTTTCTGATCAAAAGCTTCCTTATGAAAGATCAGCTGCCAAATGTGGAATTAAGCTATGAGGTACATTTTCCATGCCTAATGCCTCCCAAAGTCAATTAGAAAAAAATCAACTTTTCGCAATGTACTTTGCAGCAGCAGGTGGGACAGAGACTCAGAAATTCCCCCTGCTGCTGCCACACTTACTTTTGCTGTAAGAAATCCCATCTGGGAGAGGAAGAACAGAAGTTAGAAACTGTTATTTGAGGGTGAACTCCAGGTGAGCCTCAGTGTGGCAAGTCACCAACACATGACTGTTGATTTTGGCTAAGGGATAGGTACTCTGCCTACAGAAGGGGGAAGTAGCCATGGCATGGTCCCAGTGATGGGCTCACTGTCACTGTATTGTTTTCCTTTCTTGATCACATATCTTAATAAGGACATTGGGGAACTAAACCACATACAGACAAGAAGAGCATGACTGGCCAGGTAATTTTTCCTTCTTGAATGAGGACGAGTCGAAATGATGAGGTGTTTGTTATGACTGGTATCTTCTAAAACAAGTAAGTCTCCCCCCCCTCTCTTTCTCTCACCCCTATACACACCCCCACATACACCCACACACCCATACACATACACACATGCACATGCACACACACATATACATGCATACACTCCTATCCATATACACACAGAAACACACACCCGAATGTAGAGAGAATCTATCAGAAACAATTGTTTCAGTTGGACCTTTAAGTGATTTTCAAGCACAGAACTAGCTTGTTTTCTAAATGAAACATTAACTTGAGGAGAGATTAAGTTCAGTACATCCACTGTATGGTAGGATGTTTATTTCTACTGTGGTTTTAGACTGGCATTAATCATAGATCATTCTATGCAGAACCTTCTTCTGCATAGACTCCTGTCCTGGATCAGATAAAACCCCTGATCACTTTCACTGCTCTGTGAAGACCTATGCCATGGACCTACATTTCCTACAGCAGTGTTTTGCCCTTACTTCACTGCGCCAATCTATAGAGAAGCCTTTAGGGACAAGGGGATTGACTAATCCTAATCCCAAATTCTTCCATTCAGCTATTTGTTCTTAGGTCCAGTAGAAACAGGGTGCCTCGGAGCTTAGATGTACAGAACCATAAACTTCAGGCCCTACTTTGCATCAACTGAATAAGAATCTACAGTTCAATGGGTCTTGGATGATTTTACTGCATATTAAATTTACTCAAGCATTTCTCTAGACCAGCACTTCTCAACCTCCCCATAGTCTTAGGAACAGCCAGCCATGAATTTGTGTTGCTACTTCATAACTGTAATTTTGCCACTGAGAGGTGATGCTACTTATCATATGACATATGGGTTTTCCACTGGTTTCCACCCACAGGTTGAGAACCACTGCTCTAGACTGTGCTCATCCTGCCTTGAGACTCCAAAAGGCCCTGTCCCAAATGCCCCACATCAACTTTCCAGGCCTGTGTAAGCTCTTTGATAGTTTTCTCCATCCAAGAGAATATTTTCATGTTATTGGATACATACTTAGGCCTAGGGATGTGAGGTGCTCTTTTGAAGTGTAACCCAGCGATGGAACATGGAAGCATAAGTTGTTAGTTCTATCCAATCCACAAAGGCAAAACCTGCCCCAGTGAGGAACAGACACCAGGATTGGAAAAAAAGACTTGAGAGAGGATCCAGCTCTCTTTCCATTTTGTTGCTTTGGACCTGGGGAGAAATGCAAAGCTCAAGTGGTCAAGAGATACTAAAGCCTCAAGCTCAGATGCACAAGGCAATGCTGTTGTGTCACACAGATACATCAAAAGCCCCAGGAAACTTAAGCTCACTTCCCCCAAAGCAAATACATGCTACGGAATGTGGCTGAATCATTTCTATTTCAGGAAATGTCTTGAATTTCTTGATTTTCTTTGTACATAACTTAGGTTTTTTTTTCTTTTGGGCTCCTCACTTTCTACCTCCTTTCTACCCTATGCAATTCTGAATTGGTACGAGAACATGGAGTTCTCAGTTAGTTCATGTTTACCTTTCAGTTCTGTCTACTAAAAGGTAGCTTCAAACCTAGAATGAGAGGCAGCCAGCATTCTATATACAGAGTTTTGGGTGGGTCAGCTAAACAGATAGATGTAGAAATGGAATGTGACTCCATAGTGGCTTTTCCAAGGTCAAATAGTAATGTGTATTGCAGTAATGTATAATGTAATGTAATCTGCTGTTCCGTGAACGATAGCTTTTTTTTTTTTCATTATATCAGAATACCTCACAAGAAACTGGGGGTATTGGCTAAATGAATTTCATCTGTATTTGGTAGAATGCCATTTCTTTGGTAGGGAGGGAACAGGCTGTTAACCTTGCCATTTTTGCAGGACCATAACCATTTAAGGGAAAATGTTGAGTGTAGGCTACGTCCGTGTTAGACATTAGAGATGGCAGGGTGGAGACATGCTTCAATACTGAAGAGTACTTGTCATTCTTCCAGAGGAGTTAGATTTGGTTATCAAAACTCACATGGCAGCTCACAAACACCCTGAACTCTGGGTCCAAGGAATCTGATGCCTCTTCTAACCTCTTCATGCACCAGACATAGACATGATGCCCAAACCATAGGTGAAACACTCATACTTATAAAATAAAACAAATATTTTAAAAAATAGAGATGAACAGTTTTGTTCTTCCCACATTATTTGTATGAAATACCACAAACAAATTTAAAGAGGAAAATATGAATATCATATGTAATCATTAAAGCTTGTTCCACTCTCATTCCCCCCAAGTAGGAAAAGTAAACTTGGTTTTGGCCATGGAGCATCACCCATGGGGAAGTACATGGAGAGGCTGGGCTTCTGATCTGTGGGCTGGGCATCAAAGTCTACACTCTCCTGGGTATCCTGGCTCTCAACAAAGGATGTGCAGCCTGAGGCCAGACAGCTCTGGTACCTGTTCTTCTGACTGCCCCTGTGTGGATTCCACACCATTTACTTTCAGTCTCTCTGGAAAGGAAATGGAAATATTAGATTTGGAACAACATTTTTTCTCAGAAGGTATGACCCACTTTTAACCTAGATAGCATATATATGTTGATGTTTGCATATTTAGTATATTCCAAAGTACGTTCATTTTCAGATGGAAGATGAAAACTAACCCAAATCCAGGGCTCATGTGATTCACCTAATGTCCTAACCAATTCATAATAAAGACAGTTGTCACAAGATGTTTCCTTAATTGTATGACTTTTTTTTTTTCTTGTAGCCTGGCATAAAACTATTCCTCTTCTCTCTCTGGCAACCCTTTGGCACAGAAATGGCCAGTGTCTATGAGAGCAAGTATAGCAAACCACACTCAGATCTTCTTAGCCAATGTACTTGCAGGATTCAGTACTTCCCATGTGAGCATTTCTCTAAAACTCCAACTTTTTTGTAAACCTCAAATTTGACATAGGGTTTCTTTCGTTCATCTTAACAGTCATAAAGCATCTAGGCAATTCGGAATGACTAATAAAAGATTAAAAACAACAGTGACCAGATCCCTCTAGTCTGAGGAATGAACCATTTCGATTAAATGTAAATTATAACTTTTTCTAGAGTAAGGACTATAGATGCACTATCTTTTAAAGTATTTGGCTATGTATTAGAAGACAGGGACCATGGGAGCAGTGGACATGACTTAGATACAGAAGCTGTTTCTGAACAATCCAGAGTTCCTTTGGTCATCTAATAAGATAATCGTATGGTATCTTAGTGATATGTTATTGAAATGCCCATAAATAGTATAAGACAGCCTCAGCAAGCTAGAGCATTTGGTTGCAGCTCTGAGGAGTTGTGCTATTGAATATTTATGTATGGCAGAACTGAACTCAAAATGTCTTGAACTTTAGGCCAAGAAGGTCATTTCGGAAGCTCACGGGCAACCAGAGGGCCCTGAGCCGGTTTCTGATTTTGTCTGGATTAACCTGAGTTAGTGGTTAATTTTTGCCTCGTGGTGATGCTTATCCCTTAAACACATAGGTTATTATTCCCACATTAGAACAATATAGGCCCTGTTGAGTAAGAGTGAATGAAGAAAAACAATGTCCTAGTTGAATCAAAGAGTTTTAACATTTGGTGGTAAAACAAACAAATAAATAAATAACAAAACAAAACCCTAGTACCTTTTAAAAGGCAGAGCCAGGTTGGGTTCAGGAGAAGAATGACTATCAATAAGACTGGGTTCTCTCAGACTACTGATTTTTATCTGCCAGGGTTCAAAGTTGAACTCCTTGTTGGGATGGGTAGTTCCATTCTTCATGGTCTTGTTTGGCCATGGGAGACCATGGGATTATTAAGATCTGTAAAATCTAATTCCGGTATCAGTTCTGGCCCATGTTATTGGAAGGCTTTGGACCTCAGCTTCATTATGTGTAGAACAGAGGCTGGAAACCTACCTTGTGAGCTTTCCGTGAGATTTAAAGATGGTGTTATCTTCTTGCCTGAGAGTCTTTGCCTTATGATGATACCCGTTTCTTAAAGACGCATGTTATTGTCTCAACACTAAAACAGTGTAAATCCTTTGGAGGGACACTTTTTGAATGAAGAAAAATAATGCCCTAGTTATCTCAAAAGTGCTAACTTTCTAGTAATTTTTAAAAGCTATTTTCTGTGCTTCAGGTTCAATGCCAGGGCAGTAGACTAGCAAGAAGATACTGTGGCCAGGCAAGTTTGCTTTCCAGTTTGCGCATAGAAAGACTGGAACTGATCATACTGGCTATGGATCCCTGCACATGGCCTTGCTTTTCTACCACTTCAGCTATAATCCAGTTCCAGACATTGCTAGGAAGAGATAACCTCTCCCTCAAGTGTCCCCTAGTTAGCTAGCACTTGCAATGTTCAGACTCAGCTCAGATCTGTGGACTGAAAAATGAAGTGACTGTCAACTTAGCTCAGAAAAATCAGGCATTAATTCCAGTAGCTCTGTGTTTTGTATGATCTCACCGAAGTAATGACGACTTCACAAGGGACAGTGGGATTAAGCATGTAAAAGTGTTTTGTGTTCTGCGAAACACAGCCCAACTAGCAAATATCGAATGTCTGTCCTCCTGCAGAAAATATAAAACTTCATATTTAACTCATACAGTGTACCTCAGAGAAAAGTGATCTCTATCAGTATTTAAAATGGAAAGCCTGCTACTTAGCTTGTTATGTATCTTTTAATGGCTGCTCTTTCATTTCTTGCTGTCTCCATCACCACCGCTAACACCCAAACTTTGATGCAATGCTCTGTCTTCTTTCCCTTTATCTTCTTGATGCTATGCAGCAGGAGGCTGACAGATGGAGGAGCTCAGCCCCACTAATGGCTGACGACCAAGGAGGACATCTGGCTTGGTGGTGTTTCCCACTCACCTCTGTGAACACAATGCCTCTTCATTCTGCAGTTTTGAGTTTGGCAGCCAGAGACAAGTTTCCTCAGTTAATTAAACCACTCCTCACTGAGGCTTCCATGTTAGCAGTAGGCTTCATTAGACAAGTCATTGTCTTGCTCAACGCCACCCCTAACTGCCCATCACAACTTCTCCAGACTTCTAGAGTTCTTCTGGCCTGCTTCTCTCCAACCGTTTGTTCAAAAGTACCCCAACTAGAAATAAATATTGTCATAAAAAGGCACAAACTGTAGCTTATGGTGCATTTTTTCTTATATAGCTTTCCTGGGTTCCTTTATCTTCAGTTAACCTTATGCTATATTTTAAAACTCACGTACTCAGTTTTTCTGTCTTTCTGTCAACCACCAGATAAGAGGCCACCTCTTTTATAAAGCCTAGTATGGATTTCTTGGGAGCTATGCAGCTTTCAAAGTACTTGCCTGGAATTTGGTATGAACTTGCGATCAGTAAACAGGTAGTGAACGACTGGAGCCTTCTTCTATACACTGTATTGTCAGAGCTTGCTCCTTTCTCTGAATTCACATTACAATATAATACAGAGAATTATCTCTTGTTCTGATGAAAATAGATTAGCAAATATGAATTTCTACTTGAAGTAATAGTTACATATTATGGGAATAACACTCTAAAACACTTGAAAGCATTACAGATTACCAGGCTTACTGTCCAGAGAATGACGGTGTCAGGGTTTGCCAGAGTATGAATCTAAAAGTGACAAAATTTTATGCCAGTTCCATCAGTAGAAAGGTGTGTGTGTGTGTGTGTGTGTGTGTGTGTGTGTGTCTGTCTGTCTGTCTGTCTGTCTGTCTGTCTGTCTGTCTGTCTTCTGTCTGTCGGCCTGTGCCTGTGTGGTGTATGCATGTGTTGCTCAGGCATATGAAAGCCAGAGATTGCTGTCCGTTGTCTTCCTTTCTTACATTTCACCTTAATTTTTGAGACAGAGTCTTCCAATGAACCTGGAGCTCACTGATTTGGGAAGAGTAGATGGTCAAAGAGCTCCAGGGGTCCTCTTGTCTCTGTGCCAATGGCTCTATGATTACAGGTTCATGTGGCCACACTCAGCTTTTTTGGTGGCTTCTGGGGAATCCAAAGCCAGGGCTTCATGGTTTCAGCTTGAAGCACTTTACCATCTGAGCTTTCTCTAATCCCAGGCATCATTTTTAATGCTGCCATGACAGATACAGACTCCAAATAGGTCATGTGAATGCTCAACTCTAAAAGACTTGTAAGTTTTGTCTATTAGTATCACTGTCAGCTGGATTAGCTCGCCACTTCAATGGCACCAGAGAAACTCGACTTTTCCCTGTGAAACATGTATTTCCATTTGAGAAAATGGCCTGAGAAGAGAGGTATTTCTATTTAACTCTTTGCCTGTTACCAATTGTAATAGGAACTAGGTTCTCTGTTAATAGTTTTTTAAAAATCAAGCTAGAAGAAGAGAAACAACCGTCAGGAGTAATGTGTTGCTAACGACAGGAAACGGCAGTGGGATGGTGTTAGGACACACAACCAATAAACTTAGCAGTCCAGCATCAATAAGACTCTAGACAAATCATCTCTCCTGGCGGTTGGCAGATACTTTCACAGAGGGAAGTGCTAGAGCGCACGCAGATCCTGTGAGCCTTCAGATAATCAGGGGAGCCTTAGAGTCCAGTCTCTGTTTCTGTAGCATTAAGGAGTCAAGGGTAAAGGGACCTAAAGGATGAACAGTAAATCCTTTTTTGGCCAAAACATGTGGGGACTGGGACAACTTTTATTAAGTCATTGAAAAATTAGTTATTTTTAGCACAATCTAAGACAGTAAGTGGGTGATTTTTAGATTAACTTTCCTCTAAAACAATCTACCCTCATAAGTTTAAAAAAAAAAAATGAAAAAAAGTAATACTTCCATGTCATTTAAACAGAATGCCAAAGTAGGCAACCCTTTGCCCCTGATGTGTCAGAGGTTCTGGACATTAGAACTCCCCCAGAGATGATCTAATATAGAGTTACCATTACCTTATAAGAAGAGAAATAGTGACTCAGAAGAGTTCCCAGGTCCAAGACACAAAGACAGTTATTGTGAGACCGAACCCCAGGTTAGCTGATTGCCAGTCTAGGAAGCTTATTATCCTAAAATGTAGCCTTGCAAATACTGGCATAATTTAGCAATCTCATCCATATGCACATTTTAACACTATGAATCATAAAACCTTGGGGTAATCCCTTGGTGGGGGCCTTAGTCTCCTTCCCCTCAGGCATGGACTTCACTGGTCAGACACAGTTCTTCCAAGGTGGATAGACATCCTTTGCAAATACCTTAAAGACCATCACCATGAGACACCTACAACCCCCTTGGTGACCCTTTTTGTAAAAATTCATTCTCAGTTTATTTGGTTTGTGCCTTGGATTTAATACCATGAGGTCTGTATGCCTGCAGTTAAAGACCACCTTCAGGTCAGGTCTCAGCAACTGCCTGAAGCCTTTTTACTGTCATTAAATGTCCATTTTTGTTTGACATTTTGTTTAGCAGATACAATACAAAATTTGGACTTTCTGCACGGGTCCCTTTTTAGAAGGGAAACCGAGAACAAAACCCTGAGAGATAATCTATCATCATCTCCATGGTTTTATAGATGGACACCTGGAGAGAAGTTACTTGTCCAAGACATCAAGTAAGATAGCCGTCTGTCAGGATACTAGGGTTCTGGAAGGTTCTACACGGAACTACAAAGTCTCCAAGACTCTGCTTATGAAGGCTGCAGTGCTTCTGACTTTGTCACTTACCCATTCCTCCTCTAACATAACCTACAGAGTGTCTTGGTTGCCCATGCCAGTAAATGGTTAATCTCACAGAGCCCAAGGCCCTGGAAACTTCTGGGATGGAGCCAGGTGAGCAAAGAAAGTAGATAAAGGCAGCACCTGCCTATGGGCTTGGAACAGCCTAGGGACACTGAGAGAATGTAAACACATTCTGCAGATCTCATTGTCTGACTGCGTGCCAGCTTCTATTGGGTTCTTGTCATGGAAAATATTTCATCTGAGGTCATTCAATGAACAAGGGAGACTTGAATACCCACCACGATGCCAACTCGGCCCCTGCTTTTGTCCAGATTAAATAAGCAAGGGACTAACATTTCAGTGGGTCTGGAAGATTGGCCTTTCAACAATGAAAGCTGGGAGGTAGGAGAAAGGAGACATGAAGAGAATAAGCTGTGCTGCTCTGAGCTGCTCTGTCCTGCCCCCACCCCTCCCGCGGCCTCCCTGTGTTTGCTCACCAGGACTTACAAGCACACGCCCTGCGTTTAGAGTAAGAGTTAATATCTGTGCTTCCTCATAAATCTCCAGTCAGTGCCTCAAGCTATGTTTTTAATTCTGTGGTGCAGCTTTGAGATTTGAGATGAGTGGGAGGGTGGGGCAGCTGACGAGGTAATAATGGAAGCTGCTATTTCTCATTCTGGGGAGCAGTCTTTGGCTCCCGCCTGAGCAGAGACTCTTGAGAGGCCTAGAGGACTCTTGGGAGAGCTAGGAGAGCAGAAGTCAGGAAGATGGCTGTGCTGTCCTATGCAAAATAATGCATGGCTTCTCCGGCAAGAAAAACAAATTCAGGGAATGAACAAATTTCAACCCAGGGAAGGCACTGATAGTTCAGGAAGGAGAGGAGGCCTTCCTAAAAAGACTTGACCCTGTCTTATAAAGCTTGTGATTAAAAGGATGCTTCTTTCCATTCAACTTGGAGTTACTTTGTGGGCTTAAAACATCCTTCCTCCTGTACGTAGTTCTCTGGCCTTGGATGTATAATTCCTTCTTTGTAAACTCACTCCTTCAGCATGCCCTTGCTTTGTAGCTATAGAAGGTAAACTCAGTTTGCTGTGGTGATTGAAAATAGTAATTGCCTCGGCTTTCTACACTGCCAATAACTGTATTTTAGAATTGTGAGTCACTGAGTAAAACAGATAATTAACATGGTCTGAAAAGAACTGAGGCCTTTTGAAAATTCTAGTTCTTATCGTGTGTATGCGTGTGTATGTGTGTGTGAGAGAGGGGGGGGAGGGGAGAGAAGAGGGAGAGGGAGGAGAAGGAGGGAAGGAGAGGGAGAGAGAGAGGGAGAGGAAGAAGATATGGAAAACATCTTAGAAAGTTCCTTCTAACTTACGAAGTCTAGGATCCTAAAATTGACCATCATAAACTTTCCACTGAGCTCACTCCTGGAGAGACTTGCTCTCCTGTGAAGCTGTCCCTCTATTTTAGTCTCTTTCTGGGAGACGTTGAAGTCTACCAGGAGCAAAAACCTCATTGCCTTTCTTGCTCCCACAACTATGAAAATGCAGGCCAAATGCAGAGGAAAAATCACAGAAATAACCAAAGCTGTAAGGAGAATCTTTCACTTCTGCAAGATTTCTATATGTGTGCTTGTGTTAGTCTGGAAAGATCAAATGGTGGCCAAGCAGGCTCAGAGATCATCTGACTTGCTTCTGGAACATGGGATCTATGTCCCTCATTGGCTACAACTGCACGAACAGCGTCTAAGTAAGTGGTGGCATTGAAGACAGGTCATGTAGGAAGGGTTAGGTGGCCAGTTCTGAGAAGATTGAAGAGATTCGCTTAACCCATTAGAAAAGCTAATCCAGTAGCTGCATTCATTTCTTCTGAAGAAAACAGTTGGCTTAAGCTTTCCACTCAGAGTTCAGGGAATCATAGACACTGAGCCAGTGGTTCTCAGCCTGTGAGTTCTGATATCTTTGGAGGTTGAATGACTCTTTTACAGGGGTCCTGTATCAGATATCTTGTATATCAGATATTTACATTACATTTGATAACAGTAAGCAAAATTACAATTATGAAGTAGCAGCAAAAAAATTAATTTTATGGTTGGGGTCACCACAACATGAAGAACTGGATTGGGAAGGTTGAGAACCACTGGACTAGACCAGCACTTGGAAAGCAGACAGAGCACAGAGGAAGTATTTTGGGGGCAGAGTCATGTGGAAAAAAGAGATCAGTGGCTTTGACAAGCATAAAACCTTCTGAGACTTACTGTGTCCTGAAGCTTTTGTCCTCCTGTTTGTTCCAATTCGCTAGCAGTTCTTGACTTGATGACCTGATTAAGTCTGTTCTTTGTTTCCTATAATTACGCTTATGCCTCTTGAGTTTGTTCAAAACACATTGCTGTCTAGATTATATAAAATAAAAATATAAAATATGTATCAAGCTTTGAATATTTGTTAATTGGATAATGCCATACAGCTTGCAAATCTTTTTTCATGTATTCTTTTTAAAAAGACTTTGTTATTTATATATGTATATATCTGTATGCATGTAAATATGTGTGTGGCAGGGCGACCAGGCTGCTGGAGGAGAGTGTCAGAGTCCTTGGAGCTGCAGCCCCAGATGCTTAGGAGCTACTGATATGTGTGTCATCATGAGGCAGTTTCTCATTTCTCCTAGTTACTGACATAACTAAATGTCAAAAACCTTAAAAGACTAAAGAACGGTAGTGGAGGTCATATAATTTTTATTGCACATACAAACATATTCAGAAGGTACAGAAGGAGAAATAAATCAGATTCCAACTCAAAAAAAAAAAAAAAGATTCAGAATGGGAAATGTGACTTGTTCGTAACTCTTCTGTATTAAAGAGTCAAAATTCTGACTGACAGAAGACTGTTGACGTCTTGTTGTGCTTCATTCTCTATTTTATTAACTTACATTATTGTTTTATGAACATTAGTTACTGTTGCATCAAATATTTCTGGTCAGAAAGGTGTGTATAGTCACCATATTTGTCCCAAAAATGTTTAAACAGAAGAGAAGGAGACCACAGACATTTTTCCCTCAACATAATATTTTTATTAATTATTTGGGACTGTCATACAGTGCACCCCAATCACAATCCTTTCCCATCCTCCCAGATTTGGGGTCTGGCAAGCTTCACTTTAAATGCTATTATTGGAGGGAATACTTAATTTTATATTTTCTTCCCAGTTTCATAACAGATTCTAGTGTTCTGGGAAAGGTCATGACCATGGTCAAAATGATCAGATATTTAACTTCTTATCCTTCTTGAATTTTAGGCTTCCTTGAATAAAAGACAAAGTAGACTTATTAGGGAAGCTATCTTGATAAGTTTTATTCATCCCTTTTGGATAAACAAAATTGTACTTGGTGCCTAAATTGACATATGACACAGTAAATAGTTCTATTGTGCAAGTTGTTTTAATTGGCTCAAGCCAGAATGCTCCATAAACCAGCAAGCATATATTCATAAAGCTTGAGATTTATTGCCTGGCAGAAAAACAAATCAGAAAAACACAAGGGTTTGACCAGAGTCGACACAGCATCTGAGAAGGTGGGTTTGAAAGGGAAGTTCAGAGGCTTGCTTCAGACTTTTCTTTTCCTTCCTTCCTGCCTTCCGTCCTTCCTTTCCTTTCCTTTCCCTTTTTTTCTTTCTTCTTTTTCCTCTTATACTTATTTGGGAAAGGATTAAGTACAAAAAAGAGTTGAGTTTCAGCTTTCAAATACAATCATCAAATACCTGAGAACTGGGCAGTAGGTTGTGCCAGGTTGCTTTCTTTCTTTCCTTTTGTAAGACACAGCTTGAGATCAGTCATTGAGAGGGTGGGGTTGTGTGAGTTTGTGCAAGAGCCTGTTTACACTCACCTCTGCACGGATAAACATTCAGAAAACACTCGATATTCCTGAAGGAATCCTTCCTTAATACAGGAAGCGACGGCTTTGTGAAGGCACCACAATTAAGCTCTGGTTTTTCAATCTCAAAATCCCAGGATTGAATTTCTAGAAGACATGGGCCAAATAGGATGCTTCATGGAGCTGCTTAGAAGTACAGCCAACTTGATTCTAAAGCTTGTTGAATGCAGGGCACCTGAACTTGGTTTAATTAACCTCCAGGCACCTCTCTGTATCCTGAGCCTGCTGAAACCACAAACCCTAAATTCTGATGGGCAAATCAAGACGAAGATGCTACAGACATGAGAGTTTTCAGTGTATCCACACTCTTCTTCTGCCATGACTTACTGCCTCCTATTCCTGTTTGACTTTCCCTTGCTTTGCATTTGGATTCAACAAATGACTAGGTTTTATCAGTCAATGGCTTTCTTCTACACCTTTGGAATCAGGACGAGGAGGTTAGGGATAGAAGCAGGCATAATCTATTGCTGTGACCTTTGCTGTAGCTTCATCAGGTAGACTTTGTGCAGGAAGCAGAGGACCAGGAGAGTGCAAGAGACGGAAGGAAGAGTCACTGACTTAGAAAAGTGAAGATTGTGAATGGTCCTCTTGTCTCTCAAAGGCCATAGAAGGTCATAGACGTCCTACCATTCATTTGGCAGATCTTACGTTCTTTCTCAGCCAGTTCTTCCTTCTGCTTACTACTCTGTTTAAATGATTGCTTCTGGGGGCTGGGGAGATGGCTCAGCTATTAGGAGCACTAGCTCCTCTTCCAGAGGACCTGCGTTCAATTCTCAGCACTCACATGGTAGCTTACAACTGTCTGTAACTCCAGTTCCGGAGAAACCAACACCCTCATACACACATACAGAACACCAATGCACATAAAATTTAAAAATAATAATGTTAAAAAATAATTAAATGATGGCTTCTCCTCATGTCATCTCCTCTCTCACTGAGATTCTCCCATCTTGGTGTCCATGTCCCATTGTTTGACACTTCCTCCTTACTTCCTCTCCTCAGAACATCAGCACGAGGCTAGCATCTCTATTTCCAGCGATGGCGTCTGACCTGAGAGAGAGACTCACATTTCCATGTGGATTCTCAACAGCCTTTGTACATACCCAGCTTGAAAACAAGTTTACCCTTTTACCTCCGATGACATTCCTTACTAGTTTGGTTTGAGGTAAACCACTTAACTCAGGAGAAATAGGCTAAGTGGAGACTCACAGTCCATTGTCATGTTTGTCTTGCTGATTTATCTAAGAGAAATCTTCAATCTAATACAAATCTCCTCCCTTTAGGAGACCAGGAGAAGGCCTAAGGATATGCTGGGGGAGCACCGAGGGGTGGTCTCTATTGTCTCGTTGGAACCCGTGGTCCACTGAGGTTCCCTATGTCACCTTCACTGAGCATCCAATGAAACAGACCAATGAGAAGTTCCTTGAGATCTGCAAGGTAGGTGGCGCCTTGTCACGTTAGTTCTGTTAGCAAAGCTGTGTGCTTCTAGAACATAATATGTCTTAAAAACTGTTCGGATGCAACCTGAAGGTCAGATAAAGGTTTAATGCCTCTTTAGACATGGAAAGAGTATAGCTACTTCATAGAAACCATTTATATAGTATATTTATGAGACAATAATGTGCCCCTTCCCTCTTGGTATCTTCTTTAATAGGATATTATAAAAAAATTACAGTTCTTACATTTAGCTTGACTGTATTTATTGCAAGGGGGTGGCAAGTGAATTTTCTCTATACAGATACATTGTAATTAGCATATTCTGGGAAGAAATAAGGAATAGCATGAAGTATATTTTGCCATATTGGCTCTGTGGTCATACCATACAAGGTCATTTTTTCCCATGGGATGGTCTTAGTGGTCTCATGTCTACAGTGAATATGGTGGAGTCCACCCTTCTTGCTGACCTCACTGGACTGTTACCCACTCAAATCAATAGCATGCTTAAATGCTCCACAGACTCAGAGCAGCTGTGGTTCTTGCTATGCCTTCAATTGTCCTCTTCTCAGATTCTGAGGTTTTCAGTGTCAGGGACAGTCCCTTGGACTATTCTCTCAGAATGACTTAAGTTCAGGGACACTCCTACCCAGTTAGAAAGTAAAGCAACTGGGGTTAAAGGTTCAGTGAAAAATCAAGCTATTTTCACAAAACCAAATACACATATGAGTGTGTACATATAGATGGAGTTTGTCATCTTTTCTGTCCTTTTTAAATGTTCACCTTGATGTCTGTCTTTTACGTTAAAATATTATAACTCATTTAATATAAATTCAAAATTTGGTTGTTGGTAAGTCTAGTCGATGGCACATTAGAATTATTGCATTAATGTATATGTTTATGCAAGTCAATTTGTGTGGTGTAAATAAATAAATTGCTAAATTCCTGACTGTAGGAGTCTTTGAGGCTCCATGTCTGTGATTAGAAGGTAGATGGGATCTTAATTCCCCGTCACGCAGAGAGAAATTGGCTTCCATCCTTTCTACTCCCAGGGAAAATTAGCGATTCTCTTGGGGCTCATGCAGGTGTCCTCAGAGGTTCAGGGTTTCAGGGCCGACCCTGGCTCCAACTACTGCCCATACTGAATTAGTTCAGGGATCATGTTGCTGCACTTCATGTGATATCAGTTTCGCAATCCCACAGGCAAAGCATCAACAGCAGCTCCCAGGTTGACTCTTTACCACTTACAGCCAAGAAAACAAAACAAAGTGAAAACCAAGACCGGCACCATAAAGTGTCCATCCCGGCTTGCTCTAAGAGCAAACTTGCTAAGGGAATCAAGAGGAGGAGGGAGAGTTTCGTATTAACGCACCCAACTTCAGGGTACCAGATCACCCTTTGTTCAGAAGTCCTTTTGAGAAACACAGTGCTCCATCATATTCTCTGTCCTCTCCAGTTCACGCCCTCCCCAAACTCCTGGTTTTCATTGTTATTATGAGTAGTGATGGAAGAGACATTTATTAAGATGCTTATTAATCCAGACTAAAAAGGATAGTAATGAATTTTCTGAAGGGAATGTCCTTTTATTTTAAAGAAAACTCTTTTTTAATCATTAAAGTGATATATATTTTTGTATTAATAGCTAAATTTTCTTACTAGCCAATATAAATACTAAGTGACTTAGTTATTACATGTGTCACTCCCTGGGACAAGCCTTCTCTTATTCCTTGGACTTGACACAGTAGGTACTTAATTCTGAATGTCCTTTGCTGGAAGAAGTTTACTGTGAGTGATTAAGGAGTATGTTCTATGAGCTACAGAGAAATATGACGCCCTGGTGATACTTTGTTTTAGTCTGCTACATACAGATGAAATCAAATAATTTTTTCAAAGAACATGAAAGGTAAAATATTGAAGGGAGTTTGAATCATTGCCTAAGCATTCATGAATGTAGGTGGGGACTAGAGCCTTGTGTAAGTACTAGAGCTCTGTGTGTGTGTGTGTGTGTGTGTGTGTGTGTGTGTGTGTGTGTGTGTGTGTACGCATGCACGCATGCGTGTATATGAAACATATGCATGGCTATGTGAACATTATGAATATTAGTTGTTTGGTTTTTAGTCAATCATATTATTATATGGCTCTGTTAAATGTATTGATTTTAAGGTTCCCTTTTCTTTATGTGAGTGTATAGAAGGTAGGCAGACTTCCTTACAGAGCAGAGTAGGAGGTTTTTTCAAGGAATGAGAGTGGACAATGACCAAGGGGGACATTGCATAGGGTACAGTCTGGAGGAACAAGTTTAGATGATGGTAAGGGAGATCACTACAAGATCATTTCTTTTCAAACTATTAGTCCATCCATATCCAAGGTCTTTTTTCTTCCTGGCATCCGCCTGTAACTTTCATTTGCTAAAGCCAATTCTTACTCAAAGATCCTTCCAAATGAAGTCCTCTGGGAAATCAACCGATCTCCATATGGGATATAAGATGATACGTCTTTGATCTAAGTCCCTGAGTCTCAGCTTCTTTTTGTTGTTGGTTTATATGCCATAACATTATATGTAACCATGGCTTTTTCCAGGATTGAGTTTGAGTAAGGCTTTGCTAAACTGATGTAGAAGAAGAGATTTCAAGAGGGCTTCTTGAATCTTGAATCATGCTTATGTGAATATTTTTATGTAAGATGAGATTTTTTAAGAAATGAGATTTTTTTCAATTTATCTTATTAATAAAATAGAAAGAAAAGAAAAATGGGAGAAATGCTAAACTGAACTCACCTCAATTTCACAAATGCTGTGTCGCACACAGAGATGAGAAACTGTGACGTTGACTTACACATCATCAAAATGTTCAATTAACTTACAAGCTAATGAAATAATCTATTATTAAAGATACATTCAGACTCCTCCTTTCCCAGAGCACTTCACTTAGAATCCCTTTGTTCACTGAAAAATGTCTAACATTTGCAGAATACAGGTAGAATTGTTGCTAAAGATACAAACATAAATGAGATAATATTTGAACCATATGAACGTAAGTATTTCACAGAAGAGGCAGATAAATAGGCAGAGATTTAAATGTGGAAACCAATCAGAAGTTTGATTCCAGTAAAATAGACTGGAGGTAGATAAAGGTGTATATAATGTCCACAGAGAAAGAGGAGTTCAGCTGGGAAAGCCGAAGAAGTTAGGAGGAATAGTATGCAGTGAGAAAATTTTGAATTACTCAGCAGGGAGTTAATAAAACGCACATGACTGACATGATAGAGAAGTTAGGATGAGGTCGTTACTGGGTTCTTAGACGGTGTTTATACTAACGTTGAACGGAGTTAATCAGGAGTAGGCGGGGTTAGTTTAGCTCATGAGCTGCTAAGCTTGAAGTATCAGTAGAATAGTCAGACAGGTAGAATTTTAGGTCTGAACTGCTATAGAGAACATTGAACTGCAAAGAGATAATTCAGCTCAGGTGACATTACATCAGGGCTGAGTTACTAGGTAGTTGTTTAGGAAGGTATTTGACAGGGAAGTATTAATACACATAGGTGTTCAAATTCAAGTTTATACATATCTCTAAACATTGCCACATAATCTCGTTCCTAAAATGAAATGTAACTTCCTGTTATCATCACAGCAAATGTAGGTCACTTCCATGGCTAGCGAACACGGGGCTCAAAAATGTTCTTTCCAGAAGTTCTTATCTGCCCACCATAAATCTTTTGAAATCTGCACATGTGCCATGCTCTGTACTGCTTGTAATACACAACGGTGAAAATGTAAGTCAATAGATTATTTTGCATTTCAGATACTTGCACAGCACTCAGAAAGAATATCACATGTTGTATCAATCAGTTTACCTTAACTTTATTTCTTATGGTGTGTATTGTCATGCAAACCAACTAACAAAAAAACCTATAAAATAGGGATCAATATCTTCATTTTAAAAATCAAGGCATTTAATCACGGAGATAAAGTGAGTGAGCTAAGGCCGTATATTAAGAGAGGTACATCTATATCTAGCATACAGTT
>CM052713.1:17800045-17812042 GCA_028551405.1 Uromys caudimaculatus
GAGAGAGAGAGAGAGAGAGAGAGAGAGAGAGAGAGAGAGAGAGAGAGAGAGAGAAAGAGAGGGAGGGAGAAATAGAGGGAGGGAGGGAGATGAAGGAGTGTAACCAAGCAGGGAAACTGAAATCAAGGAAGAGAGAATTTGTGGACACCGACATGCAGATGTAGACTTGTATTTTTCCGTCTTGCCCCTCAGGCTCAATCTGTTCGAACCATTTTGTATTTAGAAGGCATTACCCTGCCTTTTTTCATTAGCCCTTGCTTTGCTGAATTGCTCAACTTTGTGGCATCCACCACTGGAGAAGCACTAGTGACCCAGCCTGGAGCTCATGTACACCTTGAATGGATCACAGATCATCAACGGAAATATCCAACAACCCATTGACCAGTCACCTTTTCTCTTTCCTGGACTGTTTACCCATCTTTTCCAGGGTTTATTGAAATAGAGTTCATCTTTTTGTAACCATGTTTAACTTCAGCCACTTGTTTTCCTTTCACATGAATTTAGCAAATTCTAATTGGCTATCTTCCTGATGTTGAGCCCAACAAAATGACAACATGCTAGAAACCTGGAATCCTAAGGAATATTCAATAGAGTTCATCCTGGAGACACTTGTACTGCGAAGGGGAGTGGTTTTCAGAAAAGGTTATTCACAAATTTTTATGTAGTGTTCATGAGACTGTTAATAGAGGAAAGTACAGGGTATTATGGGATCTCAGAAGGGGGGAGAGTTATGTCTGAAAAGTGGCAAGAATGATGATATTTTATGCAAAACTCAAGGTATGAATGATTTAAGCAGCACATTAAGTGAGCTAAGACATTTTAAGTAAAGGAGCCATGACCAAAAGCTACAAATTACAAAGCTATGTGAGATGTTCTCGAATGATGACTAACTCATTTTATCTGAAATTTAAAGTGTGTGTGTGTGTGTGTGTGTGTGTGTGTGTGTGTGTGTGTGTGTGTGTGAATGTGTAGTCTTCAGAGCAGAGAGTTGAGACTGTCGGTCAGAATGTGTGGAAAAGAAACTTGTGCCATCCTCTTAGTTTTTACTATACTCTGAGTTACCCACAGTTACAGGCTCCATACAAAGTCATTGATAATTCCAGGTAAAATGTGCACACACACTATGCACTTTGACCAACGCTAGAACTTGACAAGTGGTTTCACTTCTTCAGTATTGGACAGTTTGGTTTTCATCCCAGGGAGCCTCCTTCTCTACAGAGACAGGTTGAAAACCTGTGGCCTGAAGGCTTGGAAAACCTGCTGAACTCAGGAATGTGGGCCTGCAGGCATGAAACCTGGCCTCTTTGCCCAGTATAAACAGGAAGTAAGTGATGGTTGGAATAAAGAAAACTGAGATTCTAGGCGGGAGCTGCTGGCAGACAACACCTGAAGCAACCAGGGGCCCAGGCACTGAGCTGGTAAATAATTGCTGTAAAGTCAAGAATACTGTACTTCCTCCTTCCTGAACCCTGGTGTGCTTCACCCCAACCCACACACAGCCCCTGTGTAACTGGAGTGGTTAAAACCCGACCCTCTGTTTTTGAGACAGAAATAAAAGCAGGAGACAGAGGTGGGTGTATAAAAGCTTTTAGATAAAAGTATGTGGCTGGTGGCATTCATATCAGATGACACAGCGTTCCTGTCACAGAGATTGAGCTCAGGTGCTTGAAAAGCTCAAGAGGCTGCTTGGGGACATGGCCTTTTGTCTGCCACTCCTTTAAGGAGCAGCTTGTCTCTATAAGCAAGCCTATGTCCTTTGAGAGTGTTCCAGACATGGCTGGGAATGAAGTGTATCTAATGAAATGCAGTGTGCTGAGTATGAAATAGTGTCAATATTTTCTTTCCAGCACTTAGATTCTGAGACCACAGGGAATCCACAACGAGGCTCAATGTGAGAGCCGAGGAAGTGTTCAGTAATCGGGGTTGGTGAGCACTGATCTCTAGGAAGACATTCTGATCAGACGTGCAGTCTTGGCAAATGCAAATGTTGACATGAATTGTTTTATCTTTTAGGAGACTGGATTTTAAACAGTGGTGGTGATGGCGATAAAGAGATAATATGTATTGTTTGTAAAAAACAAACTTCTTAGTCCTCAGCTCTGAAAAAAAAGAAACAAACTTCTTAATGGTGTTTGCAATAATTCTGAATCCCAGCCTTATCCCAATGTGCTCTCCTGCCCCTATTACTATGTATAAGCACATCGGATCTCTCCCTCTCTCTCTCTCTCTCTCTCTCTCTCTCTCTCTCTCTCTCTCTCTCGCTCTCGCTCTCACTCTCGCTCTCTCTGTGTGTGTGTCTGTGTCTGTGCTTCTCTCTCTCATTTTACCTATGAATGTGATGGTATCAGTAAACTCATTTTTAAGGGAAGAGAATATGAAACTCAGGAAGGCTTAATAATTTACCCAAGGGCTCACAGCCGCTGGGCACCTTGTTTATAGGTTAACATCTTTCTAATCCAGTACTTAGTGCTATATATACTGTGAAACTGTATGTTCTGTAGTCCCGTGAGTCTTTTTTAATGAGACAGGGTCTTGCCACATAGCCCAGGCTGGCCTGGAGCTCTTCATCCTCTTGTCTTTAGTATTAGGATTGCATACATGAGCTACCCTATGTCTTAAAAGGAAAGGACTTTTGATCACTAAAGGATATTTAGTGAAATCTTTAACACTAAAGGATATTAAGTGATATAGTGGATTTCTTTTGGTTGTTCCAAAACTCTAGAGATTAGGCAAGATGACGCATTTTTAAACAAAGGAAACATGGCCAAAAGCTACAAATTACAGTTATATGAAAAAATTTTAGATAATGATTAAGTCATTTTATATGGAATTTAAAGTGTGTGTGTGTGTGTGTGTGTGTGTGTGTGTGTGTGTGTGTGTGTGTGTGTGTGTGTGTTTTCAGAGGGAGGGGCTGGAGCTGTTTAGTATAACTCCATAGGATGGAGTTGGAAATTCAATGAGTAGGGACTTCTTGTGTACCTAGCAATGCTCCAGGTGTCTGACGGGCAGGTATTACAGAATATGCTGTATACTTAAACTGTAAAGAAGATTCTACCCAATAGTAAAAATATATTTGATCTCAAAATTGTAATAGTTTCACAGTGGTTTATTATGTAAAGGCCACACTTGCAACTATGCTTGGAATCTGGTTAATATATTTGAGTGGAGATATCAATGAAATGCAACAGAAAAAAATACTATTATTAATTATTTATTTTTAGTTTATGTGTATTAGTTATTTACCTACATCTCTGCATATCACAGTGCTATTGGATACAAGAGGAGGGTGTCAGATTCTATACAAATGGAGTTAGAGATGGTTGTGAGCCGCAATGTGGCTCTGAACCCAGGTTCTCTACCAAGAGCAGCAAATGCTCCAAACTCCTGAGGCATCTCTTCAGTCCCAGAAGAAAGATAATGTTTTAAATTATTGGCTATGCGGGGAGGCTTTATGGAAGTGGGAGGCTTGGACCTGGTTTTCAAACATGAAATGGAAAGCACAAAGTGCTGTGGATTGAATTATGGTCTGTACAAGTTAGATAGCAGTTCAATGCTTTTTATTAATAATTTTCCTTTTAAAGTAAAATATGACTCTAAACTAATCATAATGAAAGGAATAAAAATGTCACCTTGGTTTAAATGAAGAAATTGAAGCAGGTTACCTGCTCAGCTTACATTTTTTAATAACTCCTGTCTCTAGTGTAAAGTTACACTATGACAGTAACATTATTAATAATAAAGTATTTTTGATTTTCAAAAGAATTATTCATAACTATATTGTAAGTACTAATTCTTATAGCCACAATAAGTATATTTCTCTTCTCTTATCAAAAAAGCTTCTTTTTGGATCAGATGATGACTTTTACAGAGATTCACAACTGATCAAAATGAAGAGACTAAGTGTCCCCTGGATACCCAACTCCAGTTTATATATCTACAACAGAACCATACAACTAGGGTTCATGGAGCATTAAGGAAGGGGAAAGAGACATAGAAAGATTGTAAGAGACAGCAGACCAGGATGCCTGCTTCTAAATAGTGTCTTTTTCGACATGATAGGAAATACGCATGCCTGAATTTTCAAGAAAAAAGGTATCCGAAACAAGATGTGCATAATGAGATCAGCTGACATAGATAGGATGAAATTCCAAGGTCCTGTCCCTACTGGCTCTAGTGGTCAATGGCTGCAGAGAGAGGGGAAAGTGGTTTCTTCTAGGGACAAGCTCCTACATAGGTTATTCAGTGCCAGATGGTAAGCCCAGAAAACTACATACAAACACCACTAAATGGACTCTCTCTCCTGGTGTTTGCAGATCGGATGGTCTCTGGATGGCCTTTACCTTTACTCTTTGTTCCATTTTTTGGGTTAGCAATTTTGAGATGGGTGGGTGGCCCCATCTCTCCACTGGGGGCTGTGCCTATCTATTAGATGTGGTTGCTACAGGTACTATCTCCCCTTTGTTGCATATTTTGGCTAAAGTCATCCCTGTTGGGTCCTGAGAGCCCCTTGCTTAAGGGTCTCCTTTTGACCTCATTCTTCATATCCTCTAACTGTGCATGGTGTTTCCTCTTTTGTGTTCGTAGGCATTGTCTGTCTCTTTTCCTGCTTACTATAATGACCTTTGCATTACTACAGTTGGTGGATTTTGTAGACTACTTCCTAGTCAATTGACTTTGAGGGTAGCAGTTGTTCTTATCTGTCTTTTCACATTCAGCAAGGCCCAACAAGTATCTAATTCATAATAGACTACTGACAAATATTAAATTGACTCGTTCATGTTGTACAAGTTATGAATAACGAAAAATAAATAAGACAGATAATTTTACTATGTGCTTGCTTTATTGGCTGAGTATTATTTTAAATGCCAAGCAAGAACAATGCCAAATTTTTTGAGAAGCCATTCATGATAAAAAAAAGAAAAAAGTAAGACTTGCTGCTCTCAGAAGGGCCATCACCCAAATGGGGACTGACTAAGGGGGGGATGTATGTACCCGAGCTGCCCAGGAGTCACTAACTTTATGCTTCGCTTTTTGTTTTTCAGTTGTCTGGGTTCACATCTAAGCTTGTTCCAGCTATTGAGAATGCCCACAAGAGTTCGGCTGGATCTGGAAGTGGAAAGGAACTGATGGTGTTAACCCAACCCATCCTGATTGAGACCTACACAGGGCTCATATCATTCATTGGAAACCGCAACAAACTTGGCTATTCCCTTGCTCGTGGCAGTATTGGCTTTTGAGACTCTTTATTATAAAGTACATTATCTATAGATAACCGATTTGCATAAATTCACTACATTTTTGGGTTATATTAGTTGTTTTCAGATAATATTTAAAGGCCTGACTTATTAGTGTTTTAGGAAGTCTAAAAACTTGATGAGACTGGTAGAAAATTTAGGTTTCATAGGAGAGAAATTGAATTTTCCTCTGTGATGCAATTTAAATTTGCTAAAATGTAAACGTTTTCTCACATCCACAGATAGTTTCCTCATCTTTGTTTTCATCCCTCGACCCTTGTTTTATTCTCATTAGGCTCTCACTGGCCCTGCTATTTTAGCTACTGTTTCTGAGGCCACTCCAATCCACAGTTCCTTCTCTGATATTTATCCCAAGATTCAGGCTCTTCCTTATATCTGCCACTCATCCCTATGTCAGTGTTTCCAATGCCCCCTTGCACTCAACATTTTCCAAATCCAGATTTCTCTGTGGTGTATTTTACAATCCATCGCCGAAACCTGCCAGTTTCAGTTGGTTTGAACTCTATGCCAAATGCGTTCCGTTACACCAATACATGGATATGTGACATAGCATTATTGTATCCAAGGTTAAAATGCATTCTTCTAAGGCTAGAGGCATAACTCATTAGCATAGAGCTTGCCCAATTTGCACAAAGTCTTGAATTTGATCCTTTGCACTGAAGAGAAAAAGAAAAAAAATTACCCCATCTTCCTGAATTCCTCCTTCACTCATAGTGTTAGATCAAATCTTCCATTGTTACGACGCTCTCTTAATTAGGATCCCAACGCCCGGACTTTTTCAATTAGTCATGTACCTTACTGTTAGTTCCTAAAGCACAATTTGATCCTAACACTCAACAGTTGGTCAATACCATCCAATAGCTCCTTCTCTTTTGAAGCTTTGCTTTTCAAGTATTTTTCAATGACATACCCTCGTCTAATGAAATCTTTTGTGAAATGTCAGTCTGGGAAACAGAAAAAGCAAGAGCACTATGGTGGCTGTGGCAATGGGCTGGCTCCCTCTCTTGTTGAGTTGGTGATTTCAGAGGGTTTGGATTGAAGGCATAGCTTCAAAACGTCTTCGTCCCCTTCCTCCCTATCTTTTCCTTTCATTTATTCTGACTTCTTGACTTAGCTGTAACTTTGAACAACTCAGGACAGAATGCCATTTCTTTTCATTTCTTCCTTTTAGAAATTTTAAATCTTACATTTCTTTATCATAGACGCTCTGAATGTCGATCACTATAAACATTATTACAGGAAGTTTGTTGTTTTGTTTTGTTTTCCTGCCTATCCTGAGACTGAAAGTTAAGATGCTTACCTTGATGTTAAGGTTGAAAGTTACAACTAATTCATTCTTTGGCTCCTCCTCTTTTACAGTGCTTCTCTTTTTAGAAACCTTGCTTCCTCAGAATCAAAGACTGAGGTACAGTCAGTTATCTGTTTGGTACACACATTCAAAACAGCCCTTATCTCGTTCTCTTTACTTTCATTATTTTTTTGTTCCTTCCTCTGTCCCTCTTTGTCACACCTACTTCTTCACCCTACGATGGCAAACATTGTTCAAGTCCCTAAGGCAAGGAACTTCTATTGAGACCTTGAGAGGAAATGTTGAAATCCTTAGCTGTCCTGTCAACAGTAGTGGAATGAAAAGTCATTCAATAGTTCTGGCAGCACTTCTGAAGAAGGCGTTATTGGCCAATTATATTAATATTGTTGTCCCAAAAACCCCCATATGCCTCCAGGTAGTGGCATTTTCTGGCAGAAGCCTCTGAAATGCCTGGCTTGTTCTCCTGAGTTACTGTTTAAGGCTCTGCTTGGTGACTAATTTCCTTGTGTATGTTTGTCCCTCTTGCAAAGCTCAGTCTTACATCCCTATGTGACTTTCTATAGGACACCATGTAGCACCTCAGTGAAAGCTACTCAGAATGAAGGAGAGGAAGAGAGGCTCCTTAATCCCAAGATCTGGTATTTGTTTCTTGTGTTGAAGAGCGAGCACAGAGCTTCCATGCAAGCTTTCTCTGGGTTATCCATGAGAGAGAGAGGTCTCAGGAATTTGAGAGATATTTCTAGGTAAGCAAAACATCTTTTTGGTGTTAAATATCCAAAGATTGAAGGACTACTTTGAAGTCTAGACCTTCAACTCACTTGATATAAAAGTGACTAGATAACATGCATACTGTGAACAGTATCGGTGTAGTACAGTATCTGAAAAGTCAATATAAATATTCTCTAAACAGTTATTGCTAAACACTCAGATACTTAGATATCTTTTTAAGAAAGAACTTAAGCAGTCATATGATTTCCTGTAAAATTACTTTTAACTTTCCTATCGGTTAATTTTCTAATATCCAATATGGAGGCCCTTTATGCTTATTTCTCAAATGTGGAACCTCAATGAAATGATGTCAAACTATCTCATTGACACAGAAAACATTGAGTTCCTGCCTATATAACAGGACTTCTGCCAAAGACCAATGGAGTAGCATCCAGAATAACTCAGTTCAGTTCCCAACAGGAATTATTTCTTTGTCACATGAAGCTACTATTATTTGATGCTTAGTGTTTTCACTGGGCTCTTTGTTCTTGTGCTCAGCTGACAGCCACAGACTTGGGGAGCCTCGTGTGCACCTGGATTTTTTTCTTTTGTTGTCTGAAACGTTACGCTAGTGTCTCCCAAACAGAAATTATCCATCTATTTTGAAACTAGACTGGATATAAGAACCTTTAAACTAAAACCATATCCCCACAAACCTGGTTTTTCTTATTTGGTCTTTGTTTCATTCAGTTTTTCCCAATACAAATTTCTAACGAGGCTTCCATCAGAATCTGTTTGAATTCCCATAGGAGAAACCCTCACAGGCTTCTGATACATCTCACATAAGTCTCCTTCTGTTGACTCAGAACGAATGGTGTCTCTCTGCCAATTCTTTCATTTAAAAACATGCTGACTGGTGTAGTATAGTTTGACTTTGCATGCCAGGGTGTGAGGGCATTTGGAAACTGAAGTAAGCTTGCCACATTTCTTAGTTTATGAGGAACGGCGGGTAATGGTCGACATGCCTAACTTCCCTGTGGTTGGTTGGACTGTTTCAGTGGCCAGACTTCTGCCTATCCTTTAACATAGAAAAGAGAAGCTAACTTATGTCTTGGCTGCTTCCAGATCCTTTGCCTTGAGACCCAGTTTCATTGTCCCTTTGTTGAAACATTACTAAAAGTGCCAATTTACAGAGCCCTGGGGCTAAGGAAGGATAGAAACCTTCCAAACCAATGCTTTCATTTTGCAGACCATGAAACACAGGCTTAGAAACTTAAAAAAGCCCCCAAAAGAAAGGAAAGAATAGAAAAAAGAAAAGATAGTAAATTCTTGACAATATTGGAATTAGACTATATGTTCAAGTTCCTATTTTTACTTCACTGCTCTGTTCAATATAGCACCTCCATTCCCAGAGAAAAAGGATTCATTTTGATCCTTGTATCACATAGCTGGGTTAATTCTAGAGTGAGAAAACAATAGGCCATAGTTGTTTAGGGGGGATTTCCAGAAATTACCTTTATTTTCTTAAAGGCTAAGGTCACTCATGGAGCACTCTGACTTCCTATCTGATCAAAACGCCCAAACAAAGCTACGGAAGCCAGCAGAGCCAGCAGATGTTTTGTAAGGTAGCTTACCTCTCCCTGGCATTTCATAGGGCAGCAGGGAGAGGGCAAAAGTATTAAATTTAGGCTTAAAAGCTTCTTAGAAATTTTTTACACACAAGAGACCATGCTGGAGAAAAGACGATGACTTATGCCAAGGGGAAGAAAAAGAGAGGCTAATACCTGTGGTTTTCAGAGGTTAAGAACAACAACAAAAAAAACAACAGCCCGAGTATTTGCACAGGGATGAAACGCTCGCTGGCTTTTGGCCAACAATTATACAAGGGTTGGTGCCCACATCCTGTAGCTGTGGTTTAGGGACGCTGCTCATGAGTGACTTCTTCTGCTTAGTGACAGGAAACTTTAGTCACCGATGTGTAAACTCACCTTTGGTCTACACCTCCCACAATGAGCTCCACATGCACTGTGGGGCCAAGCCTCCAGATTTCCTTGCTGATGACACTCCTGGCAGCTAAGGAAAGACTCCATGTGAAAGGTAATGCTACTGGAGCAATAGTTATTCTCTTTGGGCTATCACAACCCGATAAGCCACAAAGGGCAAGTAGGATATTGTCTGCTAGACCCTTTGAAGCCCCCAAGTCTAAGGCAAAAGGTAAGACACATTTCATGTCAGGGATGGAGCTAAGGTGAAATGTGATGCCGCAAGCCACGAGGCCTTTTCCCACCTCCATTCGATGCCTCGTCCGTTCTTAAACTCACATCAAAGATTTCTACACCGGATGGAATGTGCAAGCTTGGATGAATTCATTTTAATGCACACACGAGGAGTCTTCATGTTCTATTCTGTTTTGTAGAAATGTGTTGGAATTGGATTCGCCACATGGTCAAGGTGTTTTGTGTGACTTGTCTACAATGTGATCTCGGTCAACTCACTAATTCCTCCCCTCTCCCCTTTACACTCTCTTCCCCCTTTGTGGAACACACGGAACTGTTTTGAAAGGGGCCTTATGGATTATCTTGTTAGCCTGGTGCTTGGTTCAAGGAAGCAATCAAGCTTCTTAATAGATTGTTTTTGCACTACTGTTCCTGTGTGTAGAATTCTCCATATCCCTCATTTTCACTTCTGTTTTCTTTTTTCTTCTTTTTTCCTTTTCTTCCTCCTTCTCTTCTTTTACTTCTTTTATTTCTTCATCTTTTCTTCTTCTTCTTCTTCTTCTTCTTCTTCTTCTTCTTCTTCTTCTTCTTCTTCTTCTTCTTCTTCTTCTTCTTCTTCTTCCTCCTCCTCCTCCTCCTCCTCCTCCTCCTTCTTTTCTTCTTCTTTTTCTCTTTGTACTTAGAACTTGACCCAGGTCTCCAATCAGGGCCAGCAAGCACTTCACCACTAAATACTTTTAGCCCATCCTCTTTTATAAAGCAATTAATTCTACCTGTAATAACCTATATCAAGATGATTTCTCTGACTATTGAGCTGAAATCTTTTTCTTTGGAAATGTATTCAGACAGCATCACTCTGAAGCCTCAGCTGACCTGGGGCTTAGAGCAATCCTCCAGCCTCAGTGCTCTGAGTGATGAAATTATAGTCGTGAGCTGCCTTTCCTGGTCTAATACTGTCAGCCAGAGCTTTCTTTTTCTATTTTCAGCTTTGAAGATAAAGCAGGAATGGTGAGTCCACCTAGTACTTCCAGCATAGGCATCAAGTCCTAATTAATTTCTACAAGCAATTGATTGAGGTGTAGCTGAAATTACAGTTAGCTATTCCATCAGCATCTTCCTCCTCAAACCCAAGGATTCCAGTTCAGTGAGAACAGTTCCTGCTGTGGTCTTGTCTATGGAGAATAGCCACTGTGGAGCTGTTCAAGAATGTTGGTATTTTCCCTCAGAAATGTGCTTCACATAGACTTGAGGAAGAACTCTCTGGATCTCTTTAGAGAATCTAGAGCAGCGGTTTTCAACCTGTGGGTCATGACCTCTTTGGGGGTCAAATGTCTCTCTCACAGGGGTGTGTGTGTGTGTGTGTGTGTGTGTGTGTGTGTGTGTCCTAAAACCATTAGAAACTACAGATATACACAATATGATTCCTAACAGTAGCAAAATTACAGTTATGAAGTAGCAACAAAAATAATTTCATGGTTTATGGTTGTGTCAAGTTGGCAAAAACCCAAACCAACCAACCAACCAACCAACCAACCAAACAAACAAACAAACAAACAAACAAACAAACAAACAAAAATAGGGGAGTAAGTAAATGAGAGAGCAAGAGAGCAAGAGAGCAAGAGAGCAAGAGAGCAAGAGCAAGAGCATCACATCACTAACTACAACAGACGTTAGGAAATGCATAAATGCAGTCAAATAGCAAACACACACCCCATGATCAGCAGATGCAGTCCTAGCTAATCTAACATGTAGTTGCACATTCTTATTCGGCAATGTTTCCAGACCTACACCACAATTCAACTCCTAAAATATCCCCATACACATTCCTCAGTTTTCTCTTGAAATGAATTGTTTGGGTATCTTTTATATTGTATGAGTTATATTTTAATTTAATTTTTACGACTTGATTTGTAGTATAAGTTTAGAGATGAGGCAGATCTACCTGTTAGACTAGCTATGACTGCGTCTGTGGATCACAGGGTGTGTTTGTCGCTTGGCTGCTCTTCCTAGTGCCTGGTACAGTTGCTGATATGCTGTCTTGCTCACTTGCTACTTGTTTTTTGCCAGCTTGACACAATTTAGAGTCACCTGGGAAAAGTGTGCCTCAGTTAAGGAATTACCTTCTTCAGATGGGCCTGTAGGCAAATCTGTGGGGGGGTGTTCTTGATTAATGATTGATGTGCTCACTGTGGGCAGAGGCATCCCTGGGCTGGTCTGTAGAGAGCAGTTAGAGTATTCGCCATTACAAGATGGCACTGACTTCCGCTGTCGCTCTAAGGAAACTTATGGATAGCGCGGGGAGACTCACCCGAAGCGCTTGCGCATTAAGGGTGTACATGACTAATCACCGCCCACTCCCGGGGCACGCCAATCAGTGGAGGACACGCTGCCTCAGGGCTATATAAGCAGTGCCATTCTGGGGCTCGGGGTCTTCCTCTTTTCATCATCATCAGCTTCAATAAACGCTTTGCTGCAGAAGGATCCGTGTGTCCGCGTGGGTTCTTGCTGG
>CM052713.1:17812542-17893346 GCA_028551405.1 Uromys caudimaculatus
GAAGCGCTTGCGCATTAAGGGTGTACATGACTAATCACCGCCCACTCCCGGGGCACGCCAATCAGTGGAGGACACGCTGCCTCAGGGCTATATAAGCAGTGCCATTCTGGGGCTCGGGGTCTTCCTCTTTTCATCATCATCAGCTTCAATAAACGCTTTGCTGCAGAAGGATCCGTGTGTCCGCGTGGGTTCTTGCTGGCGAGACCAAATAGCGCGCGGGACACTGGTCGTCCTGGACTGTCTAAGAAAACAAGTTGACAAGCTGAACAAGCCATGAGAAGCAAGCCAATAAGCAGCAGCATTCCTCCATGATCTCTGTTTTAGCTCCTGCTTCCAGTTTCATGCCTTGTATTCTCTCAGTGTTGGACTACTATGTGTAAGCTGAAATAAACACTATCCTCTGTCTAGTTGCTTTTGGTCAGAGTGTTTTATCACAGCAGCAGAAAAGCAAACTAGAGCACACACACACACATACACACACATACACTCACATACACATATACACACATACACACACATACAAATATACATACATGAAACACATATATACACATACATCCATACACTCACACACATTTATACATGTACAAACATACATACACACAAACACATACACACACATGTACATACACTCACACATATTTATACATGTGCACACATTCACATACACAAACACATATACATACACACACACACACTCACACATATATATATATACTTATACACACTCACACACATACATATACTCACACATACATGCTCCATCTCCTTACTACTAATACCATTAGAAGCAGCTGGCTTCTAGATTTTTGCAGAACCAATAGTGTACTCTACTTTCCTATATTCTAGGCAGTGAAGAACTTGATTACTTCAACTCAAAAAGGCATCATGATGGCTTATTTATTGGGGCTGTTGTGTTGATAGAAGCAGATGAGCATGAAGCACAGCTGTTCTACCACTTCAGTATCTGATATAAAGAAGGATTAAAAAGTAGCACTATGAGACCAGTGATCTGGACTATAGCTATATATATCTTCCAAGACTGTGACAGGCTGCTGCATTGCATTACTAAGAAAGAGCCACGATAACCGTTAGTTTCTTTTAGATTTTGGATACAGCATGTTCCTTATTTGGGTCTACTGCTTGAATCCTACTGACCAAGTTAAAAAGGCTGCCACATTTGCATTGAGCCTGGACCAGGAGAAGGTTCTGTATGGCCCAGGAGTGAGCACTAGAATGTATCATGCTTTACCTGGATAGCTTTGCCTGTGTAGCTCAGTAGATTCAAGGGTGCTTGAGGTATCAGTGGCAAATAGAGATGTTGCATAGAGCCTTGGGACCATCCCTCTATGTGAATTCCTGGATAGACCTGAGGATTTTAAATAGGCATATTCCATATAGCTAGATAACTATTTTCCTTCAAGTAACAGTTTTTAGCTTGCTGTTGGACTCTGGTAGGGATTGAGCATTGGGCTTCATGCAGTCTAAGGTGCTGTGGATACTAGACACTATCTGACCCCTTTGACCATAAAGTTGGTCAAATGCGGCAGCATCCATCACCAGGGAGAGGAGGCATGTACAAGATCATGCTTGGAGACCCAGTGGTCACAAAATATTGCAAATATCTGGAGGGTTGTGGTCTGTATTCCTACGTCATGTTTTTTTCTCTTACAGTCTAAGGTATGACCCCACAGGGAAAGCCCGATGACCAATATCCTGAGTAGAAAAGCCTTACAGATGCTTCTGCAGCCTCACCCAAAAGTGGACACATATTGCAGTTATTTCTATGACCCCCTAAGGAATGGTACAAAGGAAATGTCTAGTGGGCAAATAAATAATTTCCATAATCTACCTCAGGACCACTTTCTGTTTTACGAATAATGAAATGTGAGGGTTAGAATAGTGATTTGACCCTATACAGGCAAGCATGCCTCAGAAAACCACCACAGCGTGATAGTTTCAGGCAAGACTCTTAATTCTTCCATTCTGCCTATATCATATTGTTACATAACACAAATCATTTCATTTGAAGCATTATTTGTCGTTGTTTTCTTTATTGAGACAATGTCTCATGTAGAAGCATAGACTGGTCTTCAGCTCGCTGTGTAGCCTGTGCTGAACTGGAATACATGACAATACTTCTCCTCAGCTTCCCAAATGCTGTGATCACAGGCATGTGATACCACATCAATGTAAAGAGGTGCATTTTAATAGATGTAAAAACACTTAGACCTCATCAGACAAGTAGGGGGCAATGCTCTAGGCTGGGATTATCGTTGTAACTGCCCAAACAACGTGCAAAATTGGCCCTCCACCAAAGTATTAGCTGTCTCTTCCATGGGCAGGAAGTTAGGTAATTAAGAGGCTTCCATCACAAGAGAAGGCAACAAGTTCACATCACCTAATACTGTGGAGAATGCCTCTCATTACAATGTTCTCTTGGGCTACACCATGCCTGCCCCAGTTAGATACCACTTTGTGTGCATTCTGTTCCCTTCTTCAGGGTTCTCCTGGAAAGGACACTTCCATTCTTCCTCTCCACAGTCGTTGCAATACTTTATGAAGTATTCCCATCTGGCAATGCATTAGGATCTTTTCACTGCATATGCCAATGAATTCTCAATTAACCTTCTCATACGTATAATGTGAATGCCGTCTCGATGGCCTGGAGATGAGAGAGTAAAGCACCAAAGCCAAAATAAAAGCAAACAAACTAGCAAAAACTTGACAATGAAGGTATGGGACTTGGAAGAAGAGATTGCTTAAATTAGAACGTAATTAGATACAGCATGTAGCTATAAGTAATCTGAGAATTATAAAGTCAAACTTTTTAGTTTTCAAAGGTCCTTCGAAATTAAACACTAAAGCAAAACACTAAACAAACTAGTTTAGAAAAAACACTAAAGCAAAGTAAGATCCGTGGCTGTTCTAGAGAAACTACAGCCTGACTTAATGCTAAAGATAACTCTTAAACTATTCTTGCCCCATAGATGGTGCACACCTACATTTGTTCACATCAGATATCCAGGAAATGTACTTTCTGATATTGATTTGTGGATATTTTGTTAGCAAGGTCTTTCCATAGCCCACGCCTGAGAAGTGCAGGACAGAGAGACAGCCAACAGGTAAGAGTCAGGGATCCTGGCCTTGGAGGGTTGCAGGCTTGGGTCAGGGGTGGCCAGGATAGAATATAGGTTTTAGTAAGGAATAATTCAGGAATATCAGAGGAGAGAGTGTGTTAGTCACGTAGAGGTTTGGGAGTGGTCCAACCATTGAGCTGATTAAGGCATGTTAAATATAAAGCTGCATGTATGCGTCTTTCATTCAGGAATCCAGAACATTGGGGTGGGAAGTGAGAAACTCCCGCAACTGCCACCAGGCAACATGAGGAGCATTAATTACCTACTGCAACAACTCTTGGAGGGAATCACAATTGATATGGCCACTGGAAATCACTATGAAAAAACTTAAAAAAAAACTTAAAAAAAAAAAAACAACCTAAAACCAAAAAACCAAAAAACCTAAAAGTACATGTACCCTATGACTACTCCAGCTATACCAATCCTTGGCGTTTGCCCAGAGTACTCTGCATTCTACTCCACAGATGCTTGCAAAGTAATGTCCATAACCACTCTATTCACAACTAAACCACCTAAATCAGCAGATGAATGGACAACGAAAATGTGGCTTGTCTTTCTGAGTCTTGGTCCATCCGTTTATCTGACATTTTCATTTTCTTTACAGCTGAGTAGTGTTCCCTGGTTCTAGAGAAGCTACAGAGGGAAGGAGATAATTAATCATTTTAATCCAGCTGCATCGCTGAAGAATCATGATAAGGATCAACCCAGCAAGATATGGATAAAAGTGTAAAACAGAGACACCCACATGTCGGTGGCAACCAAGAGCTGTCTAGTGGGACTTCAGACTTAGTCAACAAAAGGGAAATGATGCCTGGTACTGGAAAGCAAGCCAGCTTCCCAGGGCTAGCAAATTACAGACGTTAGAAAAGAATCTACTTCCTCCACTTTGTAAGAGCGGCATGATTCCTTCCTACGTTCTAAATCTGATCCTTGTACTCACAGATAGGCGTTGCTACCACCTCTTATCAAAGACGACTCAAGACAACTACAAGTAGAGTATGCAGAGATCCACAGTTTGGGGGGAGCCTAGCCTCAGTGGACGCATCTGTATCACAACTTATGCAAATATAGCTCAGGAAACAGGGTGGAAGAGGTGACATTAAAATTGTAGGATCCAGAACGCCAGGATATGAAGTAGTCTCTCAGAAATGGCTGCATAAACAAGGCTAGAGGAATACAAATAAAAAAGACATGGTTACATGGAAGGGGGAAGGTTTGGAGGCTTCCACTCCTAGACAAAGAACTATTGGCAACTAATGACTCTTGGGAGGAGAATTAGCCTCTCCTGGGAATGAACCCTTTATTGGTATTCCAGTGCAGAGGGGTCAGCCTTGCCACTACATACACACAAACAACAAAAACAGACTCAGCAGATTTTTTACTTAATATATTTCTCTCTCTCTCTCTCTCTCTCTCTCTCTCTCTCTCTCTCTCTGTGTGTGTGTGTGTGTGTGTGTGTGTGTCTAAAACAATAATACTTAAAGAAAATGAGGCTATCAACTTGAGATTAGGGGAAAGGGAGTTGGAAGATGTTGAGGTTTTTGTAATGCTAAGTGTGGACCCCCCAAGACCTGGAGTCTGCACACAGGCCCTGGGAACCTGCCCTCAAATTAATTCTGATTGGTGAATAAAGGTGCTGACAGCCAATAGCTGGATTGGATTGGGGTTTTGCACACTTGGAGAGAGAGGACTATGAGGAGGGAGGAGAAGGAAGCCATTATGGAAAAAGGAGAAGGAGGTGGAGAAGAAGGAGGTGGAGGAGGAGGAGGTGGAGAAGGAGAAGGGGGAGGAGGAGGGAGAGGAGGAGGGGGAGGAGGAGGGGGAGGAGGAGGAGGGGAGGAGGGGGAGGAGGAGGGGGAGGAGGAGGAGGAGGAGAAGGAGGTGGAGGAGGAGGAGGAGGAGGGGAAGGAGGAGGAGAAGGAGGGGGGAGGAGGAGGGGGGAGGAGGAGGGGGAGGAGGAGGAGGAGGAGGGGGAGGAGGAGGGGGAGGAGGAGGAGGTGGAGGAGGAGGAGAATTTCCATGGGATAGCTGAGTCATAAATATATGGCCATGTGGGATGGTTAATTGGAATTAAGAGCAGCTGAGATGGAACAGTATGTAATAACTTGAGTTTATTGATAGCAAAGTAGATTCCAACAGCATGGAGGGTAGGCAGCTGCCCAACTCTTGTGCTGTGTAGGGCATATTAAAATTATAAAGGCTGCTCAGGGACCCAATACTAGGATGTGAAGGGAAATGGTCGATACTGGTATCCATATGGATTACTGCCAATAAACTTCTGAGACGTCCTCATTAGGGAAGCCTGCTGAACATGCTGGTGTCTTGTATCCAGTGGACATTTCAACTTTAAGGACAGTATGATGTTACATCTAATCACAATGGACTCAAATCTAGAAAAAGATGCACTTTGAAGATCATCTTTTTCCTGGAAGTGCATAGTGAGGGGAGACACAGAACTGAGGCTACATGTAGAACTTTGGTTCTAAACCTGTGGTTTGCAATCCCCCTTGGGGTGAATGTTCCTTTCACAAGGGGTTGTCTATGACAATCTGCATATCATATATTTACATTACAATTCATAACAGCAGCGAAATTACAATTTTGAAGTAGCAACAAAAATAATTGTATGGTTGAATCATCACAACATGAGAAACTGTAGTAAAGGATTGTAGCATTAGGAAGGTTAAAAACCACTGCTGAACATAAGCTTCTTATCCGCCATAGTGGGGACAATTGCTGCTCATCTCAGCCCATGCATTGTGTAAAAAGTGTCTTCTTATTTTTTTGCTTGTGCTACTCAAATGAAATACTTGTGTTTGTTCCATGTCCCACTTAAATTTTTTTTTCTTTCAGAAACCTAAGAGACAAGACTGTTGCTGCAGTCATGGCCACTATTATACCAGTGAGCATGACTTTCCAAGCCAGGTGTCATTGAAGCTCACAGGGTTCACAGTTGCGTAAAATAGGTGATGACTTTTCTCTTCCCGTTGTGGCCATAGCACCTTCCAGCACTTATGAAAGCTAGCCAGTAGGTATGATGCTTCCAAAATGAGCATCAGCTTGATTTTTCCATGTTCTATGACTCAAGTATATGATATTTTCAGCAATGTGGTCTTTCTCTCAAGTTATGAAGAGAGTAACTTCAAGAGCATTAACAATTGTAACTTTTGGGGACTATGGGAACTTCTCGGACCAACAACTCCTAATGAGGTGACCCATTCCTGATACTGAGCCTTTTGTTTTATAGATGGTAGTGTCTAGGAGGCATTGTTCCCTCGTTATAAGGTAGCTTCATTTAAACTCTTTTTATATATGTTTATACATAGATATTTTAGGAAGCTTCTCCAGCGGTAGTTTCCATATGACTTTTTTCAAAGGCCTCTAGTGTTTGTCATTCTTTGCCATACTCACTTCTCTTCCAAGTCCTGTCTTCACTCCACGTTTTCTGCTCCATTATTTACCATTCCCACTTTATGACATACTCTGTAATCTGTCTTTTCTCCTTTGAAAGCCCCTCTCATGGTTCCCTAATAATTTTCCACTATGATCAAGTGTTCTTCATTCAAGAGATGCAGAGATGGCTTAATGTGAGGAATCAATAAATGTGATCCACCACAGAAATAGGCACAAGAATAGAAAGTACAACACCACCCTTAGAAGGAGAAAGAGCTTTTGACAAAATTCAAGATATTTCCATGATAAAAGTCCCAGAGAAGCTAGAGGTGGAGGGGGCATATCTCAGCACAATAAAAAAATATACAAGCCCACAGTCAACATTATGCTAAATGAAGAACAGCTTAAAGTATTTCCACCAAAATCAAGAATAAGACAATGATGTCTACTCTCTTAATTTTTGTTCAACACAGGGCTTGAAATCTTAGGTAGAGAACTAAAATTAAAGGACACTAACAGATGGGGAGAATTCAAAGTATTTTTATAGTTGGATAATCTGATTCAGTACATGAAAGATCCTAAAGACTCCTACAGAAACTTCTGTGACTGATAAAACACATTCAGTAAAATAACAGGGTACAAGTTTAACACAAAGATGCAGTAGCCTTCCCCACATACCAACAAAAATGCACACCAAGAATGAAATCAGAAAATAATCCATTTATATCAGCTCCCCAAAATTATCTTGAAATGAAGGAAATTGAAATCTGCATTAACCAAGGAA
The DNA here is from genome assembly GCA_028551405.1 of Uromys caudimaculatus. Lineage (NCBI taxonomy): Eukaryota > Metazoa > Chordata > Mammalia > Rodentia > Muridae > Uromys > Uromys caudimaculatus. The sequence goes on from CM052713.1 coordinate 17,819,860, forward strand.
GTGAATTACTGATACAGTGAAAACTCTAAGACACCAAAGAAAGAAATTGAAGAAGATACCATAAGACAGAGAGACCAATTATATCACGGACTGGTAGCATTAATACTGTGAAAATGGCCACCATTTTCAAAAGCAATCTACTAGTCTAATGCAATTTCCAACAAAATTCCAATGCATTTTTTCCCCACAGGAAATGAAAACAATCTTAAATTTTATATAGAAGTACAAAACACCCTAAAGAGCCAAAACAATACCCAATGAAAAAAATAATGCTGAAGGTATTACTGGTCCTGATTTCAAGTTGTACCACAGAGCTACATCAATCCAAACTGTGTGCAACGGCATCAAAACAGACACAATGATCAGTGGAACCGAACCGAGGACTCACATGTAAGCCTGCATTCCTCCAGTCACTTGATTTTTGAAAGAGAGGCCAAAAGGATACATTGGGGAAAAGGTAGCATTTCACTAAATGCTTCTGTTCAAACTAGAAAACTACCTTTACAAGAGTTCAACTAGATCTTTATCTCTCACCCTGAATAAAACTTAACTTCAAAAGATCAAGGAAGAACCATAAAACAAGACCTGATATCCTGAATCTGATAGAGAAGGTGGAAAATATACTTCAACTTACAGGTGCAGGAAAGAACTTTCTGAACAGAGCTCTGGTATTTCAGTCATTAAGACCATCAATTGATAGATGGACCTCATGAATGTAAGAAATTCCTGTATAGCAAGGGACAATATCATTAGACTAAAAGATAGTCTTCAGAATGGGAAAATTCTTTACCTACTATAAATCCAACAGAGGGTTAGTGTCTATAATATACAAAGAACTAATACAACTAAACATCCAGTAAACAACAACAAAAACAACAACAACAACAACTTCCCAACCGAGTTAAAAAAAAAATAGGGCATAAACTAATCAGGGTTCTCAAATGCTGAAACATAATTGTTAAGAACATTTAAAAAAATTCAACATCTTTAGTCACATCAGGTAAATGTGAATGAAAACTCCCTTGAGATTTTATGTTAAACCAGTGAGACAAAATAACATAAAACAAGTAACAAATTCTGGCATGGACGTAGTGAAAAAGAAGCACTTATTTGCTTTTGTGGAAATGCAAATTGGTACTACCTCTAGAAAGATCAGTGTTGAGTTTTCTGGAAAAGCTAGAGACAGATCTACCACAGGATACAGCGGTGGCACTCCTGGGCATACACCCCAGGGACTCTATCTGTCTATGGAGATACTCATCCTTGTTCATTGCTGCTCTATTCCCAGTAGGCAGGGTATGGAAACAACCTTGCTGTCCGTCAATGAATGGATAGATGATGAAAATGAGCTGTGTTTACACTACACAACATTCTTCAGCTGTTAAAAACACGAAATCATGACGTTTGCAAGTAACTGGATGGACATGGGAATGATAAATCTGAAGGGGGCAAACCGACCCAGAAAGACAAACATAGCATGCTCCTTCTCATATGTGGAGACTTGCTTCATATTTTTAGATACATGAGAATAAATTGCAATAGAACTTTTTGGGGTACCAGAAGCATCCAAAGTTTTTCATTCTGTGTTGTCCGACACAGGGACTAGTAGTCATGAAATATGGCAGGTTTAGACATATGAATTAAAATTATTATGTGGTAATTGATTTAAACAGATAAACCTGCATATGTCTAGAGGCCATCTGAATGAGAAGAACAGGTAATGAAGGAAAGAGGTGATAATGGGATTCTGAATGGCAGCAACACAGAGGAACTGATAACATCTCTGACCCTTTCGCAGAATGGTTAAGAAAATACAAACATTTTTGAATTGCATGTTTTTGCTATATTTCATCCCATATTTAAGAAAACCAAGTATTAAGAAGAAGTTGTGTTGAAAGCCCACAACTTCTCAACCCCAATCTGTCTTTCAGCTTAAAATGTCATTTTAAAAGTTATTTTCTTATTCTTTTGATTACTTTAATAGCTGAAGTGTGATACTATTTCTATGCCTGCATTCATTCATATGAGATGTCATTTATTGATTTCTTCCCCGAGAGAATGACCTAGTTTGTGTATCTTACATTTCCACCCCTTTCTGTTTTCATTTCCATGTTTGTTTGCATTCATTATAATGATAGAGTATACTTTTATTTCTACTTTTTTATCAACGTTATTTGTTATCATTTCCCTCACTATGGAGATACATACCAGGGAGATTAAGCTAGATTTTCTCTTGTAGTGATTATTTTTCCCTTTTCCTTAAACATGTCTTTACTCTTATTATAACCAGACTGTAAAGTGCTCCTTTGTTGTTGAAGTTATGGTGTTTCCAGCTCTTATTAGTGTCTCTAAGCTTACACCTGCCTGTGGAAGGAGGCAGACGAGTCTGGAATCTACTCATTTGCTGTAAGTTTTATTATTATTATTATTATTATTATTATTATTATTATTATTATTGTAATTTTGGTACAAACATAATATCCTCTTGCCTATGTGAAATTTGCCGTGTTTCCAAGATTTAAAACACATTTTGTCTTACCGTCGACCCAAAGACTCATGGTACAATACCTCTCTCTTTTCTCAGTTGAAGGAAGCAGGGTGCTGAGAAATAAGCTAAAGTGACCAAGGTCATATAAGGGAGGTGTTGGAAAGTTGAGTCACTTCTATGTTATGATGACAAATTCCACAGATATGGTTTCAGTACGATCTTCTTAACCATTCAGCTCTGCAAAAATGCCATGGGTTAGGTTTCTTGTTTCATATTTACAATCCACACTGTGTGTTGCGGCAAAGAAATTTGAAGCTTGTGTGCTGTGACCACAGTTTCTTTCAAGGAACTCTAAAAATGCCTCCAAGGCATTAGGGTGCTTCATGAACCAAAGCTGACAAATGCTTTGCTACGGGTAAGAAACTATCTGACATTAAGCTAACATTTACCGAGCACTTATGTGCTGGCATCTGAGCTAGGATATTTTCTATGCATTATCTTGTTTTTATCCTTCCAACAAATCTCTAAATATAATTAAATAGCTCAAGTTTCAATAATTCGTCACTACAATTGGGCTATGTCTCTAAAATCAGAGAGAATAATTTGAGCATAAAACACATTCATAGTTAAAATGAATTTGGTAAAAAGTAAAATGAGATTATGTAGGTAGTTTGGGTTTGGGGGGCACAGGCAATATACAAACATATCTCAGTGAACAATAGGCATGTGTTTAAGCTGTGCTCTTGAAACCAGCAGTTAAATTCAACCAAGTGGATTGATGTTAGGGAATGTTGTTACTGGATAAATATGAAAAGATTTCCCATGCTTTCCAAAATCACCAAGCTCCAAGGAAGAGGGTTAGAGCAGCTAAGTGTGGGCTCCAGCGACATCCAGCTCACCTGGAAGCTTCCTGCCGTTCCCAGACACCAAGGTCTGGGCTCAAGACACTAGACGTCCCTAGGATCAGTGTGAATTCATCACAATGGCATTTCAGGAAAAGGGGACCCTACATTCCAAGAAGCTTTTTAGGAAAAATATTTTGAATTCAAACTAAAGGACAAAAGTGAATAGTTTCAAATGACAAAATTAATCTTAACCAATTGCACATAATATAAACCTGATAAAAATGACACAACATCAGAATTCCAGAAAAAAATAACACAAATCCTTAATTATTTAACATAGCCCCCAATGCTTCAAACATACTCACTTTCGACTATTGAATGGATAATCTTATATTTGTATGATAATATTTTTAAAAATAGAATTATCTTTCAAAATAAATTTTTCCAGTTTTTAAAAGAAAGATGTATTTAACAAGTTTCATGTAGTACAATACATCTAAATGGAATTCACAATACAAGGTAAGATTTAAACCCAAGCCTCTGAATTCCGTATAAACAACAAGACCAAACTCCTAAAGTATTGGTGTCACATCTCAAAATTGCCCTGGATCTTTAAAAAAAAAAAGTGAAAGTGTACACTCATATATCTTACAAGATACTAAACCAAAAAGCTAGAATTAACAAACATGCCAAATGTTGTCATTTTGAATCATAGACACAGCTCCTATATTTGATTTTTACAGAAAAAGCATGTTTCTCAATATGCATCTCACATTTTCAAAGTATTGTGGTAGAAAAGCAACATTTAACGTAAGTGAAATAGCTTGAAACTGAAATATGCTTACTGCTTAAGTACACTCCTACAGCATAACTAACTTGAGGAAAGCTGAAAGCGGAGATAACCGTACTGAACTTATTATGTCCTGGATGAGTATGTTCAGGGTTCAAAATTGCTGAGCTTAAAGTGTGAGACAATCCTAACTTTCACTTTACAGTAAGCACGAATCTCAAACTTGTGATGCGAAACTGTTCAACTTAAATTTGGTTCTTTGTTTAAAAGAAGCAGAAAGAAGAAAGAAAGAGACACACTGACCAATAGTGATCAGAAGCAACTGTATTTCCCATTTACCAACCATACAGGGTACGCTGGGCATCCTCCCTACTCTGTCCAGTTCCTATTAATGCCACCTTTATTCCTGTAGATGCTGTTGGATGCTCCATCTCTTCCTAAGTAAGGCTTGACTTATAGTCACTAGAGTTTTCCTGAAGAACTTAGTCATATCCACTCATACTGCTCTGACCACCATAACCACCTCCTTAGCCACTACTCAGCTGCTGGCTGGCTGGACCTCTATAACTAGACTGGTTGGATGAATCCATCCCTCCTAACACCTGGCTACCATAAGCACCACTGCTTGTCCCTTCTGTAGACTTCAAGAAGAGCTCTACACAGCTATGATCATAAGCTCTTCCACTTGTCCCTGCGGTAAAACTCAAGAAGCGCTCCACATATCTGTGCTGCATAGTTGCTTGATCTTTTTTGCCATGGCTGCCATAGCATCTTCATGAGTAGCAAACTCAACTTCTGCCTCACCAGTAACTCTGCTATCAGATCTGATTTCAATGTGTACTGTCATGGGATTAAGAGGTGAGAAAAGAATAGTAAATATCACTCTCGGTTGCTCTGTGTGGCAACCCAGTCATGCATACACAGTGCCCTGTGGTGCTCTGGACACTGGAGCCACCATCTCCATATCTATGATTACACACACATTCCTGAGAAAGAGTAGCTTAGGTTTTTTCCAAATCTATTAGATTCAAAACCATACCTGTTATTATAACCTCCATAGTCATCATAGTCACCATAGGCACCCACCTCATTCTTTCAAACCCAGGTCCTCTGCCGATGTTACTATACCCTCTTCCAGCCCCTTTCCTTTTTTTCCTTTGGGGTCTTTTGGCTATCTCCTGTGAAGCAAACTGCATAAACGCCTCTCCTGTGCTCCACCCCTGAAAGTCCACTGGTGGTGTCATCCTATTTGACACAATTTCCAACCCAGAAAATAACTGAACAAGTTATTCCTTGTTACAGCCAAATAGAAGTCCTCTGAACTGTACAAACCTATTGTTTGCAGTATCAGGACTATTTGGACCTGTATGCTTTAACACCCAAACCATTCCAACACTGTTGGATTTGAATATGTCAGCATATCTGTATCCCATGGTTTCTCTGTCTTTCCTTACAGCCAGTTTCACTTCATCTTCAGATTCAAGTTGTACAAATGCTTCACTACTCGGTCTGCCTTCTCTGGTTTAGATGGAATGAACACCTGATATGCCATTTTGGATTTTGCAATCAGAGAAGAAACGTATCTCTTCCTCTGCTGAGCAGGACCAGAGTAGGCCCCTGACCTTCCCCAGGAACCCCTCCCTGCCTTCTGTGCTCAGCATCATGGTGACTGACAGGCTCTTGGGGACAATCTTGGCTCAATACAATTTCAGTGTGACCTTTGACCCTGGTAGAGCTCCTTCCAGGAATCTGGACAACAGATACTTTAAAAAATACTTTAAAATGTTTGCTGCAGCACTCCAGTGAGACTGGGATGGGGTGTTCTTCCTTCCTCCCTTAAACAGCTATAGAGAGACAATAGACAATGACCAGAATACTTCTCAAGTAAGTTTCTTTTTATTTTGTGGAGAAAGCATGTATTCCATGGTGCATGTGTGAAGGCCAGAGAACAGTTTTGTGGAGTTGGGTCTTTCCTTTCACCTTAATGTGGAATCTGGGATTGAGCTCAGCGCTTTAGCTGTGAGGTAAAAGCCCTATTCACCGAACCATCTCTGTTGCCCTACAATACCATTTTCTATGAAGTTAAAACAATGTTTTCTTAGTTAACTGAAATGCATTTTTGTAGAATTTTCATTGATAGTTCAGGTACGTTTCACTCACTTCATAATTTATTAATGGCAAGCTTTTTTGTACATTTTACAAAATTCCCTTTGAACTCAAGAAAACATAAAATTTCCTTGGCATACACTATTTACATTTTGAAAGAATTTTCACAGGCTAGCGCCTGATTTTATTTATTTTCAGCCTTGTGTTCCTCTCACTCCCTTCTCTGCACCATGCCTTGGGCACATTTCTTTCTCTATAGTGTCCAAGCTTTGGTCCTGCCCTGCCTTTGAAATTCAGCACTAGTTGGTGGTAGAAATATTTTTGGAGGTGGTCTTTGTTTGGTTTCAGATCCCTGTATAAGAGATTGAGAGGCATATTTCACATATCAAAGCAGACCTGGCCTCCAGGTTCTCCCAGCATCCCTTAGTCCCTACCTGGTATACCTTGCCTCCAACCCTGAACTGTCAAGCCCAGGGGCTGGACTGCCCTTCCCCCAGAGGCTCCTCCCTACATGATCCAGACATTTTTGTTTCTCTTTCTCTTTCCACTTCTCCTCTTCTCCCTCTCAGTGGCATGACCCCTTCTTTGTTTTTCTCTCCCTCTCCTACCACTCCTTTCCTCATGGTGACTTCCTTGGCCATGGTTGATCCTTGGGTCCAATGAACTCACCCTAGAGCAGCTTCCCAGTAAACTTGTTTTTAATATATTCTAATCTGGCTTGCATTGTCTCATGTCACCTGCAGTGGAGAAATAATTTACCAGTCTAAAGTCGGGGAATCAATTGGTTTACTCTTCACCAAAGTGACTGGTAGCCATGTTATTTTGCTTTACCTAACTCTGACCAAATGTGAACCCACCAAATTGTCCTGCACCACTCCCGCACGTGTTATCAGCAGCTGAAAGAAAGATTAAGGGAGGGGAGGCCTCCTGGGAAAGATCCACAGTTTAAACCGATAGCTGTTAAAGTATCTTATGATTTAAAATTTAAGAAAAGGGATGGTATCCATGTGGATAGACTGTTACATTCTCTGTGAGGGTCCCAGAAGGACCCTTGAGGGGACATCTTCTGGAACTTTTATTATCATTCCAGTAAAATCCACTGAGTACAGGAAGGACTAATAAATTTAGAGTGGAAGACAGTAATTCTAGTCCAGACATTCCCTTTAACTTGTTATGTCAGCCTTTGGCAAGTTAGTTACCTTCTGACCCTTGGTTATTACTTTAAAAAATGTTTTGAAAAGATAACCCCAAAGGGCTTCTACCTCTGACACTGAGTTCCATTACAGTAGTGGCCACAATTCCAAATTCTCCCCCAGATCAGGGCCTCCTGTTTGCACCAGCTTGGCACACAGCCATTTGCATTCTGTTTTGGGAGTAGCCCTTTAAGAATGTAGTCAAATAGCAATTTTAAGGTAGACTAGAATAGTCTTCCTATGGCATTTTGTCCCTTTGGCATCCTAATGACCTCCTTGGGTGTCTCTAAATGATTGACGAGGAACTTAACTTCCATGGTGATCACGCCCGCGGTGCCCAGCAGCTGGAGAGCTTAACCCAAACCTGACACAGCTTCCTATGTTGGGCTGGGCATCCACTTAACCAAAGCATTCAAAAACAAGACTTGACAGCTATGCACTTTAGGTCCTGGAAGGGATTCCAGAATAGAGAGGGCAAGAGCCTGATGAAAACACTCATCGTGACTCTTATTTTTTCCATGAGTTGAGGTCTCAAGAAAAACGTCCTAACCAAGAAGGAATATTAACAGTGAAGGAGTCACTGGGATCTTGAACGCTAGATGAAATATTTCTCAGTGGGCAGTGCTACACACTATTAATTGCCAATGCTACTAATTGTAGACTTCCTATAGACATCTCATGTCTTGCCTGGCCCACGGGGCTAAGCCTGCTGTATTTTCTCCATTTTCACAGGCATCCCTTAGACAGCCATCAACTTTGTCTGTTCCTGACTTTGTTCAGCCTCATTCCGCTTTTGCAGGTCTGTCTGTGTCTGACCAAGATCCCTTTGCTTGAATGGAGTGCCGTCACTAAGAGGTAACTGATGTTCACAGCTGCGTGGCTGGATTCAGGCATAGAGTACATTCTAAAATAGAACTCGGCCACAGAGGGCATGGAAACCTGCCCTGTTCACTGCTGCCAGGGAATGCAGCTCTGAAGCTTGGGTTTTTCACGCCTCAAACTCATTAAACTCCCAGCCTGAATTTCACAGATCAAATCCCTCCAGAGTTTTTGGCTTCCTTCCTTCAAACCCAAGGCCCTCCTTTTCCTGAGGTGGCTTAATCAGTCCTTTACCAATTTGTTATTGACATTACTGTTCATCCAGATTCCTCCAAGTGCCAAGGTTGGGGCAGTGGGGAGCAAGCAATATGTCCTTCTGGAAGGATGAGTGCTCTATTAGAGTTACTGTGTTATTAATATGTGAAGTTCAGTGGATCCTGGAAATCGTATAGTCTATTAGGGTGGTCATACAGTGTGGGTTAAAAAAAAGGGCCAAAGTTTACACAGTAGTCTGGGTCATAGGCAAGAAATTGGAAACTGACTCCATAACTTGTATTTATTTCTTTGAAGTAATGATTCTTTTCTTTTTATTGGTTATTTTTTATTTACATTTCAAATGTTATTTCCCTTCCTGGTTTCCCCTCCGCAAACCTTCTACCCCATTCTCCCTCTCCTGCTTCTACGAGGGTGCTCCCTCGCCCGCCCACTCCAGCCTCACTGCCCTAGCATTCCCCTACACTGGGACATTGAGCCTTCACAGAACTGAGGGCCTCCCCTCCCATTGATAGTGATTCTTCACTTCAAATCATTTGTGCCAATATTTAGATGCTGTAGGAATGGACACCTAGTATAACCATTTAGCCAGTTGCCTCTGTTTTTAATTGATTTTTAGAGTAGCTCTTGGTCCAAATGATAAAGAAATGATTCTCCAACCTTAATATATTTGTTTGTTATCCAGATCTCCATGTACAAACATCAGAGTTCATAATTAGATACATAGATGCATGAATATGTGAACAGATGTTATCTCTGGTAGAGTGAGGGAAGAAACTGGAGAATACTTTGGTTTAGGTAGCGTTTCGGTACAACAAAAGGTATAGCAACTCTCCGTCCATTATTTCTATGCTAGTGAGCCCGGAATATGGAAAACTAGGATTCTTATTTTTCAAGTATGGTGTTGTGGATTGAAGGAAGAGGAGTGGGTGGCTAATATAAGACTGAGTGGTCCATGTAAGTGTTTAAGCAAGGTAGCAATCAATTGGCTCTAAAGGATGGGAAATAATTTTCCATGCACAGAATGGATACTACTCATCCAAACAGAAAGAGAAGAGTGTACCTCTCATGGAAGGGAAGAGGGAACTGACAGTGTTGGCTGCTCACTGATACTATACTGTTTGGCTAGTGACAGAGAACAATGCCAAACTCTTATCTGAATGGCACGATTCTCAACCTGTGACTACATTTCTTCGTGTGAATTTCCCTATAAGGAGAAAATGCAAACAGGAGTCTCAGATTCGAGAATGTCTGTTCTTCCTCCATTTTATCATAACTTTCTCTCTCCCTCTCCCTCTCCCTCTCCTTCTCCCTCTCCCTCTCCCTCTCCCTCTCCCTCTCCCTCTCCCTCTCCCTCTCCCTCTCCCTCTCCCTCTCCCTCTCCCTCTTCCTCCCCCTCCCCCTCCCCTCTCCCTCCCTCTCTCCCTCCCTCCGTCCCTCCCTCTCTCTCTCTCTGGGACTCTGAGCCTCCATGTATGTATATGCCTCATCCAAAGTGCATGGGGAAGATACGGTGACGTAATGCCTACACAGGTCTTAGTTTTCCAGAAGTGGGTGGTTGGAAACAAGTCCAACTCATCTGGACAAGCAGCCAATGAGCCATCTCCCCAGGCCCTAGGTGGCAGGGACTTGAAGATGGTCATAGCAGTTGACTAGCAAGATTGCATATGTAGTTTGTGTTTCTATATTGACCAAGTCATTTAGTTACATGAAAAGGAATCAATTATTCTGTTTGGTGGATGTCGTGGGACACGGAACTTAAACTATGCCAGTCCTGGCTGACCCAAGACAGCTTGTCATCCTTTCTGTGCGGTCACAGTGGAGATTCTGTAGGAAGCACCTCTAGGATTAAATCTTATTTTTGCTATTACTGTGTCTATAACCTTGAACAAGTTACCATTAAGCTCAGTTTCTGCATTTGTATTTTAAAGATGGTCATAACCGTAGTAGTTGTAACTGTGTTCTAAATTTTTAGGGTATTAAATACGTTATTGTAGCTAGTATTAACTATTGCTGCTAGTAGAATATACCCCACTTTCCTTCTCTTCATGTACCTAACTCCAACTCCCATAACCAATCACGTTTCCAACGTTTTGTTAGAAAGGGCCGTGCTGATTTTCTACTTAAGTGCTTATATACTCTCTTCACAGGATTTAAGATGAAATAGGACTGTCTTTCTTCCACTTGGTACCCTATGCTTGTCCTGACCTTGCATTTTTTAAATTTTTATTATTTTTTGGATTCCATGCAAACCTGCAATTGAATTTTTTGAGAAAGAACAAAGTTTGTAATGATTCTTATCAACGTTATTATTAATCAACTTGGTATGAGTTGGAGGTACATGGGAAGAGGAAATACCAGGTTGGACTTTAGGCAAATCAGGGGAGGGGCGCATCATTTTGATTAATGAATGACGTGAGAGGCCCAGCCCACTCTGGGAGGTGCCAATCTTAGCAGGTAGTCAGGGTTGTATAGATATAAAAAAAAGCAAAACAAGCAAAAACAAGAACAAATTCAAAATGTAACAAGAATAACAAAAGCAATCTTAGCAAGGCAAAACCATCATTCCTCTGTTTCTACTTAAGTTCCTGCTTCTAAAACTTCCTTCCCCAACTTCCTGAAATGACTGACCATGAAGCAGAAGTTTAAGATGAAATAAACCCTTTCTTCCCACACTGTTTTGGTCATGGTGTGTTATCTCAGTGATACAGAAGCAAGTTAAGGCAGTCTTAGCCCTTGGATCCCTTCCACCTCTCCTGTACAGGGCAGTGTATAAAGTAAACTCTGAGTTCTGTCCCAGGCACAGCCCTGCATACTGCTCAGTGCCTTTCCCTCTCCTGCTCTTGATTTCTAATCCTTTAAACGAAGATGGAGGGAGCCATGCTCCTAAGGTCTTTTGAATGAGGGGCAGCTCATCCACAACTGTATGCATTTTATTCTTTTCTGTTTTTGTTTTTGTTTTTCCCCCCTCTCCAGCTCAGGAAATAGAGGAGAGTGACTGAAGCAGCTCTTCATGTATCTAAATCTGTCCTACACTAAAGCTCAAAGTTCTGAAGTTTCACACAAAGGGTAGTTTAGGCTATGCCTTCTCTAATTATGGCCCATTAAGGCCCCAGATCCCTCCTGTCTGCTGAATGCTATTTAAAATTCTCCCTGGCAGAGCCTTAGCCAAGGACGCAAGCTACTGCACTCGCTCAGTTCTGTTGATGTTTATGTTGAGAAAGCAGATAATCCTCCCCGCAGTGACATGCTGATTGAAGCAAGTAAAAACCGAATAGGGTTTTAGAATTCTAATTGCTGACAGATTCATAATGGCCTGTGAGGCCTGGTGTCTGCTTGGCTGGCCCTGTTGCTCAGAGCAAAGTGTGAAGTCAAAGAGTATATTGTTCCTAGTATGAAATTTCTCAGCTCCAGAGTGATGCCTTTCTGAATGGAGGCATGGATGGGGGGATGGGGTGAAAGCATCCACAACGCTTAAAAGTTGGAGGGACAGGGCAGTCAAGAAATGGGGAGAAAATCTAGGATAAGACAGCTGAGATATTACCAGGGAGGGTTGGTCTATGTTATAGGGGACCCCCATACTCAACCTCTCTGACTCATCTGTTAGTAGGTATATAAGACCAATATTGTTTATAATTTTGTGTTTCTCTGGTTTTCTGTATCTTTTTGGAAAGCATACTACACTGTCCCACAAAGCCAGAGTACTTTTGGGCCACCAACACACTGGCAGCAAGCACAAGCACACGTATGGAGTGATAAAAAACAGTTCATGAGAATTCATAAACACAAGTACCATACTAGCTGTTGATGGCTCACTAAAGATGAGTGTGAGCCTAGAATATGGGAACGCTATTCCCACTGAACGGTATAATTGTGTTTCTTATGCAATTTTCAAACTAACTATGATAAGATAGGAGCAGTTTTAAATTCCAGATGGTAGCAAACAGGCTTTAGGACAACCAGCTTCTGTACTTCTAGTTTTCTAAATTTAAAACTGACGTAGACTGTTACTGCCCCTCCTCAAACCCTGGGATTTTTGTGGCTTTGTTCTTTTCATTCATAAGAAGTGTAACGAGGTGACATTGAAGTTTCCTTAATGCTCCAGTCTATTTCTGGTAAAATAATAACAGGAATGCTTAAATGGTAGAGCAGGCAGAATTTATCTCAAATCAGCAAGTCACAAGCAAAACTTTCAAAACAAATGTGGTACTTAAGCTCCCTTCCAATGGTTAATATTTCCCCATGGATACACATTCTTAGGTATACACTTTAAAATTTAATATTTGAGAATCATCTCCACCATTTTTTTTGACTTAATAAAAACACCTATCTTTTTGATTAAGAAAGAATAGTTACTTGGGAGAACAAGTTAACGTGGAGAGTGAAGTATAATTTGGGAACTGAATGATCTAACTTTGCTCTGTCTACTACATCATACTTCTGTCATCCATGTACTTAAAATTCTCCAGGGGCCCTAATTTGCTTATCTTTGAAAGGACCGGATGAAACTAGATGAATCTTTAGAATTCATTTAGAAAACAACAACAACAAGAAGAACAAAGCAAAACAAAACAAAACAAAACACATGCATTACTTTGCAGGCGAGTTGGTCTAGGAGAGTGGCTGAGGTAGTGAAGGCCTAGGGATGACCTGGTGGGGATCTCAGGGATGACGGTGACTAGGTAAGAGGTGGTCAGTTCTCAGGAGGCCCAGTAGCCAAAGGCCACAGCATGATTTCATATCCTTTCTTTGAATTCTTCTCAGAATTCTTCTTTAGCCTGACCCCTATCTACTGTCCTGGACTGTCTGCTCTGCACTGCTAAGCTGTCGCTGTATTTTGAACACTAGTCTTTTGACACTCTGGTTATTCCAGTAACTAATTTGTTGGTATTTTATGCAGTATTCTACACTGAGTTTCAGCTCCAGCTTAGATTGGTGTAGTTATTACATTTTTTGTCAAGAGCACCTCAGAAAGAAACTTCCAAAAAATATTGGTGTTGAAAATCCTCTGCAACGTGTAACTTCAGGTATTTAATAAGTAATCCTTTAACTAATCCCTTTATGGTTAGGGTTCCGGTTAGGGTTTCTCACTCACTGCTTGTTATTATAGACAGCCCTTACAGAAACTTTCTCCACTGGAGGTAAAATGTGGAACAATGTCTTTTGGTAAAGAAACCTCCATTCCGAATTCTAATTAGATTGTGGCCCTACATTACCCTCCTTTCAGACAACTGGATTTTTCAGAATTCTCTTCTAAATTTATTCTAGTTGTCTCGCAGCAAGACAGAGAGGAGCTTCAGGCACATTATGAGCTAATAAATTGACAGTTTCTAGATTAAAGCAAATACAGAGACAATGATTAAAGAGTCTCCACTCTAGTAAAGTGAATAATAAGCACTCAAAGATTGTCTTTGGATAAAGATACCTGGGGGCATCTTTCAAAGTCCACTGAGTGGCCGGGCTGGGGCTCTCCATGGAGAACATACCTGCAATCATTTGCTCTCCATATTTTTGAAGGAGACAAGAGACTGAAGCCATTATTCAAGCTAGCCAAGACGTTAAACCCGCGGTTCCAAGAAGTCTAAGAATTCTGAAGCTGAGACCACTGGTTTACATTTCCAGGATAAAAAGCCAGCCAAAATATTGATGCTGCCCCAGCAACCCGAGCAAGACTGGTTGTTTCTCTCCCCACCTGTGGCTGAGTTTTGGCAATTCTGATTTTCCTTCTGTAACAGGGTGGTATGAAAGTCAACAAAGGGACCCACTGGCCACTTCCAACCCAACAAATACATTTTAGCCACGTTTTACATGGAGTCCTGATGCCAGCCTTTAACACCTACGTAGTCATAGTTGTTGATTTTTCTTTAATGCAGTGCCTCACCCTGATTATCTGGAAGTGTAATTGACAGAGGAAAAGAGCTTGGATTACTGCCTCTGTTGTGAAGAGGACAAAGCCTGATCACAGTGACGTGTGCCTTCTTCTGCAGTGACAGTGACTGTTTGTTGAAGTCTCTGGAAGTTGGGAAACAGGACTGGAGAGGGAAAAGTGGAGGAGGAAGCTTTAGAAACGCACCTTCCACAACCCCATTCGATTCTAGTTGATTGAATTTAACTCTGGTCCTCGACTTTCATGTTAGAGCTAAGTGACTGGGCTGAACTGTCTTGATTTTAAAGCTAATAAAAGGAATCATGTATCCCTCCTCAACTAAAGGCAAGGAAACTTAGAAGTGGCAGGAAGCCAAGGTGGTGCCGTCACAAGGATTGCTGTGGGAAGTTGAATTTGATTTTTTTCCTTTTTCACTGTCTGGCCCATGCTCAATTTCAGCTCTAGATGCAAACTCTCAAAGTGCTTTGGATTTAAGTTCTAACTCCTCTCTTTAACACTTAATGTTTGCTGGGCTTGGTGGCTCATGCCTTTAGTCTCAACACTCAGGAGGCAGGGGTAGGAGGAGCTTCAAGAATGGGAGGTCAGCCTGCTCTACATAGTCAGACCCAAAAGAAACAAAAGAAAATTCCTTGCATACCCTCATCTGTCCTACTAATTTCCATCTCCTGGTCTCTCAGAGAAAAGAAAACTGCTTTATAGGATGGGGTTAAGGATTAAATGAAATCACACAGGTAACAAACTTGCCACAGGGATAAGAGCGTGCTAGTACAAGGCTGTTAGCTATTGCTACGGTGGTCATGGTTATGTTGGCAGCTAGCTTATAGCACAGCCAGTCAAAATATTGTGGTCCCTGGATAAGAAAGAGTTATTCTGTGGTAACAAGAAAGAGGCAAAGTTGCTCCTATCACTCAGTCATGATTAAGGAAAGACCTTCAGAGACTATATTGCTTTCAGGATATAGCTGGATTCCTTCCACTTGGGACACTACTGAGAAGATATTACTGATAGATGTCCCTCAAGATCCATCTGCCTTCCTATGGCTTTATTTGCCCTACCCTGGTTTCCTAAGCCACTCATGTTCTTTCTTGTGTTAGAATGTCCCACTCATGCTGTCAGGCAAATGCCTTCTCTAACTCCATTTCTTTCATTCATTCACATATATATGTGTGTGTGTGTGTGTGTGTGTGTGTGTGTGTGTGTGTGTGTGTGTGTGTGTGTATTCAACTGATTTAGGAAAATTCCAGGTAGCCCCAGGAGAAGCTGCATTTAGATTTTTCGTGTTAGTCAGTACCCAGTTTCCTCTCCCCTTCAAATGTTCCCAATTTAACTAGACACAGGCTTTACAGTCAGGAACTCTCTATTCTCTCAGTTTGATTCCATTTCCAAAAGAATACCTGCCAATTGCGGCTTTCAATAGACAGCTGTCTACGTAGATAGAAGATTTCTCCCTAATTGAAGATATGAAAACTTGCTTTCTGCAGCAGAAAGCAGGAGCCTCAGTAACTAGATGTAGACCTACAAGTCAGTGTCCCTCACAAAAAAAGTAAAGATTGATCAGGGAGGCAATGGTTTCTCAAGAGACCCTTCCAAACTTCTGATGTCCCGGGATCAGGGCGTAGAAAAGGCACTTGTCCTAGGGGAGGCCTGGAACTTCTGTGATTAGGGTAAGAGAATGAGTGTGGTGATTAGGCCTTTGTACTGAGCAAGGGGTGGAAAGCAGTCTGATTCCTGTCTCTCTGGTAATCCTCCCTTCCATTTTCTCATGATTGCCTCCACTAGGATCTCTTAATCGCTCAGTGGGCTTAGAGTCTGATCCCTTGAATGTATAATTATCTCCATTATTCCAAACAAAAGGAGACGCGTGCCAGCCAGGAAAAAATAAAATATAAAAATGTAGCCTGCAGCAGAAAACTAACCCCAACTCTCTCCCTTGTCCACAATCTCTTTCTAAGGCTTCCTTAGAGTCCACATCACATGAAATACCCCCGAGTCATATAGTGGCAAGATGACAATACATGCAAACAGCACAGTTCTCCAAGCCAAAGGCCCACTGTTCAGTTCAGATGGGCACAGAGGGTACAACATCTCCCTGTCACATAGTAGGACGTATGCTTGGATGAGGTGACTCGGCCACAGTATCTGTCAGAGGTTGCCGGCTCCTGTCCTTAGGGAATATATTGATTGATCACTTGTTTTCCTGGAAGCCTTTGAATAGAGACTGCGGTTCTCACAGCATAGTCACTGGCTGATCCCTGGAGCTTTCAGGTTATATAGTAATGAGACAAAAATCCTAAGTGGGATTAAGGTGGCTGGATTCTAGAACTGTTTGTTATATGACAGCTGTGAGACTTTTATGATGAAACATCATCCTGGATTTAAACTTGCTTATCTTTAGAAGAAGGGATAGATGTCCACTGTAGGTCACCAACAGTCTCCTCTATAGGCAGGCAGAAAGTGAGTCCTTTAGGCTTCAGGACCGTATGGTTTCTGCTATACTTAGCCATTTCTGTTGCTGGACAGCCCAGCAGTTCTCAGCCTGTGGGTCCGGACTCCTTGGGGTTGAAGAACCTTGTCACAGGGGTCTCCTAAGACCACCAGAAACAGGTATTTGCATTAAAATTCATCACAGTAGCCAAATTCCTGTTATGAAGTAGCAGCAAAAGTAATTTTATGGTTGGGGGTCACTACAACATGAGGGACTGTCTTAAACGGTCGCAGCATTAGGAAGGCTGAAAACCACTGTGTATGCCTAGCTCTCAAGGAAATCATGATAGGGACACTCAACTTTAGAACTTCATACATGTTCTACCAATAATAACGTATTTTACTTATACTTTCTTCCGCGTTTGTCTATTTCTTTACCATATACATATATGCATGTACATGTGTGCATATGTGCACGGGTGAGTGTGAGGCTGTGAAGATGTCAAGGGCTGAGGTTGGCAAAAACTTTGGTCCTTCCCTTCCTCTCACTGCATCTGGAGCTTGCTGACTGACTAGTCTGGCTCATCAGGAAATACCAGGGATCCCCCCCCCATTCTCATGCCCACCCCTACTTCCACCCTGTGTGCCCTGCTATGACTCTGAGTACAAGCCGCCATGCCTAGCTCTCCATGTGGGTATTGGGGGTGGGGACCCCTTTATTCAAGTTGGTGTGACAAGCACTTCTCTAGCAAAGCTATCTTCCGAGTCCCATCCTCAGCTCTGGGCTCCGCAGAACTTAGCGACGGAACATATTTTATCAATGGTCTAGACCATGGTTTTCAACGGAGGACCTCTGAAAGACAATGAGGAATAAGCACATGGCACCTTCCGGTTGGTCTGAATTCCCTTCTGTAATAATATTTACCTTAAATTTCACATGGTGTGTGTGTGTGTGAGGGAGAGATAAGGAGATAAAAATGAGAGAGAGAGAGAGAGAGAGAGAGAGAGAGAGAGAGAGAGAGAGAGAGAGAGAGAGAGAGGAGGGAGGGGGAGGGGGAGAGGGGAGGGAAGGGGGAGAGGGAGAGGGAGAGGGAGAGGGAGAGGGAGAGGGAGAGGGAGAGAAAACACTTCTGAAAAGGAGCTTTGTCTGGGCTTTTTTTCCTTGCTTATATTATATTACAGTTTCTGATTTGGGTTTTACAGTTTTCTGTGTATTTAAGTGCCTATGTCTCAGTGTCTGCCCGCATTTCTTGTGTTTTTTCTTTAACTCTTTTTTTCTGTTTTGTCGTATTCTAATTTGTTTGGTTTTGGTTTTATTTTATTTTGCTACTACTATTACTACTACTACTGTTATTATCATTATTATTATTTTGGATGCCTGTTTTTATTTTAATGAGAGAGAGAATGAGAAAGAGAGAGTAATAAAGGTGTGGATTTGGATGGGTAGGGAAGTGGGGAGAGTCTGGGAGGAGACAGAGGAGTGAAAACCATAATCATAATATGTTCTATGCAAAAAATCTATTTTTAATTAAAAATGATTAAGGGAAGCATTTGATTTTAGTCACCACAAAAGTCTTTGGCTTTAATCTTTGTGATCCTGAGAAGTAACACAGCTGACTTTTGGCTCCTAGGTTACCTGTGGACCAGTGAGGACTGACAATCGTTCATTACCTTTACTTATTCATGACCATATCTGCGACCCAGGGCATGAATAATACACAGTAAGAGATAAAGAGAGTTTATGTGGCGTTTGGCTTCTAAACGTGTTGTGAATAACTTTTCTTTAGAAGATTTACCTTGCTAATCTTCTTTGCTGATATGAAAATGAGTTTGCATTACCTTAGCTCACAGTGGATTATAGCAAAATTGGGGTGCGGAGGAGAGATGCGCTGGGGACGTAAGAAAGTGACTGACAGCTCAGCTTAAATCCTCTTCCATGCCTCTTGACATGTTCTAAAAGATTCTTTCTTTGCACCACTCTCTCCTCTCTCATGATACTGTGCTTTCTCCCCAATTCTGGCTGTGCTTTTCTGACTGACCCTTTTTCCTGGTGCTTTCATGATATCTCCCAAGTGCCAAGGAAATGTTCTCCAAGGTCCTGGGGGAGCAAAGCAGTTTTGTTGTTGTTGTTGTCCTTTGTTTGTCTTAAATACACGATTATTTCAACACATCTGAAAAGGAGATAAGTCATCCAGAAGTACTGAGTTATGTGGTTTTCACTCTACATGAGATTAATAATATAAAACAATAAAGCATTCATTTCAATGAGAGCTATTCTCATCATATGTGTCAAGCCCTGCCTCCCTAGCATATCTGTCGCCATTTTGTTCCATGCTCTCCAGCTTTTTCATGTCGCTACCTGCCAGTCATTGACACAGAAAAATGACTGGATTCAGAGTGGGGTCATGCTGACCATATACCCTGTTATGTTCTGTATGTTATAAGGTTTGTTAATCTTCAGAAATTCCACAACCATAAGCTTCACATAGGACCCATCAAATGAAAGGGCAATATGAACTGTTATGTCTAAAAGGCTTGAGTCAGGGCCAACCACCTGAAAGCAGTTCCAGCACCTGCATCTGAGCTCACTGTGGTTTTTTGTAGTTTTGGCTTTTATAAACTGGCCCTGAGAAATGTCCAGCATGTAGCTTTGATCTGTTGACTCGGTCAATCAGTCTTGGTGTGTTTCCAATCAACCATCCCTGTTTAATTAAGGTCTGTGTTCATCATGTAATAAGGACACATGCTCCACGATCTTTATAGCAGCCATATTTATAATAGCCAGAAGCTGGAAACAACCCAGATGTCCCTCAACAGAGGATGGATACAGAAAATGTGGTACATTTACACAATGGAATACTACTCAGCTATTAAAAACAATGACTTCATGACATCCACAGGCAAATGGATGGAACTTGAAAATATCATCCTGAGTGAGGTAACTCAGTCATAAAAGAACAAACACGGTATGTACTCACTGATAAGCAGATATTAGCCCAAAAGTTCAGAATACCCAAGATTCAATGCATAGCTGGACTGAGCATGGGGTCCCGGATGGAGGAGTTGGAGAAGGGACTGGAGGAGCTGAGAGGGTTTGCAGTCCCATGGAGGGAGCAACAGTGTCAACTGGCCAGACCCCCTGGAGCTCCCAGAGACTGTACCACCAACCAAAGAATACACATGGAGGGACCCAAGGTGCTGGCCACATATGTGGTAGAGGAGGCCCTTGTTGGCCATCAAGGGGAGGAGAGGCCCTTGGGCCTGAGGGTGTTAGAGGCCCCAGTATAGAGAAATGCCAGGGAAGGAAGACAGGAGTTGGTGGGAAGGTGGGAGAGTACCCTCATAGAGGCAGGGGATGGGGGGGGGGGGGAAGGATAAGGGGTTTCCAAAGGGGAGACCTGGAAAGGGGAAAACATTTAAAATGTAAATAAAGTATCAAAACAGAGATCTGTGTTCATGTCATTAGTGGGGTGACTCCTAGACCCCAACAATATTCCTTGGGGTGAAGGTTTCGTTAAAGATTGGGCATACAGGATTGCAGACTATACATACTTGGTTATCCTCTTCCATTTCAAGTTTAGGACTCTCCTGTCCAGCCTCACGACCCCAGAGTAACTTGCTTCTGTATAAGTTCTAATATATGAAAGGAAGAAACATAATTTTGGCTTTCAGAAGCCCAAGGCAGGGATGAAACCCTTGAAAGGAAATGCTTCAGGACTTGTAAGAATCTAGGCATTTTGAAGTTCAGTAATGAAGTTTGTGATAAAGATGGGTTCTGATGTATAACAATTAGTATAATTTCCATAAAAAGCTTTCAGATGAACTCTGCCTGGTTGGAAATGGCCAACTGGCAGAAAACTGAGTAAGCCATAGAAGCTTAGGAAGGATGCTGAGAAAACACTCCTCTCCACTCATTAGTTAACTGCCAGGACTTATATGGTGACTCAATAAACTTCCCCTACATAGGATGAACTGAGGTGGAAGATGAACTGGAGCCTACTTCATGAGTAGATTCAGGCAGGGTTATAGGGTGACATAATAATAAAGCAGAACAGCATAGAACAAAGACTGATACAATGTCTTATCTGGAAAATAAATACAGACATACATATACATCATATCCATATACCTATACCTATACCTATACATATATAACATATACATATATGTCATATACATATACATACATATACATGTATGCACATATGCATACACATATACATATATACATATATGCCTTAGTAACTAGAAACCTCAAGTTAGGATAACAGATAACCAGAAAGCAGCTCTCTGCAAAGGGCTTGGGACAGTAGTTTGTAGACCTAGGGAAAATTCCATTGTCAACAAGAGATGCCATTCAAAGTAATGGAGACCATATGGCAAGACCCTGTTACTTCTGGATTAGCCAAAAAATTTTAAGGGCAAATTATATACAAGCATCTATTCTTATAAACCAAAATTCAGTAATAAAGGGAAAAAATGGACTTTGACTTCAGTGACATTTTACTGATGCAGAGTGGAGAGAGGAATGGACAATATGCACAACAACGGGACACACAGACCCGGGTGGAAAGTTCCGAGGGAAAACGTTGAGAAGAGATTGCTGGAGGGGAGTAGGTAATTTTAATTTCAGTCAAGACTGAAATCTTCAACTCACTAAGCGTGAAGATGGAACCAGACCTGGGAACGGTGATCACAAGGCTGGGAAGTAGCTGCCTTGCTTCATTGCTGGAGGGACTGGGGAGGACGGAGAAGTCATGGCTTGCTCAAGTAGCAAGTAGCAAGGAGCAAGATGCCAAGGTCAGCTGTGCCCTGTGTACTCAGATACATGACACTGTAAGCGTTCACTTGGCTCTTACTGGGGAGGTGGTAAGACTTCTGCCTTTTAAGCAAAGAGACAGCATGATGTGACTTAGTGTTGAGCAAGATCACTTTAGATGTTGAGTTGAGCAGCTTGTAGGGGTTAAGAAATAAGCAGAAAAAGTATGAAAGAGGCCATGTCAGTACTCCAGATACTAGCATTTGATCAGATTGTTATAGTGTAAAGTCATATAAAGGGTTAATCTCTGAATGTTTGGAAGCCAGGGGCGATGTTGGTTTATGAGAATAGATGTGGGCTATGAGAAAAAGAAGAGGCAAAGATTACTTTACATGTGGAACCAAAATGACTCGGAGGATAGAGTGGCCATTTACAGTGTGGCAGTCTAAGAAGAAGGTTGGGTTCTATGATTCCAAGACTTGACCTGGAACAGGTTATGGATGGAAGGGGATGCAAGCTACTGTAATGCGGGGAAGGGTCAATGAGGAGAGAAAGCAGCTCGGTACCAGGAGCACTCTTGCTCCATAGGTAGACATGTAAATCAGCTAAGACTAGCTTAGTTACAGACGTTTCCCCCAGTGGGTAACACATACCTCTCAGAGCTTAGATGCATCCTTGAAAAGAGACAGACAAGGAAATCATAGTTAAAATGTAAGGATACAAAGAACTCCAAATATTGGTTATTTTTGCCATCAGAACTGGGGCTAAAATAAGTACGACATAATAGTAAAGTATGGCTCTTTATTTATTTTGGTTTTATTAATTAGAAGTATCATGTGTGCTGCATCTTATTATATTTTTGTCTTTTGAAATTAGAATATAATTATAACATTCCCCACCCCTATTCCATTTCCCCTCCATCCCTTCCAACATATTTCTCTTGCTGGCTTTCAAATTCATGTCCTCTATTTCTTTATTTGTTCTCTCTCTCTCTCTCTCTCTCTCTCTCTCTCTCTCTCTCTCACACACACACACACACACACACACACACACACACACACACACACACACACCAATTCCTAAGTATATAAATATGACTTACTCAGTTTGTAAAATGCTACTCATATGTGCATGATCTCAGGGCTGACAGCTTGGTAATGAATAACCAATTGGTGGGCTCTTCCATGAGGAAGACTATATCTCCTGTTCTGAGACTCTCTTAGTTTCTTGTAGTTGTTTGTTAGTGTTGAAGCCCCATGAGATTTTTCCCTCATGCCTATTGGGATATCCCAGAGACTTCCCCTGGGAACAGCAATGGTCTAAAATATTTGGGGAATTTTCGGGACACCCTGGATCAACAAATCAAAGGGCTTCTTATTTCTGGCATTTTTTTTTAGTAGTCTATGGTTCCTTGGGAGAACAGTGTCAGTCTAGGACGTACACTTTATTTCAACTATATGCATCTACACAGCCTTATAAGTATTGCATATACTTTTAGGTAAATAGACATTAATGATGTCTTAAGACTTCAGATATCTCTACGGTGATTCTGCCCTGCTCTCCCTTCTGGGTTTATCTCCCTCCTCCTGTTTTGTTTTTTATTTTCCCTTTAAATCACGTGTACCCTTCTCTTTCCCTTGGCATTGCTCCCTAACCCATAGACTCCATTTCCTTTTCTAGCTCCTGCAGTTGTTCCAAGCTATATACTTACATCGAAAGATCTGGATCCAGGAACTCAGTGATAAGAGACAAAGCGCTGTCTCTGTTTTTCGGAATCTAGCTGGCCCCATTTAAGAAGGTCTTTCCCAGTTTTGTCTATCTACCTGAAAATTTTGTGATTTCCCGTGGTTGCAGTTGATGAATATTCCATGGTGTGTATGTCCCACATCGTCATTCAGCAAACCTAATTCTGAACAGCCCGTTTAAATGGGAGAATAACATGATAAACATGTAATGATAATCGAAAGGTAAGCTGGGAGACATATTTGAAGACAGAAAGAAACGTGTGCATCTGTGTGTGTGTGAGAGAGGGGCGGGGGAGTGAACCCATGTCAGCTGAGGGGGAGCTATAGAATAAGTTTATTTTTGTGTTATCAATAGGCACTTCAAAATTGAATCTAAGGGTCCAATTTTTGAGTGGCATTGACAGTGAGAAGCTTGTTTAGAGAAACATAAATCAACACCCCAGAGGAATAACTTGCTGAAAACTCAATGGACTTGTCATTAGCAACTTTAGCTACCTCAGCAATGTTCAACCGTGGGTCATGACCCCGTTGGGAAATATCTGTCTCCAAAAGTATTGACATTACGATTCATAACAGTAGCAAAATTATAGTTATGAAGTAGCAATAAAAATAATTTTCTGGTTTGGAGTCACCACTACATGAGGAACTGTATTAAAGGTCGAAGCATTAGGAAGTTTGAGAACCACTGATCTATCTGAACAGAAAGCGTAACAAATAAATTATACTTGTATTTTTGGCTCTAAAAGTTGTGTTCAGACCAACATGGAAGTTACAGGGAATGTTTTTGTCGAGGTAAAATAGCCAGTGTTGTTCACCAGTGGGCATAAGCCTCCTCTAAGTGGCAGAGAGCTCTATGGGGGTTTCCTAGGAAGCAATGGTCATTTGGTAGGGACCTACAGGAAGGATCCTGCATCAGGTCCCTTCCAAACCTGACCTTACATTGGCCAGTAAAGTCAGGGAAATGGGGACAGTGACATCTATGGGGTATGATCATCAGGGAATGGAAAGGAAGAAAAATAAAAAACAAAAACCCAAAAGTAATTTTTGCTAGCCTGCATCTTCAAAGAATAATGACCATGTAGTCTAGCATGGACCTCCATCGCCTGACTTGACCAGAAGACTTGGGTTTATAATAGTACAGAGATATAAATACTGCCTATATGAATAAGGGATCATTTGCAATGTAGAAGCCTCAGAAGAGAATTCCAGGCCTCATTCTATAAACACACAGAAAAGGACAGAGAAGTATTTCTAAGGGAGGTTTTAAGGGATCAGAAACTGGGGTTGAAGAAAAGGCGGTAAAGCTGAATTTTACTATGGAATGTCATTTTTCAAATGTCTCCTAATTACACAGCAGAACATGTTTGGAAAAGGCCAAAATATTAGTGTGCTTAGCATCAAGGCAGTTATGTGATTATTGTCTCATGCAAATGTATCTTGGTTTCAGCTGACATCAACACTGCAAAATTATAGTTCCTGTCCTTGGGTTGACCTCAAATACTTCTACAATGCAAAGACTGTTTGGTTAGGCTAAGGCACACATGAAATTCAGACTGGGGATCTTGCTATGTACCACCCTTCTTTGAGTTTTAGAAGTTAAGTTTTAGGGAGTCCTCTAACCCAGAAATTTAGTTTTTCATACTCATTCACTCAGCACATGTTTTTGTAGTACTTATGATCCAGTGTTAGTCACTGTGGGAAAATAAGTTAGTTGGGTATTGTTCTGTTTTCAAGGAGCCCTTATGGAAGGGACAACTCAACAGCCCACAGTAAGGATATCGTGTCTATGATGTGCTACAGCAGAAGCACGGTGGGGAGCTGGCGTTAGTAAATTTCTAATGATTTAAAAGACCAAGTATTAAGAGAGACTAGGGTGATACACACAGCAGAGGAAGGGGAGACTGAGTCTGGCAGAGAAAAGTGCATTTCAAGGTCCGAGTGTGAAGTAGGAATCAAAAGTACTGTCTCTGCTTCGGGGCAAGAAGAGATAAATGATGGAAGAGAGTCAGGGGTGAGAATTTTGGCAGGTTTCATGATCTTTACAGGGTTTCAGAAAGGATCAGAGATCTCAAAGGATGTTATGTCCTGACACAGAGATTTAGAGTTTTATTCTGAGAGACATCCAAGATACCAACGGACCTTTTTTAAAAAAATTATTTATTTATTTTATGTATATGAGTACACTGTAGCTGTCTTCATACACACGCCATTACAGATGGTTGTGAGCCACCACGTCATTGCTGGGAATTGAACTCAGGACCTCTGGAAGAGCAGTCAGTGCTCTTAACCACTGAGTCATCTCTCCAGCCCACCGACAGACTTTTAAACATGCAGTGTTAAGTCTGAGTACAGTCTTTATAGAAATGAGAAGAGAAAGTCAAACCATACATAAAGTCTTTTAATGAGAAGCAATCCCACGAAGGTGTAAGATCAGAGGTCATCTAAACCATGCTACACCCTTCTGCTCACAGCCTCTCTAGCCTTACTCTTTCTGCAGGAGGCTTCATGGAGATACAGTTAGAGCCTTGGAAGTTCATGCATCCCTGTACCCACCATGCCCAACAAGACTCAGAGCACTGTCTTCCCCAGAATTTCCTTATGCATGTTATAGAGGATCTGTTCCTGCCCAGCTCCAGATTCCTGTCCCTATAAA
This sequence comes from Uromys caudimaculatus, assembly GCA_028551405.1. Classification (NCBI taxonomy): domain Eukaryota; kingdom Metazoa; phylum Chordata; class Mammalia; order Rodentia; family Muridae; genus Uromys; species Uromys caudimaculatus. Next base: position 17,845,842 of record CM052713.1, read on the forward strand.
TACTTTTGTCCCTTCTCAGACAGCATATAAACCGATGCACATAGTATACATTGTAGGAACTGGCTTCTTTCAGTCAGCATCTATTGTATTTTTTAGATTTATCAGTGTTGCTGTGTAAATGAAAATTTTATTTTCCACTGTATTGGTAATGGCAAAATTTATTAAATATGCTAATGTAAGGCTGAATCTTTCCATTTTTCTTATTATTACTTAAAAATATCCAATAGAGCCTGTGACCTGGGTGTCAGGATCAGGCCTCTCATATAAGAGCAGGAAGTATAATGTGCCACAATGGTTTTAAAAATAGCTATGAGTTTTTATACAGAAATATCTTCTTAGGGTCTATTATATAGAAATGGTCAATGTTTTGTAAGGTATAATGATATTTTCAGTGAAAGGTAATTTAAAGATAGCTTTATATTTACTCATATTATTTTACACGTATGAGAATTTTGCCTGTGTGCGTATCTGTGAGCATGCCTAGTGCCTGGTGAGAACAGAAGAGGGTGTTGGATCCCTTGGGACTGGAGTTACAGAGGTTGTGACCTACCGGGTGGCTGAAGGGAATTGAACCCAGGTCTTCTACAAGAGCAAAGAGGGTTCTAAACCACTGAGCTATCTTTCCAGCTCCTGCAGTAACAACAACAAAAAAGGTCTCCCCGTTTGTCCCTTCAATTTTCCCCCCTTCTGTTCAAGGTGTATCTTTTGCATCCTTGCCTGTTACACTCCTCTGCTGCCAAATATTTTTAGCTGACCAGTAAGAAACCATAGGAAGGAGTGCATGTGTTCATGTGCACACAGTCTCATCCAAAAAAAGAGTGAGTTATTGATTTTATGTTTGAGTTTGCTATATAATTATCTGAAAGTTTGGAAGCACATATCTGACAACATTGGCCTTTTTCATTAGGAATTTTGAATTTGGAGAGGTTATTAAAAGGATCACACAGCGGCTTACTTAAATGTCAGCTTCTTACAGTTCTTTCTGGATTCAGTACCACCTCATTATCCAGTTACATTTTAATCAATCACCCTTATAGGGAGATTTTTTTTTTTTTTTTTTTAGAGCCATCTATCCACCCTATTAACTGGTCATTGTAATTATTTTTCCATTTTACGGTTGACAGAATGCAGACCCAGCAGAGGTCTTCCAGAAAGGAAGGCAGTAGTAGTACTCCAAAAAGCTTTGCCTGCATCTTGGCATCTGCACTGTCCAGGTGTCTAAGAGCGCTCACATCACCATAGCCAGCATGCCTGCTGCTGTCTTGCACTATGAGTGCTTTAGAGTAGACCCACTGCTTGATGACAAGACTCGAAACCAAATATGCTAAGAGGAAATTTTAGGTAGGATATTGGCTGTTCTCATTGTTATTGATACAGTCATTCATCCATTCAAGTATTTGTGAAAGCTTTCAGGAAAATCACTTTTAGGATTTGGTTATTTGGATAACATAGGGGGTATTTCATTCTGTGACTTTCCTTGATCTAGTAAGAGAAAGGAAACAGATAAGACATAATAATAGCACCCCTTGTTATCTGCAGCAGGCGCTATGTCAGATGGTCTGCAGGATTAAAAAACCCCACGATGGGTATTTTAATTATCTTCCTGGGATAGGAGAAGTGTTTGAAGGCATAAAAGGTCAGAAAACTTGTTCAAAGTGGATTGACCAATGGTAGAATTAAGACACACATCCTGCGGTTAGAAACAGATCAGTGTGCTGCTTACAGAAAGCCCATAGGTGCCACAGGCATGTGAGGATGGAGTCCTCTAGGAAGGGATGAGGTCAGCTGACATGCTGACAACCAAGTGCTGCCATGTCCTAATGGCAGGCTAGGCTTTGTCATGTGACCCGCTTTTGCCGTGGGTTCCACTGTCTTTGTGCCCACTCTTTGTGCTGCTGTCAGATCTTCAGGCCCAGATCACGTGCTCCTGATTTCTTGCCAATCTTTCTGAAACCTGTTGTCAGAATCCACTTGCTTTTTCCCTGTTACGCTGGCATTATTTTATTCAGCCTCATGTCAGAGTCAATTGCTTGAGTTCTATGTTCCCTGTGCGTCTTTAGGCTCCTCCAGAGTTAAAACGGTAGGTGGTGTTTATTTATTTCACATGGGAAATGTTTGCAGTTTACTGGCTAAAAGAATGGCCTCATTTCTCAATTTGTCCAGAAGCAAGCATATTGCGATCTGCTACTATAGGAGGAGTTAGGTGTTGCTGAGAAAGAGTTGGAAATGAAATTATTTTTTTCTTAATTATTCATGGTCTTTCTTCATGGGAACTGGTTCTCCATTCTGGCATGTGCTAACAGACAAACAAACCCACTTCTTTCTACATTCCAGTTTTGTTTTTCTCCACAGTAAAGTCAACTTGAAGTAGATTGTGTAAAAGCAGTTGAGGTGGCTGGATTTGTTCATAAGTACAACAGGACAACATTTTTCTCATAGAGCCCTGGCAGAGCCCATCTGCATGGTCTACAGTGTATTGCTGTTTTCTTCAACAATATCCTGTTGCAGAACATTAAGGATTCTGTGCTCTTTTCTATGAGGACTCAGATACTTCCAGAGGATGGGCGACTTGCTCTTTTACAGCTCAATCACAGGTTCCTCTTAGTTCTTTGAACATTTGTACTCAAGAGGGTAACCAAAGTGTCTAAGACCATGGAGTTCTAAGTAGCCTGTTTAAAAACCTCATTTCTCCAAATCACTTGTGACTAAATTAAAGTTACCATTGTGACTAAATTAAAGTTACCAAGCTTATAACTTTAGAATTGAATTCATAACACTTTCTCTTTTCATATAAAAGATCAGGAAGGAAACAAAAATCTGAATTAAAAACAGGGATGCTACACCGGGAAGGATAATTCATAAGACCCACAGAGGTAAGACAGCGAGAAGGCATGCTTTGTTTCTTCAACACCTTTAAAGCCGCAGGACGAGGACGCTTCCATCTCAGCTGGAGTATATGATGTTAACTACAAGCTTCTCCAAAAGCGTTGTCTACTCCATGATCTCAGCTCTGGCTGCCTCCCCCCAGTACCCTAACTACAGTGTTGGAAGGTAGAAGGGCTCAGCAGCATGGGGGGGTAGAAGGTAACAGAGGTGGGGGTTATTTCAGGTCTTGCTTCTCTAAGCCTTCAATGCCTGAGCTTCGCTTCGGGTCAGAGCTTCCTGTTGTGAAACACTGAAGCAGTTGTTGCGGTCCAAAGATAAACAACATTCCAGCAGTTCCCCCACGGGCTCCTGGAGGCCCCGTGCTTTTCAACAGCTCTCTGGCCTTCAGGCATCCAAGAACCCAGCTTCAGTGTGGTACCTGTAATGGCTCACACAACAATAGCTTTGTGGTGCTGGTGCTCTTAAAATGGATTATGGTAACGAGCCCAGGAGTCCTGGGTACCTCTGCCTGGTCATTAAGTGTAGGAAACACTAACATTCTTTGTGTAGCTTTGGAAGCTCCAGCTGCTCTGACTGGAGGTTAGTGAAGAACAAGGCTTCCTTGGCCTGATGTGCAAGGTTTGCACTAAAGACTGGGGCTGAATTAGGGCTCCCTGGGTTATATAAGGGCAGTTTTAGAAACCAGATGCAAGCTGTTAACACATTCAACCTGGCTGTATCATGAAAGGTTTGGACTGGAGGTTAGTATATCCAGTAGACAAAGTGTCTCATATGCGTTTCCAGTAAGTTTGTGCTTCTTATATAGGTAGGTGTGGTTTTAAAGAGCATAAAACCACAACAAATCAAAGAATAGCTCAGACTTGCCTTTTGCTTTATGACTGAGGCTGGTTTGAGTTATGATTCATGGACTAAGCATGCCGGCCCTAGTCGTGGCTGAGGCCTACCTGCAGTACCACAAGGGATGACCATTTCCTCAGAGCCCATTCTCTCTCCCTATGTCACTTTCTATAGTTTCTCATTTCCACTCATACCCACCATTATAATTGCTTTCCAGACTAATGTATAAGGCCTATAAAGGACAAACTTCATTTTGGTGAGAGAATACTAAGGCTTAGGAGATATGAAATAATTTTCCCACAGTCTAAGAGCTGCCACCTTTGTATAAATAAAACAGCTGAAGTTTTGATGGTGTTAGGTATCATATTACCTTTCAAATACACACACACACACACACACACACACACACACACACACAAATTACTTTATGATTGCACAAAAGGGATCAGAGGCAACGCAGATGTTTAAAATGACTCCTAATTACACACACACACACACAGAGAGAGAGAGAGAGAGAGAGAGAGAGAGAGAGAGAGAGAGAGAGAGAGAGCTACCTCATAGTCATCTATCTATAACACCACAACATCTTTACCATGATGAGAGTTTGCCAATACTTTTATGCTGTACCTACAGATCTCCACCTGTGATCCCCAGAATCTGAAGGTGTAGGTTCTTTTTGGTAGAATCCCCTGTTAGAACGAATGTGCTCTTCGAGCTTTACTTCTTGAGTTGTCATTATCTGCAAGGTCTAAGGGCAGTTAGTTTTGAACTGGGCAGTAGTAATGAAAAACACCAGACAGGCATTTTCCTCCTAAATGCTTTGCCTCTAGATATTTAAAGGAGAATTGAAAGGAGATAAGATGGACATTCCTTGGAGAACTCAGGCTTCCCAGTGACAAAATGAGAGAAGTGGATGATAAAGCATCTTTATCTGAGCCCAGGGAAATTGCCCTTCATGTGGAAAGCGCCTAGCACAGTCTCCATAGAATCAGTAGTACATTGGTTTTTTCTTCCTCCCTTAACATAGTGTTCCTAAAAAAGGACAGCAATTATATTATGCAATTTTAGTATTGTGTCTCTTGGCAACTGAGAGTCTTCTTGGATGTGTTGAGAGAAACACCATGTGGGCAGGGCCTCATATGAAAGCAAAGCATGGTTTTCTGGACTTACAAACTCTCTTCTAATTTTCCTTTGAAATAGGTTCTTTGTTAATAATTTTGTCACTTTCTTCAAGTTGGAGCTGTAATACTGATTGTGGATAGAGCATAGTGTACCTAACTGTCTTCCCCTAAGGGAAGACTGATCTGTTCGTGCCAGTTCATACAGACTGACTCACCAGAATGATCTGCATGCTGCAGATATTTCAACTTAGAACCCTTATGTTAGTAATTGATGTAGTTGACTTAACTAGCCAACCAACTTCCTGTCAAAGGCATCATTGTTGGAGATTGAAAACCTAAACCAAAAACATGTTAAGTAGCCTCTGCGTGTCAGAGAGCAGTTACTCGCCATGGGTCAGAGATCTACAGAAAAACTAGAATTAGTGACTATATCTCTGGATGCCAAGTCATTATATCATTGGTACCTAAAAAATGTTGTCGATGGATAGAGAATACATTTTTATTCATGTTAAACTGACCTACCTTCAATCCCAAATTTCCAAAGCTTCTCTGGATACCTCTGTGGAGCTTAATGGTTTGGAAGATATTTTCCATTCCTTAGATGGCACATACTTCAGGGGACTATTTAAATGGCCTTAGGGCTGAGATCACTACCATCATGCACCAGTGATACATGGCTGGGGTGTGTTTGGACACCATGAATCTGAATGCATGAGTTTCAAGATTAGTCCATGTAGATTTAGCTGGTCTAGTGCCTAAGTCATGGGTGATAGAAATCATATATTTTCCTGCCACAACAGATCTGTTTGGAGACTTGGGCTTCCTAATAACAGATCATGGGTGCTCTAGTATCCTGATGGATCAAGGTGAACATTTGAACCGGTGTGACAGGTGCAGGCAGAACTCTGCAGAAGCTGAGCTACACCCTGCACCCAGCAGAGGAGCTCAGGTGATTGTGTACCAGAGTCTTGTCCGGATTTTCTGATTCATAGGATCTGGTGGGGTTAGGAATATGTATTTCTTTTTTGGTGATAGCAATGCCACTGCTTAGAGATCACAGTTAGTCACTGGCATCAGCACATTATCTCCATGCACATAGTGACATCCAGTTATTTAAATGGAATATCAAGAATTCTGGAAGCTTCATCTGGGATTGTTTTCAGGGCGAGGACTTTGGCTTTCCCCTTTGGGTCAACTTGGGTCTGGAAAGATCTGGCCAGTACTTAGGAAGGCATTTGATATTCTCGTTTAAATGTAAACACTTCCCACCTGTCCCAAGCATGCATGCCCTTTTCCAAGGGCTTCTCCAGCATTTCTGACATTGGCGGGAGCCTAACCTTCTGGCTCCTCCCTCCTCTCCCCCTCTCTCTTGGCCTGCAACTGTTCTTTTCACAGCTGTGGTTGTTTCGGTTCTGTCTGCCTCTCTCTTCATACCCAACCTCTCACCCTGCTGCCATTAAGATCAAAATACTCTGTTTTTGTTTATTTACACCACAGCTGTCAGTGTTGTGTCTGGGTCACTGTAGGGCAACTTGCAGAGAAACGTGATCCATGAGGAGTCCTTAGAACTGCAGATACTTGTAGTAACCAGTGTACACACACGCAGTCAATAACGCTCACCTTCCTCTTTGCCCGGAGTGGTCTGAGGATGGATGGCTCAGGGCTGTGTGACAGGGTGACCCCAGAACGAATGAAGCTTAATGGTTCTTGGAATTTATACCAGGCCATTTAAAGGTATTGGACAATCCTGAGTATTTAAAACCTTGTCCTCAGAAAAGAGGCGATTGTTTGACGGAAAGAGCTCTATATTAGGAGTCGCAAGACTGAAGTCCTAATTTTGGGTGTGCCACTAACAAGATGAGTGACCTTGAACAGGAGCTCCACCCATTTTCCCCTCATGCATCCTTGGCTGAAGACAACGGCATTGCTGATTCCAATCACCAGGCTTCAGTGTCTATGAAGTTATATTGTTTTCAAGACTCCACTGAGTGTTTGAGACCCATGGTCCCACATAACAATCTAGAGTTGGTTCTAGGGAGTTTCTGAGCGTCTTGCTGGAATTGCAAAACTAGAAAGTATAAGAAAAAGAGTAGGGACACTTGTCACTAAGGCAACTGAGGAGGCTTCCCAGCAGGTAGCACTTCTAAAGAAGATGTGCAAGAAGCCTACTGGTGAGTGGTCATCCCACCAGGGCTGGGAAAAGCACTGAACAGGAGCAGATACATGAAAGGAACTCAGAACGCAGAAGAACTCACATGAAAAAGGATGAAAAGGACTAGACCCTTTGCATCTTTGCAATCTCATGTCATTCAGATCTATCTTCTGAGTGCAACCAACTGTAAGGAGAGTTAGCAGAGTCATGTAGAAGTCAGTCATGGAAGGGACACAGAGTGTGAACCCGATGAGCTTGGTGCAAACCTTTAGTTAAATCACACCGAATCCTCACATTGCTAGGTTGCCATGCTGAAGGGACAGTCATACATGAAAATTCCATTTGCTTAGTTTTTTCTGGAGAGTCTAATTATTGCAGTGGTTTTTATTAATTTTTTGCATAGTATTTTCATTTATAATTGTAATCTAAAATGTATATATTTATTTTTCTAGAACATCAGGACACACCTCAGAAACATCATTTAGAATACAGTCATCCATAGAATAAGTCAATATGTCCAGATAACACCCAATGAAAAACAAACTCTAAACTTCCTATGATGAAAAATATTTCAGTAAAAATGTGTGCAGCTTTTCTCCAGCAAGTCTTTATTGATCAAGAATTGCTAGGCTGGGTAAACTCTTACAGGGAGTGAGAATGATTTAATTAAAGTGTTTCATTTTATAGAAGTAATTGACATAATTTACCTAATAGTTCAAAGTAGAAGATTATACTAATACTAAAATATCTCATCAGGTGCTATGCCAAGACCTGCTGACACAGCTTAGTAACAATAGCAGTTAAACATTTTCATCAGCGTTTTGAAGAGCGTCTATAACCAACAGTGTTTGCCTACAGTGCATGAAGTCTTAGCTGGTGTCCAAGGGACATCCTATTAATACCTATCTGACAGACTGAAATTTCTCTGAATCTTTCGGCTATCATTTGTTAAATTATGAAGCCATTTTAGGGACAATTTCTTCTCCACATTCAGATTCCATAATTCTAACTTGACTATTATGCAAATATTCAGAGTAATATTGATAAAATGGATCTCACTATCACAAAAGTAATTATCTGTCACATAAATTTTGATTTTTCTCATTGATCATTGATTGATGTATTTTACGTGCAATTTTTGTAATTTTTAATTTTCGAATGTGTATATATATTCTCATCAATATGCAGTGGTTTGGGATTTTCAGTTACAGAAAGCTGTCATGTAGGGAAAAAAAAAGTCTGATTCATGGTAAGTCAAGCCACCTAAATGAATGCAAAGACTTTTAAGTACCCTTACGCTTTTGTTTATAAAACTGACACAATTTTTACTTTGGGTGTATTTGGCTCAGTAGATAGTGAGAGGAATTTGGTGGCCCCAAAACACCCTTGGAAAGGAGACTAAAATTTCTTCCTAAGTACCTTCAAGCTGGAATAGATCGCTTAGTGAATTCTTTCCGTCTCCAATTCTCATGATTCTGCAATAACTACTTCCTCAACATAAAAATAGGCAGCCAGTAGGACAGTGGAATGGTGGCTGTCTTCCACTCAGGGAGAAAAATTCTCTTCAGAGTAAGCAGTCCATGGAGCTGGATACATCCAATTCTCAAGGAGATTCTCTTCTCCCTTAAGGGAATTGTCTCTTAGCTTTCCTTTAAGTTGCTTTCCCTCTGAGGGGTTGATATGACCAAGAACGCTGAGGTACTCTGGTCGTATTCTCGGAAGTGAAAGGTGCTCTAAAAATATGGATCTCCTTGACTTGGCATCAACAGGCTTGTGCTTTATCCTTCTCCTCTTCCTACCCCACCCATGTATCTATCTTCAGTAAGAGTAGTATCCAAATATAAAGTAGATGGGTCGAATCCCATTCCACAGGATCTTGACATTTCTGTACTTAGAAGAGGATAAAGCAGCAGTGTTCTTTAAGTGGCCTAAACAAGGGCCTCAGAACAGCTGCCCTCACTTCCAGCTGGATCCCTCAGACCTCAGGGAAACTGGCAGACCAGGGTCACCTTGACAAACCCTCCTTTCCCAAGCATTTGGAGATCAGATGTACACAGTGCTTAAGGCAAAACTCTGACAGAGTAAACCAAAACAAAAACAAGGAGTCAAAACAATAACAAAAGCCTTTCTTACCCAGTCCTCCCTTAAAGGAAATGATTTATTTAAAACGTAGCACAGCATATGGTTCAATGGGTTCTATTCATAACTGTACATTTTCTCTCTTTTTATAACTCATTTAAGTCAATGTTCAGAATGGAACAGTTAATAAAAATGGCTCGTGTAGATTCTGGTGACAGTATTAAAAAATAAGATATGAGCATAGAAGCTTGGTTTGTAGTGTCAGGCTTAAAATAATAATGGTTGATTTATCAGTTTAAAGCAACAACAACAACAACAACAACAACTCCAAATTAAACAAAACCCTATATCAGTTTATTTTATACTTATTTATTAAGATTTCACCTTGTATCAATGACTGTTCTCAAAAATGCTTATTCTTTTTTCCCTTAAGGTCTTTCTCCACCTCTACAAGATAAGTCCTTATTAATGTCTCTATATAAACATTGGAAGCAATGCTCAGACAGAAATTATATTAACTAAGTTTACCCAACTAGGCTGTAGAAGATCAGAGGCAATATTCAATTTTACTATGAGCTTATTATTTAAAATATATTTCAGTGGGGCTGGAGAGATGACTGAGCAATTAAGGGTAATTAGTGTTTGTTCAGAAGACCCAGACTCAGTTTTCAGCACCAACACCAGGAAGCTTACAACCACCTGGAACTCTACTTTCCCAGCATTTAATGTTCCCTTCTAGGCTCCATGGATACCAAGGATGCATGTGGAACATATATACATGTGTAAGTAAAACATCCATACCCATAAACGTTAAACAAAACACAAATCAAATATATTTCATAGTAAGAAATTGAAATAATAGCTGGTAGTTTTCCACAGTTGTTAGTACTATGTTTATTGCAAATTACGTTTTCCAGTCGAGTAGATGAACTAATTGTATTTATAAGGAAAATGGAGTGAGTCTGGCAGTTAGCTCAGTCAGGGAAGTAATGGCCTTGTAAGTAAGGAGACTAGAGTTTGGTCCCGGATCCACACAACAAAGCCACCAGTAGTGGCTTGGATTTGGAATCTCAGCACAGAGGAGGTAGAAAGAGATGGGATGATACTCTAAGCTCACTTATCACCCAGTTGAGCATACTGGGTGAGGCTCAAGATCTTGCTTCAAATATTAAGGTGTATGGGTCCTGGGAAATGATACCTGCAGTTGTTCACTGGCCTGCAATACACATTAGTCAACATATATGTACAGACAGACAGACAGACAGACAGACTCAAAGAAAATGGATAACAGAGGAGGATGATTTTAAAGATTGTTCTACTGAACTTTAAAAATACACCCATTAGAGTGAGTCAGAGATGAGGCGATTTGGCAGCCCGGTCCCCCCAGCAGGCATGCAGCTTATGATACTGCTCCCTAGGATGTTCTACAGAGTGTATGTGGTATTCGAGTAGAAGACATAGGCTTCATGTCCAAGTCTGAGGTGTCAAAACTCAGCCCCACCCATAGCATAATCCACACTCCTTTGCTCTCCCTGCTGGCTGCCTGAAATGAGAGGACCTGCCCAACCGACTGAAGAGGCATAGCTTAAAGGTGGGAGTGCATCTAGGTCCTCACATCATCCTTGGTAGAAAATGTTCAGAGAGCCAATCATGTCTACAGTAAACTATGTTGCGAGGACATGTGTTCTCGTTTGGTTAAGCCAGGTCAATTTGAAGTATCTGTGTCCTGTGCTAATACAGGGGGCATGCACTTCTAAAATATCCTCTGTAAAGAGAAAGGATATCATAAAAAAAATCTGACATTCAGTTTTTCCAAAGGTCAAAGGACCTGAAGGTTTCAGGGAAAGATTTTGGAAGATGAAGTGTGAAGATTTAGGAAGATCCTGCCTACTTAGGAAACTAGACTTGGAAGTTTTAATGAATAGCAATGAACAATGACTGGTTGTATATCAGCTCAAATTGTTTGGGAAGTATTTACTAGACAATAACAGTTTTATGAAATGTGTGAATGCTAAGTAAGTACTTGATGATTTCTAGGAATAGTTGGCTTTCAATGATAACCATGTTGTTTTCAAAGCTTCTTCAAATAATTCTACATCACTCCTATGACAGCCATGCACACCTACGCTTATCCCCACCTTGTCCACAACAACAAGGAAATGGACCCAGACTCAATGAGAACACAACTGAACCTCAAAGCAAGAACTATGCAAATATCACAAGGCTCTGAAGATGTTACTCTGCCACTTTGTTATAACCCCGAACTTTAAGGGGAGGGTAGTGGTATAAATTCTTATGTAAAGTAATGAAATTAGACAGCTGAGAGACCTGTGTGCTGTTTCCCAAAGAACCCTTCAGTGGAAGCGAACTCGCAGTGTGGAAAGTGGAAACATCTCCTTGGCTGCTGATGAAACAGAAGCTTAGCCTTCCAGGTCTGTGTGGCCCAGTGCCATCCAGGAGCCCCAGAGGTACAGCAGAGACACAGAGAGATCTTATAGTCCAGGGGATGAGGGCGGACAAAGTGATGGCCTATGATGAGAAAACAGAGAAACCAAATCAAAGGGGTGACTTTCCGTGGAAGAGTGTGTGGCGGCATAGGCTTTCTGGAGATTCAGCATAAGCGACGTCTTTGATGCATTCATAACAATTTAGGAAAAAGAGTGGATCCAAAAGTTGACCAAGATTTAGTTATCTACTATTTGGTAGAATGAAGATCCTGCACACATATTAGATTAAATCATAAAAATGAAGAAAAGCAAACTTTGTCCATCTGCACACCCAAACTACGGGCATAGAAACTACAATCATAACATATCCCACAAACCACGTGATTATTTGACCCACATTTAAGACACCAGATGAAGTTTTAAACACACCCTTGCTTCATTTACTTTTCCTCTCCATTAGCTCTGACCTTGTCTCTTCAACACAGATAATATTTAAAACCTTAGTTTATTTGCTAAAAGGTATTTCTGGTAGATAAATGTCTGAGTTAGACCTTGTGACCAATTACATGAAGTGTTTACTCTGAATCTCTACTCAAATTCAATCTTAGACTGGGTCTTTTTGATCAACCTGGGCTTTAAGAAACTCAGAGCATATTGGACCATCCTGGAGCAACCTATAAGGTGACAATGAGGAGACTTCATGACTCATCAAAAAAATCAGAATTTCTTTGGGGTGAGTGACATGACTCAGTAGATAAAGCCTACACCACACAAGTGTAAGGTTCCAAGTCTCGATACCCACAACTCCTGCAAATCCAGATGGAATAAACTATCTATGATCCACGTACCTGTGGCCTAGTGGGATATGGGCCAGCTCTCCTGGCACACACCATGACGAACAGCAAGGGACTCTGTTTCAAACTAGGTGTAAGGCAGGGTGGATACTTAAAGTTGTCCTCTGATCACACACATATGAAACATATATGTGTTTTTCACATATGGAAACATAAGAATATGCACATACACATGATACATGTACATTCATATGCATAAAACTAAAATGGCATTTCTCAGGCTGTATTAGAGATGGGATTGTACTTTACATGTATAGAATTGCTTGGGAAATAAAAAACTAACATGTTTTAAACATCATAGGGTACAGTGGAAATAAATGATCTAGTGTATGCTTCTGTGACTCAGAAAGACTAAATTAGTTTCCATAAAACATACTAGAGGTAGAGTGTAGATTTGACTCTGAGCATGTTGCTTTTGGTTCTCCTAGCCTCTTACTCTTTTCACCCTCAAATCTACTAACCATAGAGTTGAACTGATCTACTTGGGATTCAGTACCAAATATTGTGAGCAAGCACATGAAATCTGTACTTCCTTAGAAGTTTTAAAAGAAAATTTTGAATTCAAATCGAGACAGAGCCCCTTTCCCAAATGGTGCTTGAGTTGGGTCTTACAGTTAAGGTAAAGTTTTGTCCATTTTCGCTTGGTAGGATTGGGGGAGGGAAGGTTTTCTGAAGGAAAAAAATACCATTAATAAAAACATGAAAGAAAGGGATACATACCTGGGTTAATTTTCATTATACAGATGGTTCCATAATCACAGAAAGACTGGACATTAAAAGTCAAAGCTTAGATTTCCCAGGTGGAAAGGGTTGCTGAGCAATTAGGACCCAGAGAATGAGATGAACACTGAGTATGGTCCCTTAAAATCATTGTCCCTGTTTTAAAGGAGTGTTACATTATCAAAGCTAGGTCCCATTTGGAAAAGTTAACGTGTTTTCATATAGCACCCCCACAGGTGACAATATTGTAGGCAGGAACCCTCTCTACATCTTCATAGATGAAATTGAAACTGGCTTCATTGGAACCCCGAGTTTAACATTTGAATTCAACTAGGGTCCAAAGTATGAGTAGGAAGATGCTGGCTTTGGGCCATAGCTCAGACATACCGTGGTTATGCAAGTCAAAGTGGTTTAAATAGTTTCAAAGAAGCCATTTGCCCATGAGTACTTTAGGGCTGGGTGAGGACCTGAAATATTCACGTTTGCATTTCCATAGTGGCAGCAACAGCTGAAATTGTCAACTATAACTTTTCTCCTGAAGGCTTATTTTAACACTGTTTCCCACAGTACGTGACTTTCAAGTTCTCATAATGAAAACAAATAATAATATGTAAAATCATAACAGGCTAGCTTCAGCTTAGGGGCTGTGGCAGCCCCCATCTATGCTGCCTTTGCCTTTGTGTCTGGGTAGAATTCACAGAGAACTATTTAGTAAGCTAATAATTCATACTGAGGGCATAAGAATACACATTTAATCTGTATGCCTCTCTAGGAGAGCAGTTGATCTTCTAAACATTTTCTCTTGTGCTTAGTTAATTGGTATATAGTATAAATCTTTAAGATATGGAATCTAATATCCAGCTTTAAATTCTTTTTCTACTATTTTCTCTGTCTGAGACCTTGACAATCCTCTAAATTATCTGTATCTTAGTTCTCTTATCCATAATGGAGATATAATAATAGTAGCTATCTCACTGAGACATTTTGTGTCTTAATTCCCTTAAGAATTAAAATAGGGGAGAACACTGGGGAGACAGCTCAGTGGGTTAGCACTATTAATTACAGTTTCAATAACTGAGAAGATTTATAGTATGCATCACTAGTATACTTCAAATCTGTGCACCCGAAGTGTTTTATTTGTTTATTCTCAAACACAAATTTGTGTTATGCTTTCATATGTGTACCACTACCATTATGCTGTCAGTCCAGTGTGGCATTGCCGAAACCATGCCAGTTAATTGTTTTCATGGATTTTGGATTCATAAAGATTGTAACTCCCTTTCATAGAAACCACGGGACATGTAAAAAATGAGTACTACTATATCAGTAAGTTGTAAACTAGAATATTGTATCATTTTGTAGATATTTCCTAATTAATAAAGTGCAACTCATAACTTATTTAGTTTTATGGAAGTAAGAAAAGCAAAAAATAATTTGAATGGAAATTATAATTTTATAGTTTTAGTTCGTTTAGTGTAATTTAGTATAACTTTATTGTTATAGTTTCTAATCCATATTGCCTCAAAATGTTTACTTCACAAGTGGATTGCACAAATTCATAATCACAGTGGGATCCTTTAAACATTCACATAGCACAAACTGACCTATTAGCAATGTGATACAGGATGCTTGAAGATAAGGTTAACTGGGGCGGTTATGAAACTAAATAAACAATCGATCACAAAAAGTTGTAAAAAGTCACTGCCATGTTTTTGGCAATTCTGAATTTTGGAAATTATAAAGAAATTAGAATTATAAACTAGAGAAGTATTAAATTAAAAATCATACACACAGGAAAATTTACTCCCCCATATACTACAACTACAGCTGTACATGGTAAAAAACCAAAGAAGCAGATTTCAATTTGTGAGTTCATAAGAAAATCATACACAAGCTTTACAAAGAAAGGAAGAAAAATAAAGATAAGAAAAAAGAAAGAAAGATAGACGTAGAAATATGAGATGGTGTCAAGGCAACGAAAGGAATGGAACACAAGTTATAAAAACTGAACATAGAAGCAGAAAACTAAACAAGAAATCAGGGTCATTCCTACACAATTAGAGTTGACATGTCTGCCAAATCTACTCAAGAAAAAGGAAGACAATGAACAAATGTAGGTGTATTAAGTGTTAAACGTTTAATAAACAATAACAGACTCTCAATAGGTAATAGGGATAAACACTGCTGATAGATTTTTTTTTTAGAAAATAATTGTAAATTGTCACAGAAAGTAAGTTGTAATTAAAAGAATAATAAAAATTCGACTGAATGTCAAAGTCCCCCCAGAATATGCAGAGCCTATCTTATAATAGGTTTACTGTTACTGAACCTTTAAGATTTATATCATGAAGCAAATTAATCATGCATTCAGCTCATTTTATGAGGTAAATTTCACCACCTTTGAACCATTCATAAAGTTGGCTTGTCATTTTGCTATGCATCAGATGCCATTTTAAGAGGAAATATGAACCCCTGGGCCCTGGAGCTGTTGGAAGATCAAGAAACCCAAGGCATGTCCCAGGTCCACCATGACGAGTAAACGTGTGATGGAGAGACGGGAAAGAGGGAGCACATGGTATAGAGATGGGAGAGAAAACAAAGCTGAGTGATCTATGCCCTGTGGAGAGAGGTGGAAAAAGAGATTCAATGGTGATGGGAAAGGCAGATATGAGGAGCCTGCACGACCACCTAGCATTGTGGTGATGTCTGGGCTTGGGCTGCTTGCAAGTTCCATGTATGTCTGGGTCCATGGCATTACCGAAGTTTATGTCTGTGCTGATGGCAGTGACCTGTGTTGCCACTGAAGGCCCTCTGGATATCAGTGGTCTGGGCTGCTGCCTAAGACCATGTTAATGTCTGGGGGTATGCAGACACAGGGGACCAAACTGATCTATTTGCCTGTACTGCCACCTGAGGCCATGGTACCATCTGGGCACATGTTGCCACTAGGGCCATGTCTGGGTCGATGGTCCGAATGGAGCTGGGTCTGTGTTGACCTCCAAGACAGTGTAGATGTCTTTGGTCTGTGCCACCACTTGAGGCCATGTTGATGTCCATGCCCTGTGCTGAGCTGGCCCGCTTTTCCTTTGCAACAAGTTGGCTCCACCCATCTCTGGCTGTTGCAATTAGAGGAGTGGGGTTCAGATCTCCACTGGGAGGGAGAGGGTGAGCTAGCTCTGCATTTGCGATCATGGGCGAGCCAGCTCTGCCCCTCATTTGCCCTGCAGTGGCCTGGCCTCTCCCCTTGCCACCTGTGGCAGGCACCTAGCCTGGGCAGCACAGTACAACTGGTTCTGGTGGCCTGGGTGAAGACTATTCAGGAGAGTTGGCCTTGCCCCCTTGCCAGATGCGGCACTGGGTGAGTTAGCCAGGGCAGTGCTTGCCTTGATAGTGTGAGTATGGAAGAGCTGGCAGGCTGACCAAATCAGCTACCACCCAGGCCCAAATCTAGGGTTGTGAGTTGGCCCAACACATCATCTACCCTGTCTATCAGCTGTTGGAGTTTGTGAAGGGGCTGGTCCTATAGATCCAACGTTGCAAAATCTCCATGACACTGGGAAACAACAGGACACCCAGAGGTGTTCTGGTGAGGATCCAGTATTAATATCATAGCAGTAGCGAGAGAGGCCTCAAATCATACCAAGGACTCATTGCAGTGAACATTTGGAAGTGAAGATACGTGGACAAAAGGCTATGCTGGGAGACAACATCTTCCATGATGAGATTCAGTCTTATTTAGTCTTTTTTATTTTTATTTTCCTTATTGGGGGGGGGGGAGATTACAAGGGCAGAGAAATGATACAAGCAAAGAGGCCTAGAGATCAGTGGGATTGGGGTGAATGATGTGAAATACACAAAGAATCATTTAAAGTTAAGAAACCGATTTTTTGTTTAATATATTTCACTAATTATCACTGCTGAAATCCAAAATTTAACCAGAAACATGTTTAGGAGCAGTGTCTTATGAATATATTAGGAACAGCAATTTTAAGTAGTAGTATTTAAAGCAAATACTTTTATTTCCAAGATTCTCTGAACTATACAAGGCATTATTTTCCAGGCACAAACAGACATCAGCTTCGCACGTCTTATGTGGAGGAATGGCTGACACAATGTGTCTCTCCCTAGAGAAAGAGAATGTAAAGACAGAAGTATGGCAGAAGCAGTGCTTTATTTCCTGGATTAAAATCACACAGTGGTCTAGGCTTATTTCACGGCTTATTATTAGCTTGGAGGTTTTTGACCTCCATTTTCGTATCTCCAAAGATATGATAATAATTAGAGCTATGGTAACATGCAATAGCTCATACCAAAGGATTTCAGTCTGAGTGTTTCTTTTTAATAAAGTAGTTGCAGAAATTTGTGTGATTAAAAAAAAAGAATTTCTAGTGGTATCATTCCAGATTACTATAAATACAAAGCAAGCATTATGGAAACACAGTTCAACACATGCAGTAGAGGGAACGCCCCTCCATCTTTTTCAAACAGGCAATCCATGCTAATATAGGGAGTCTAAGATACAACTTATTCAGATTTGCATGCTGGACTTTGTAGATATTACCCGTTTAAGAGGGGAAGCACATGGATCTCTTACCATTTGTTCTGAGACGTGTCCTGTTTATAGATTTGACTAAGGGACTTTCATTCTTACTGTGTCCTAGTACCAAAGGAGACCATATTTGCAGGGCTCACTTATTTTTTATGTTCTCAGCTTATTCCATGAGTCAACTACTTCTTGGGGGAAATCTCACACAGCTATTTTTACAGAAACATTTATAGGTCATAGAATTTGAATCTAAAGCGCCTAGCCTCTGTTTGCAAATGTTAAACTTGAACTATTCCGATTGTGAAGACAATCAGAGCTTTTTTCTTTAATTTTAGAAATGAAAGAGGGCTGAATTTGGGGTGAGCCTCAGATACCTCATGTGTGAAATGAAAAGGCTGGATTAGATAATTTTAGAGAGTCCCCCTAGCATGTATATAACCCCATTGCTCACATTTAAACACCTCAAACTTAACATCTTAATTGTTTATATAGTTTTTGGAATCATCACAGAACAAGATAAATACTTTCCATGGTTGTTAGAGTAGAAAGATAAAATAGGTGAAAGGGGAGTCCTAGCTGGGGTGTTGTCATTTTTTGTTTTGTCTCTTCTCTCTTCTAATTTTGTTCCTAAGCTCAGAGGACACCTTGGGCAAAAGATGCTGAGAAGGACTCTGCTAATGAGCCCCCACCGGCCTTTTGTTGAGACTTCATGGCTAGTTTTAGGAAGGTACTTGGCCTCCTCACAATGAGGGTGGATCTGAGTTCATTCTTTTAACATGGAAAAAAAAAAAGGTTACATGAAGAAAGCATAAGGCACATTGGAGGCTTTTTATTTTTTATTCCTGCACTTCTATTGTCTCTGAAGGTCTGGTGTTTTAGGAGGAAGGGAGAGGGCTCTGGGCCTGTAGCAAGATCAATATGGCAGCACACCTCAGAACCCTCTGACCAGGTTTCTTCGGAACAGGTGAGGATGGCGAGCCTGAGAGCTGTGCCCGGAGAAGCTGTTCTAAAAGAACGATGCTTTGACCTACACCTCCGAGATCTCCACAGCTCCACACTCACATTCTTCCTCCCTAGGTTTCTTCCCTCACCCCAAGAGCTGCTCACCTAGGAGCATCAAGGTTCCATCTCTAACTTTAGAGAGACCAATCTAGATTTCCCAAGCATTCCAGATTGAGGCTGATATCCCTAGACAAACCGGCTTTTATTTCAGTCAGTTCTACCTTTGGCCACAGAATTGTCGGCACATTAACACTAATCAGCTTGGTGTGGTATAAACCTGAGTTGTACCCAGCATATTCATCATGACGCCCAACCTTCTGCTACTACAGGTTGGGATTTCAGTTCTAACCTCCTGCCCTGTCTTTGGGGTGGGATGTGGCTGGAGAGTAGCATCTTCAAAGGTGCCCTTCAGAGTCTTGGTTCAAGATACATAAAAGCTGCAGTCTGTGACTTATTGCTTTATATCTCTCTGGTCTTGGGAGAATGATTTTAGTCTACTTGATACCCCATTTTCTCAGTAATAAGGTCAACTGGGGCTTTTCTATTAGTAGACAGTGACAAGGCCAAGCATGTCACACATACTCAACATGAACACAGAGCATGCATTCCCCTCGCTACCCAGCACTTTTCTTAATCCAGTTTACCTCTTTTACAACATTGTACAAAATGGCCTCGTTCTCGCACCTCACACATTTTACTATAATCATTCCAAGAACAAGAGCCATCTTACTTGCCTTTCTAGACACGTGCATCCGTAAAATAAACATGCCTTGAACAACGAACATACATGTGAGTGATAAAACATTTTCCTGACCGAGCAAAGCTCATTTAACCAATTCTACACTTATGAGTCCTCCTGAGTTTACTACTGTCTTCCTGAGCCAAATATATCCTGAGGAGCCTGACTAACCAAAGCTACTTCAAGTCCCGGGACACATGAGCTGAAGCCCTGCAGGGAGAAGCCATGTCCTTCCTTCTTCCTCACCCAGTCATGCTGACAAAATGTAGGCGCTTCAGTGAAGCACCCAGAGTCCACACCCTTCTTTAGACTGTTTTTGGCCCCTTAGGCACAAACTGTTCCAAAGTCTGAGTCAGCCCTCCCTGCCCGTTTACATGCTTGGCTGCTGTCCAAGGCTACGATAAGAAACCACCCAGGTGCTGTGCCTCAGAAAGCCAGCAACATGGTGGTCTTGGCCAGCTGAGCCCGAATTCACCTAGCATACAATGAGGGCAAGAGGGCTGCGAGTCAGAATCATCAGCCTAGTGTCTGCAGAGATGGGCTGTGTAACATTTGGCAAATCACTCATCTTCTTTGCCTCTCCTCATCATCCTGGAAGTGAGGGGTTTAGCCAAATGACCTTAGAGTCTTCTCTAATTCTCTAGAACCAGGATTTGAAATGAAGAGCAGCTTAAGCACCTTAGAGAGCAATATTATTTACTTGCCTGTAATCACCTTATCCCCAGAGAAAAAAGGGATAGCTCAAGCTCACTGCTAGTAAGGGAGAAATGTGTATGAACCATTGCCTTGGTACACATCCCACTGAGGCTTAGTAAGCTTCACCATCTCAGCAAAGTTAATTCTTTGGGGTAAGGGAGAGTCATGACCCGTGCTGTACCTATTAGATGAGCAGCAGATGCTGCGTCCTAAATAGAATAAGGAGTTGCACGGTTCCTCTGAAGTTTGCCTGAAGAGTACTCAGTGGCTATGGTTTCTGTGCTGTAGGCTAAGCTCAAACCAAACAACAGTTACTGTGGAATGGATCATTGAGAAAAATAACTACTCATACAGCAAGAATACTACCACCTGATAGTCAATGTGCACTGCTTCAAATAAAGACAGGCTTTTTTCTTCTTGTAACCACTCTGTTAAAGCAGTACCTCCATCCTTATATTAAGAAAAAAACCGAAAGTGTAGCAACGTTATAACATCATTCAGACAGAATTTGTGAACAGGCTGGGTAAAAGAGGACAGTCATAATCCGCCACCTTTGTGCAGGATTTCAAACACATGAAGAATCTTGCAACCTCATTCTATGTGGCTTTCATTATGATGTGGCAGTTGAGTAATGACTTTCTTGAAGTCCCCGCTTTAAGGAATGAAATGAGTCGATAGTACGTCAGATCGCTTGATCTTCAGCACTGGGTCTTTCTGAACAAGCTGACATCCTGCACTGGATTTGTCACGGTTCAAGTGTAGCTTAATTCATGACTACTCCAAAAGAACTAATCTCTGTGGTGAATCACTGGGTGTGAATAGGAATGGGTGGCAACTGTAGGTGGAACAAGGCATAGCGCACGCAGCATTTGAACAAATGGCAAGACAGAGGTGGACAAACAAGCAGCCATCATAGTGATCAAGATGTGAAGGACTGTGGGTTAGTCGTGCTCACCGTGCAGAGTCTCGTCTTTGATTAGCTCATTTCAGAAATGGTGGAGGAGATTCCACTGGGGTGGGGATCCCTCGGGGACTTTTGTGCTGTCATTCAGTCAGTCTGAAACTTCGAAGCTAGTTCACTCTGTGAGGAGCAGTAGGTATTTGCATTGAGCCTGTTTGCAGGGCCTCACCTCTCTCAGTTCCACCTCAGGCTCTGCTCTTCTCTTACTATTAATGTCAAGTCTTTACACAGAATAAATCATTCACAAAGTCTGCAAAGGAGTTACACATGTGAGTCTTATGGAGAAAAAAACAAAAACACAGACAAACAAACAAGCCCAAAAACCTCATAACATGCATGCGGAGAAGCTTCCTGGCAGAGAGCTTGAGGGTAGATGGTTGGGAAACACACAGGGCACTGTTGCAATTTCAGGGTAAACAGCACTCTAACAGTGGTCTATGGTGCTGCTGAATGTTATTCAAGAGACTGCATTTTTACTGCAAAGAATAAAGTGCTTAAGGGTGTGTGGAAACAAAACAAAACAAAACAAAAAAACAAAAAACAAAAAACCAAAAACCTGACGCCTCAGACTCTGAGGAAAGCTGGGATTGTTGAACGTGACAGTAGTCCTTTTGTCATTAGCTAAAAGTCAAGACCTGGAAAACTCAAGCTTGATGCCAAACATCAACTCACAAAGGTGTATGTGTGTGTGTGTGTGTGTGTGTGTGTGTGCGCGCGCGTGTACATAATAAACCAGGCCACGAAGGAAGTAGAACTCAACTTTTGTTTACTCCTGCAGTTTAATTCCAGAGGCTAGTAATTTAAAAGACGATCAAGTTAGCTGTTTCTTTTCTTTTCTTTTTTTTTTTTTTTTTTTTTCCGAGACAGGGTTTCTCTGTGTAGCCCTGGCTGTCCTGGAACTCACTTTGTAGACCAGGCTGGCCTCGAACTCAGAAATCTGCCTGCCTCTGCCTCCCAAGTGCTGGGATTAAAGGCATGCGCCACCACTGCCCGGCTAAGTTAGCTGTTTCTTATTGAGGCCTGTGCTCAGACAGCTTCCTCCGCCAGTGTCAGAGTGAGTGCACTCTCTATCAGTCTTTGAGCATCTGTTAATCTCTACTGATTCAGCCTCCTAAATCTCAAATTCAATTTTTGTTTCAGCTTTACTTCTATGCCCCATTGCTGTCTTTTTTTTTTTTTTTAAACTTAGCATCCTGCTCCATCATAAACTGGGCTAGTGAAGCATTAGGAATTGTAAGACAAATGACCACAACATATAAAAGCTTCCGTGCTTCTGTAATTGCAGGACCATTCTCCAAACACTTTTCCTCTTCTAGCCCCTTGCTGCTACCAACCTGTCGCATGCTTCTTCGGCCGTGCTGAATTACTTGAAACCCACTGAACCCGGCACAGTCTTGGAAGGCACAAGGGTTTTGATTATGTTAGTCAGATTTTCCATGGCTATGGGAGTTAGTTTAAAGGAGGAAGATTGATTTGGGGCTACCAGATTGAGAGGTTTGACTCTACTTGCGTCAAACCCATTGCTGTGGGCCTGTGGCGAGATGGAACATTGCAACAGAGAGAAGCAATGTGTTACCATGTGACACTCAGGAAGCAGAATGAGACAGAGAGAAGGAGAGTGTGCAGGGTACACTATAGGCCCTGATCAACCCACTTCCTCTAGCTACATGACTATTTTCTTAAAGGGTAGTCTAGATTCAAGCCATGAGAGTGACCATGTCAAATAGGCAATCATAATTCACTTTTCTTCTGTTGACAATGGCCATTTTCATTTTTAATAGAAATAATGAAGAAGAGGAAAAATTGTAACTGTGGTTGTCTTAAAGGCCTTACAGAAAAGAAACTTTGAAAAACCAATCCCTGGGTGCATTTTCTCTCCTCAGAGGCATACATATTTCACTTTTAATTTTTATTATGTCACTGAAATTGCATACAATCATTATTATTCAATCAATTAAGGGACATTCAAAAGATAAATTTAAAAAAGAATTGCTACAACTCAGAAACAACCATTATTTTGAAATTATTTACATGTCATTTTAGATCTCAAAAGACAGGTAGATAATCAAAACAAAATTAGACGTAGGTGGACAGAATAATTGAAGTAATTTTAAATGTTATATTCACAATTTTATACAGTACTAAATATAATGTACTTTCAGAGACTGCAACTTAGGATATTTATCATGCACCTCAAATGAAATCTAAGGACTTGCTGCTATGTGTTTTTGCCTCCCACACTTTAGTAGTATGCATGTTCAAAAGATAGCATTTAAAAAATATTTGTAGACATCTGTAAGTTTACCTAGTCAACATTAATATGTTCAGCCTTTCCATCAAGACAATATCTATACTAGATATCCCTTATGTTTCTTCAAATCCATTTGCCACCACTATCTACCCTCCACTGGGACCTACAGGGCTGATTGCTGAGTGACTTGGTCATCAGGAAAGGGTAAGAGTGTTTTCTTGTGTAACCTTCTGTTCTGCCCTAGTTCACAATGGCTCTCATTTGGGCTGCAGCAACTGAGCCACAGGCCCAGTAAGTACTGTCTCCTGCACCAACAAGTCTCCAGGTATGGTAACTGTCTCTTCCCTTTAGCAGGATTTGATACTTCAACATCCCACTTTGTTTAACCTCAATCTTGTTCTCAACTTTACGACTTGTTTTCTATGGAGCGTTCTTCAGCAACAGTGTGCCATCTGTTTTCTGCTTAGACTCTGGCTGACGTGGAACCTAATGACTCCTTTGAAATGAAAATTACACTTCCTCTCAACACTGAACCCGAGCTATGTAGAGTGTGACTTTTTCTTACTGTCCTGCTAGATAGGCTGGCAACTGTAAATACTGACTCCTATTTCTATTTATTCATGTATGCACTTTTGATATGTCTTGACTTCCCAATAGGGAAGATGAATAATTTAGCACCCCTACAGTTTCTACAAGAAAGCATTTGTCAATCAGACAAAGAAAGGCGTGCTGGCAATTATTAATAGAAAATCATCAGATTGACACTGATTTTGCCCTTGGGTTTTCATCAATTTAATGTCCATTGTGACTGAGATTTTTATCTTGATTACATATAAATATCTTTATTATTAAAATGCTATTTTGAGTATAATTTCTAGTATCCATCAAAAGCTTTTTCCCTTCCATGCAAACACAAAATGTGCTGGATAATAAAAGTTCTGTGGAGTGCTATTACTATGACCTAGGAACCCTTTAGAGAATTATCCGTAGATGACTGAGGCCCCAACGATGTAAGGAAACTTATTTGGTGCAAAGAACTAGAAGAGATTTTTTTTCCACACTGAAATCTCTACAACAGCCACATATGGAAATATTTTGCTATTGTATCCATGAAACCACAGTCCATGCGTCAGGCCTGAGATGTGTGGAACTGTGACTTCTTTCAATTCGTAGGGTTTTGTGGGGGAACTTGTGTGGGCATGCTCTGTGGCCTTGATCTGATCCCTCATAGGTCTCTGTAACTCCATCCCCATAGCAAACACCTTCAAGTTATTCTTATATTACTTTTAAAAGTTACTTATTTATTTTGAGAATTGCATATAGGATTACTGTACTTACATACTCTTTCCACCCCCCCCCTTTGCAATTCATGGCCTCATCTTTTTAAATTATTAGTGTTAAAGACACACACACACACACACACACACACACACCAACAATACTTGCATTTAGAGACACACAGAGATACACACACAAACAATATGTGCACACACAGACACACACATACATATACAAACATGTGTGTAAGTATGTGTGAACACAGTCACAAACACACAACCCCCTCCCTCCCAACACAAGCTGCTGAGTTCCTTTAGTGTTGCTTATATGCATATATGTTTAGGGATGACCATTTTGGATTGAGTAACTTATCAGAAAGCTTGGTCCCGGGAGGAGACTGAATCTCCTATTCCTGACATCTCTCTGTCACCTCTACATGCTGCCCTTTAAGAGATTCTATTTGTGTCTTAAATCTCCTCCCTCTATCTGTCTCTGTCACTCTGTCCCTCTCTCTCTGCCTGTGTATGTGTCTTTCATGCAGATGAAATATGATTTCGTTGCTACCTGACTCTCAGGTCAATTCGCACTCTTGCTGCCATGCCTTTGTTATCATGATGGAATCTTACTTGAGGAAGATAACCTCTCATTTCCAAAGTTTGCCAGCCTCATGGGGAGGGTAGAGGTGTTCTGGTGCCTGCAGAGTATCTGCCAGTCTAGGCCGTGAAGTATGAATGGTTCACCTTTGCTTGTGCCTAGAGGAGTCATTTTGTATTCTGGGAGGGACCTACACAGTATCTCCAGGGACAGAACATTTGAGCTGGACCTAGACAGTAGAACCCCATCACTTCACACAGACACAAACACACAGACACACAGACACACAGACACACAGACACACAGACACACAGACACACACACAGAGGCATGTATGAAGAGGAGGAAGAGCTGGGAACACTGGTAGATGTGAGGGGCTGTGAGCAGAGGTGCTGGGATACCACAGAAGACCTGGGACAGGCTCACAAATTTGTATGTTAGTCTAAAGATTGCAAACTCCTGAGTAAACAGAGAGATTTGTGTTCGAATCTCAGTTCTTACCATCAACAAGCTGTGTAAACATGGGAAGATTATTCTATGACTAATGACCTCACCTGGAAAAGAAGCATTTGTAGTTATAATAATACCTCAAAGAATTATTACCAAAATTAAATAAGTACAATGAAAAGAAATGCCATTTACTCTTTGTTATTTATGTCATGTAAGTGGACAGATATTTTTATGATTTTATAATATGAAGAATAGAGAGATTCAAAGACATTAAGTGATAAAAAACAAATTCACACCTCTGCAATATAGTCAGGAAAATTAGATATGAACAGGAAAATACTTCATCACACAGATAATGTTTTTCAGTAACACCATACTAAAAACACATGTGGGCTAAAGGCAGACCTTGTGTGGCCCTTGAACTATCAGAACCACAACTCGGAAAGGGAAATATTTAAAATATCTCATATTGGTTAAAACATTTTCATGCCAACAAACATTAGTTCCATATTTATAAGACAATTAAAAATCTCCCTTTCCCCGCCACAGCACACATCTGTGGACTGCAGCTCTAAGTCTGTCGTGTCTGAATCTGTGAGCTTAGCTCTTGGTGTTCATACTGGTTATTCTGCTGTGCTTACAGAATTCTGATCTGAGTGGTCTTTCTTTTATCCATAAGGCTTTTGTAATGGATTTTCAGTCAGCTAGGTTTCATGAAAGAGTCTTTATAAACTACCCTGTAACATCGGCTTCACTTGTTACTGTTAGGTTGAGCATGACAGTGAACTATTTCTGAATTTCAGTTGTCTCTGTCATAGGCAGCTCACACTTGTCCATGTTGTTCTCCGTGTTTGCATGAGTTTCTGTGTCTCTGTGATAGAGATGCTTTGGAAAAAGTCCTTTGGTTAAGCCCGAGTTGTTCCTACATCTGCTTATTGATATTTTTCATGTATTTAAATAAAGTGAACAAGTAAAAACCTTCATTCACCTTTATTTTAATAGGAGTTATACACCTTTATAAAACTATCAGTAGGCTTTTACTCTTATTTTGATGATGTGGACAATTAAAAATGGGCAAATTCCAAAAGAAATGGATTTGTGAGAAAATTTAGAAAGCCAACAAATGATGTTGAAAGCTCAAAACCAGTATTTAGCAGCTGTACAAGTTTAGAAGACACTGGAAGAAAGAAAAGGGAGCTCAGTGACATGCAGGAGACAGAAGCAAAAATACTGGGTGCTCAGACCTGTCCTTTGTGATCTCTTTCTGTTAGTGTCAACATGGCCTACAGTTACAGAAGGCAATTTATCATGTACACAATGGTTCCTGCATGATGGTTTGTCAAGGTGGAGAAAGAGTCTGGACAAGGCTGAGGTGGATGTCTCCTGACCCTCAAGTTCCTGGTAGGATGGAGATGGTCATGTGACCCACTGTAGACACCTACTATTGGAAATCTAAATGTTGCTACACAATGAAATGGTTTTCCCACCTTGAAAGTGTACCCTTGCCCCCACAGAGGGCTCGCTTGTTGTTGTTATTGTTGTTTGATTAAAAGTATATTAGAAATCTACCTATATTTCATACATTCTGTTCTTTTTCTACTTACATGTATCCTGAAAGCCTGAACTGTCCCAATTACAATTGTATTTTTAGACGCTTCATTACTACTAACATGGTTTTATCTGGAAGTGAATAATGGAAGTTGAAGAACTCTTTATCTTAGTCATGCCTACTAAGGGATATTCTGACCTCTAACATAGCTTGGCACTAAATACTTTTATAGTTGAACATCTAAGTAGTATCCTTTATCAACAAGTTCAGATGGCCATTTATAACTTTGTGAATGAGCTTTGATTACAGTAGACCGTCATATCACAAGCCATCCCTGAGGGTTACAGAACACATTAATTATAACAAGCTTTCAAATGTAGTGATGTTTCCAGTTACAGCTAGCATGTGGGATGTTTTTGGGTTGCCTACAATCAAATGAACTGATAAATGGAGGAAATGTTTGCTTTAATTTTTGGTTGCTTTGAAAAATTTCAGGTATAAATTCAAATAAGAGATTTGTACTAATATTCCCAGTGAAATTGTTTAGAGGTAAAAGATCCTTGCTGCCAAACCCAGTTACCTGAGTTTGATCCCTGGACCTACATGGTAGAAGAACCAACTCCTGAACATTGACCTATGACTGCCATATGTGCAGTGTGACCAAATTAAAAAGATCAATTGCTGGTCTAGAGTCCCAATATATTCCAATAATTCATGCTCTCACATTGATCTCACATTGATAGCATGAGATACCATTTTGGAAACATTGAT
The DNA here is from genome assembly GCA_028551405.1 of Uromys caudimaculatus. Classification (NCBI taxonomy): domain Eukaryota; kingdom Metazoa; phylum Chordata; class Mammalia; order Rodentia; family Muridae; genus Uromys; species Uromys caudimaculatus. The sequence goes on from CM052713.1 coordinate 17,873,775, forward strand.
TCTATAATTTTTTACTTCTGATGCTTCCTGTTAAAATCCTCTTCCACTCAGCTTGGTAAGCATCCTTCATGTTGCCCCAGCGAAGAAATGATGCCATAGCAAAAATAAAGTAGAAAATAGTACTGTCCTTTGGCTTTTGAGGTTCGAAGGCCCATCTGGGTTTGAATGGGATTCATGAGCTCAAAAGTCACAGATTTGTATAAATGGGAGGGGTGGGGGTGGGGACATTGCCATATTGGAGATTGGAAAGGAGGCTTGTGTTATGGAGAAAGAGAACAGCATTGAGGGTGGGGAGGGGGAGGGGCAGTTAAGCGGGTAGGAACCCCTCCTCAAGGATTCAGTGTACATCTGCGGCTGACAATCCCAGCTCCATTTCTGCCTCCATTCAAGTTCAGAGTGTTGTTGGCTGGAGCCAGCGATCAAAATAATGCTCTTTACACCAACAAACTGCCCCCTGTATTGTCCTGTCCCAACTCTCTGGTCTTTGCTTGACTAACATCAAATAGTCACATTCATTTTAATACCCCAGTATATGGATAAGCAGCCTACATGGAGGGCTTCGTTGGGACTGCCAGAGGGGCAGAACCAGTGGGGAAGATAAGCTCCCTCAGCCTAATTCACTCTTCCTTATCAGGATAAGATTTAACGCCACTAGCTCTTGATCCTTGGCTAAAAATAAACAAATGGTGTTTTAATGGAGTATATAGTAAGAGTCTCAAACAAGGGTAACATTCCAAGTATACTTTCTAAAGAAACACAATGGTATATAGTCAGTCAACTCTAAGAACACTGTTCACTATCCACGTTCATTACCCTCAAGGTTTAAGGCATGGTTTGAGACATTTATTAAATGCCACAACACTGAATAGTTCTAATGATTACCTCCAGGACTAATTTTCAATCTTAAAAAAATACAGCCCTTTTTATTCATTTAGTTTGTGTCTGTTCATCAGGGGCAGGTGGGAGATATTTGTACATGTGTCATGTACATATGGAAGTCAGACAATAATGTCTGGGACTTCTCTCTGCCACCTTGTGGGACACAGAGATTGAACTCTGGTCCCCAGGCTTGAGGGTAGGAGCCTCTATCCACTAATGCAATTTCCAACCCTTTACTTCCAATCTTGATGATGATAATTTAACAAAAATAGAGATTTTAATTCTTATTCCCCAGAGAATAGGGGATCAGATAGAAATACAAGCCTATGTCTCACTTTGTGTAATTAATATGCAGAAAAAGATATTTGAAAGTATTTTGAGCTTACCTAATTTTAATAAAATATTTGAATCCACAGGAAAAGCTTAACACACAGAATAAAAGAACAAGAAAAACAAAATAATCTTGGGCAGCCTAGTCTCACTGCTTTTGCTAAAGAACATTCATTAACTGGCCTTTGGTGACTTAAATATATTTTCTTGTTTTCTAGAATAGGTTTAAGCCCAATAGTGTTTTGTTCTCCTGTGGCATGTGTTAACAACCTGATTTCTAGGTAAGTGTAAACATAAGACTTCTAAGCGTGAACAACACCAAGTAGTAGAAATTCACTGTGTGGAGGTGTAGAACGCCTCAGTCACAAGGTCATAGGTGAAAACAGTCTATTTCTATTGCTCTGAAAGGATAGGACCAGCTGCATCACAAGCTACATGAAATGAACTGAGAGACAAAGCTTAGAAACCACAGGGACGTCTCGGAGAGCTGGTGAAAATCCCGGCTTCCCCAAAGTCTAGCTACTACCTTCCATTCTAGCTATAACAGTTGTAATGCAAAAAAGGCCATAGAAAGGAACTGGTCTGTCGTTGCAAATATTTCTGCTAAGGTCCAGGACACCCAAGCACCTGTCCTCAAGTTGTACAGGGTATGAAAATGTGTTTGTTAGAAAGGCAATGTTGTCTACAAGTACTGTGCATGCTCGAACTACACCAAATCCCAGCATGGACAGGGAAGGTGACTGAGAATGAAGTCACACTCCTAGCTGAGAATCTATTGGCATTTAACAGTTGCTGGGAGAGGGAGAGTAAATTTTCTTTAAGAGTGTTGTCCTTGGTAGGTTGACCATACAGTAGAAGAATACAGGAATGGAACAAACTAGACTTAGTCGGGGGCGGGGGAGATGAGTGAAGGAGAAAGAGAGGGAGAGAGCACAAAGGTGGGTGGTAGGGAAGAGGGTTTCAGATTGGTGAGGAGTTGAGGGAAGGAGAGCGTTTGATAACAACAAATGCATGGAGAAGCGATACTCCAAAAGGTTTGAGTCTTGAGATCACATGGTCAGTTTGGGTCCTTTTTATGAGACCTTAAACAAGTCCCAGGCCAATGATGAGTTTTCTTGTTTTGCCACAAGTCTTGGACCAAAACCCAGTTATTTTTGCCTAGTATCTTGGCATGAACTATGTTGGACTTTTGCTGAAGGAAAGACAGAGTAAATGCCAGGAATAGTCATAGTGGCATTTTACCAGCATTCTTGGGGAGAAGTCAATGGTTTCAAAAATGAGTGTCATCTCTCTGTTTTATCTTGCTTCCGTCCCAAGCATTTTTAGTTTCTTTGGCTATTATTATATTAATTTCTATTTTGATTGTACATTACTAGATTAAACTATTTTGCTCCACGTGTTTTCATTAGCATAAACATATTCATGATTCATGAAATCAAATCTAATATATAGAATTCTTATCTGAAAGGGTCTGAGGTTATTTTGGTGTCTGTTTGCACTGAAGATGGCCCTGTTTCACTTGAGACTGTTGAAAATAGTAGTTGTTGTGAACCACATATATGGGTCCAACTTCCATTATACTCTCTGAGCTTAGTATTCTGGGCAGAAAGATATTGAAAAGCAAAATACCCATGACAGTAAGATACGTGATGAACTTTACTTCTCTCCCTGAGCAATGGCGACAGATAATTCCTTGAACCATCAAAGGGAAAAAAAATATCTTTAAAGGCACATTTCCAGCCAAATATTCTTGCTCATGTGACACAGGAGATGGACCAATGGAAAAATCTTACATTCATGGGGTACATGGAAAAGCAACTGAGGCTGGACTGACATGATTCTATATCCTGGCAGAGGATGGTGACAAGAGCCTAAATCTTATTCCCTGACATGGCAACTTACCAGAAAACAGCTCATCTGTCCAAATCTGTAAGAACATCCCTACCAAAAATTATGTTTGGGGTAAAAATTTCTATTTGCATTTAAGTCAATGTCTGTTAGTATTAAATATCATAGATTGTTGAAAGAAAAAAGTCTTACTTATCAGGATCATTGAAATAGATATATCTTAGAGAATATTCATGAGTGCTAAGAAGTTACATGTCTTTGGAGAATTATGGTTAAGAATGCCAGAAGAGAATGAAAATACCCTGGTCTTCTAGCCTCCTCTTCTTAATTTTCAGAAATAAAAGACAGAGTAGTGCAGGAAATTTGCCAATAGCACCTTGAAGAGCTAATATGTAGATCTGGTTTCTGCCTCTTCAATGCTTATCTCGCTACCTTTCTTCTTGTATTTTTTGAGCCTTTGCTGTGGGCTAGGGTGAAACTGTGCACTGCATAGGTGCCTCTGACCTAGACTAACTTGTGTATTTGTGGACGAAGCCGACTGAGGATGATAGGACGGCCGGAGGGAGGACAGTACAGAAGGTGGTGTATAAATAAAACTATGGTTGCTTTAAAAAAGATATGGCAAATCATATTGTTTTATGTTTACCTAAAATTGTGTGTGTGTGTGTGTGTGTGTGTGTGTGTGTGTGTGTGTTATAAACGAAGTTGGATGATCCCCTCCATGAACCATAGACTATCTAACAAAATCCATTAGCAAGCATAAAAAAACTCCTTTAGAATTATTCATCAGAGGTGTCCAAGAATCTCCCCAAACAGTATAAATAATTGCTATTGGCCTTGGTTGCCTCCCAGAAGTTGGAGACATGTGTTTATTACAGAAGACTCTACCCACTTTGTACACAGGACTCTGCTGAACTGAGCTGGGTTTGACAGGAAGCCTTCTCTTTGAGCACTAGTGTTCACATTACTAGAAGGTACTGTGCAAGCTGTTAAAGAAGAGCCATCAGTAGTCCTGCTCAGCAGCGATACCTCTGAATGAGAATAGAGGCTAACATACAAGGTGCTCCTAAAGATACATGAGTGGCAGTCACAGTTCAACAGTAACAACAGTTGTCTAACTGGACCAAGGGAGCCATGCCTGGTACTGGAAAGTTTTCCAACCACTGTGGTTGGTGAGAGTAGTGTAGCACCATTTCAATTTGTAAAAAATAGCGCATAGTACTCTTTATGTATATAAGTAGGTAGTTAGCATTCTGACACATGGGCTAAGAGGGATGGAGTAAATAGCAGAATAGATATAACCTTAGAGGAGCGTGATGCAGCATCAGGAGGTAGCAGGATTCGGTGGTGTTGGCTCCCTTTTATTTCCCAGTAGTGCGATTTCCTTAAAGGCTTTGGTTGCTATTTGAAAGAATGATTAAGTTGGCTTTCAGCCCCACTGCATCCTCCCATAGGTTTGAGTTTTCTTCCTCAGTCTTCCACCACTGTGGAAAGTATACAAATTTTGTCCTTTTTGCTGATATTTTAAGCTGTGAGGGCAAATGTAGGTGGTATATGAATTTATTTATTCTTGCTCTGGCAGTAAGTTCTCCCAATAAATGAACTAATAATCACTTTCATTTCTATGAGAATTATTTATTTGTTTTATTATTATGATCCTTCTGATATTATTTGTTGGACGCCATACTTTCTATTTATTTTGATAATAACTCCCACATTTATTCTCATATCTTCTATTCTTTTTGCTTCACTTCACATTCTTAAATGATTCCTAAAAGATATTTTTCAAATGAATCAGTTTTAATAATATCTTTCGAATTATTTAATTTGATTTATTTTTTTATAGGTGAAATATCTTTTAAATACTCTGGGGACATAAATAAAATATAAAAACGTGGCCCTTGGTTTCTGTGCCTCCCTGTATCTGGTACTACTTTGATTCATATAAATTTGATTCCCATACTTGTTACATGTGTGGATTTCTTCTGCTTTCACAAACCTGAATTCTCTTTCTACTGGACTTTTTAGAAACAGAGGCATGATGATAAGAGTACATTGTGCTTCAAAATGCTTACACAATTCACATCCCTGTGCTGACTTGTAGGCTAGAAATACCTTTTCCATTTTAAAATATCAAATATGAGGGAAAAGGTTGCTCTAATATGAATTTACTAGCATTTGTATCAGAAGTTCCAGTTATCTTTGGACTTTTAAAAAGAGAGTTGCTGTCTGGTATTCAAACTTCAGACTTGAACCAGTTTCCAGAGAATTCTAACTTCTGAATCTTGTGATCTTGAAACTTCTAGTTTCTTCTAGGAATATTAGCTTCTATGAGTATCATGTGGAAGAATTTGTGTGCTGCATTGCATTCATCCATAAGATACAATATCCCAGAAAAATTATTTAAAAACCCTCCCTGTTCTTTTTGTTACTTTTGGTTGTCATTTTGCCTGTGGTTTTGCTATGTTAATTTGCATGTGGTTATTTTTTACAGAATCTTCAAAGGAAGAGTGAAAAATACATCAGCTTACTGTTGAACAGACAGCTTAGACCACAAGAGGTTTCCAGGCTCCACTCTGATGGGGCTTTCTGCAGTATGGGGGATGGGCAGACAGTGCTGATTACTTGGTGATTTGCAAAGAAAGACTATCTGAAGGGAATTTTTGAAGCAAATGTTGTATCATTTTTGATAGGTCAATTGTAATTTTGAATATTTATAGATGTAGTTCTTTGATAGTTCCACAAATGTGGAATGGTTAAGGCAGACCACTAACCATCGGATGGATGGATTACTTAATCTTTCTTTATGATGAAATCTTTAAAACTTACTTTCAGTTACTGTGGCATATTGAGTGGATTATCATCGATTGTAGCCACTCTGTTGGGCAATGTCATAACGTGTACACTTGGTGCCATTTGATCCACAGTTCTCTATTGCTGTCCGTGCCATCCTTCCAGCCTCTCATAACCACCATTCTACCCTGTGTTTGTTGAAATTCAACTTTGCTCAGCTCTGTACGTAGGTGACCTCAAGAGAAACTTCATCTTTTCTTAGGTGACTTTTGTCACTAAGCAGCATATCTTCCAGTTTCATTCATATTATCAAAACTGACACGATTTCACTTCTAAGTCTGAGTAGTAGTCCACTGTGCATATAGAACACATTTTCTTTAAACATTTATCTATGATACCTAGGTTGATTGGATACCTAGGTTGACTGCATTTCTTTCTTCTGTGAAGAGTGGTTATAATAAAGATAGCCATAAATCTCATACTGACAGGATCAGCAGGATTAAGGGATGACAGGATAGTTCTGTTTTCTTTTTTTATTTCTTTTCTCCTCTGTTTTTAGTAGTCGCCAAACTATTTCCCACAATGGATATGGATAGTACTTCGTATTTTCTATACATGAAGGTCCTTGTTTGCCTGCCTCTTTGCCAACATATTTTGTCTTTTGTGATAAAAGCCATCTTAATAGATGTAAAATGATGTCTAATTAAGTTTAAATATGCATTGTCCTAACCGTCAGTGATTCTGAACACACTTTCTGTCCTTACTAGCCATTTGTGTGTGAACATGTCCATGCAGTGCACATGCGTGTGCAGTTGTGCATGCACGTATGCACGCATGCATGTGGAGGCCAGAGGTCAACGTTAATCACCTTCCACACTTGCTTTCTGCATTCTTATTTTAAAATTCACAATTATTTGTTTGTTGATTTGGGGGGGGGGTGTATGGAGGTCGAAGGGCAAGTTCTGGGAGTAAACTTTCTCTGGCCCTGGGGATTGGACTCAGGTCATTGGGTCTTGTGGAAAGCGCATTTACCCACTAAGCCATCTTACTGGCTCCTCTGCCTTGCTTTTTTAAGCTAGGGTCTTTCATTGGACTTGAAGCTCTCCGATTTTATTAGGTCTTTTCTCTGGCTAGTAAGTTCTGGTGCTCTTCCTGTCTCTTCCTTCTGAGTACTAGGATCATGGGTGTCCATGGTCATGCCTGCTTTGTACGTGGGTCCTGGGGATCTGAACTCAGGTCTTCATGCTTGTGTAACAACCACTTTGTCAACTGAGCCGTCTCCCCAGCTCCCTTACTGGCCGTTTCTGTGTTCTCTTTTTAAGAGTACAACAGTACAGAGCTCATGTCTACTTTCCAATCAAGTCATTTGTTTCCTATTTACTAAAGGTTTTTAACACTTTCTCAGACATGTGGCTTGCAAACCCTCTCCTGAGGTCCCGCTGCTTTCTCTACCTTAGTTGTCTCACTATGTAGAAGCTTCTCAGGTGGATGCCATCACATTTGTACGTAGCTTTTGCTGCCTCTCCTTTTAGAGCCACATTCTATAAAATCATTCCTTGGTACAATGCTGCTGACCTTTCCCTTATGTCTCTTCCCAGTCGCAGCCATAGCTTCCAGTGTTTTTAGGTTAGGTCTTCAATCCATTTGGGGTCGATTTGTGTGCATGGCATAGGATAAGATTGTACTTTAATTCTTTTGGGCATGGATATTCAATTTTGCCAGATTGGAGAGAGTGTGTACTTTCTCCATTGTGTTTCATTGATGCTCTTGTCAGAATTGATATTTTGTGAATTGATAAAACACAAAGGATTATTTCGTTTAAAGCTATTTGTCTATACACTTGTTGCATACTGGATACAGTATGCAAATGAGGCCCAGAGCACATCAAAGGTTTTTCCTAAGCTTCACCAGATGTTGTTGAGGCCAGTCTATAATTCCTTCTCCTGTACAAGCTCATTTCTTTTTATATTGCTCTGTTATTTTGGGTTGATAAACATTTTCCTGAGTATGGACAACCTGATATAATGAAAATATTTCTCTAAGCCATGCCATAGAAATAATTTCTCTATGTAAGAAATTCACAAATTCAGTGTGGCATCCTGGACAGGATTTTTGACAAAGCAGGGACTATAAAGAATTGCTAAGTCTGAAATAAAGTCTGGAGTTTAGCTGCAAAAGAGTTAATTGACTTTTTAATTTTGACAAATAGATAAGGCAGTGATGTTGGGGTAAACAGGATGAGTGGTATGTGGGAGTCCTCTAGACTGTTTTTCCTTGTTTGATTGCTGTATTTGTTAATTTAACATCTTTAGTAAAAAGTTATATACATGTATAATATACAGTGATCATATCTACAGCTATTTCCCCCTCTTATCTCCTCTCACCCCTTTTGATCTCCAGCTTCCCAGCTGCCCCATTTCCTACTGTCATTGTTTTTGACCTGCTTGGTTTAATTGAGGTTGTCCGTGTGGGTATGAGTGGGGCTTATTCTCTGAAGTCTGAACAACTTACCATTGGTTACAGGAGTAACGAAAGTGACACCCTGACTACACCCGACCCCTCTCGTCTTCCCCCACCCTTTGGCGACAAGTAAGTGGCAACATGAATTCCCTGCACCATCTCCTCATCCATGATGGAATGTCGATCAAGCCATTCTTGCACAGGTTTTGTGCAGGTGTCCATGGGAACTATGTGTTCATGACTGCAAGAACCCTGCCACTTCCAGAAGATGATTCTCTGGCTTTTAACATTGTCTTGCCTCATCTTTGTGATGTTCTCTGAGCCCGGGAGGAGGTGAAAAAGATGTCCTGTTAATGGCTGAGAATAAATGGCAAGCAGTCATTTATTTTTAGCCTTTTGTACCATGTTAGTCACTGACCCATGCGGAGAAAAGCATCTCTGACTATGGCTAAGAACAGCGCTCCTCTGTGAGTATGAAGGTAAACATTTAGAAGGCAGTTTGGCTGTATGCTCATGTACCAAAACACCAGCAGTATATTCCAATTTGACCTGTGATAATGAAGCCTGTGACCTCTGATTTGATCAGGTCTTCACTACTAGAAATCATTATACTTCACAATATAGTATTATACACACAGAAACATGGACACACAGACACACACATATACACACACGCACATATATGTACATGTATACATGCTCACAGAGTTCTGTGTATTTGTTTTATTTCTTATGCGGTTTTACCTGAAGATTCAGGCTTTAGCTTACATAGCTAACATTGATAAATCCTCAGAATTAACAGTAAATAATCCTGAGGATATAGATATTACTAAGATATTTACAGAAAGTCTCTTTAAAGGCAAGCATTTCACTTACAATTTCAGGCTTACATCTGCCAAACTGGAAGCATCTTCTTTGGTGGGTGGAAAACTTCCTGGAGCCAGCCTTCTTGGTCAGGAAACAGCTCTCTGTCCTGCATATAGAAGAATTTGTAATATTGATTATCAATCATCAAGTAAAACAATCCTTCTTAAGATATTGAAAATGAGAAAATGTCACTCAAAGTAAGCAAGTTTGTGTACTCCACCCAAAATAAAGTTAGTTTTTCTGCATGTATACCATTCAAAATTTTTAAACAAAATGTTAATAAATAGCTTTAGAATGTTTAAAATATTGTAATAAAATTTGAAGTAGATTAAAAAATCTAAAACTGTAAAAATCTAAACTGTAAAAAAATTTCTTAAAGTTCTAATTCTGCATTTATAGAAATGTGTTGATAAATAACAACTAAGGTTTTATAAGTGAAATAGGTCATAGCTGATGAATAGTAAGTTCTTTGGTCAAGAACTTTCATTTCAGATCTTGATTTTATGACTTAGATCTGACAAGATCTCCAGCAAATATTCTCTAGTGCCAGGAAATGTTAATAACCTTTATCTACCAGAATCACACATTCTAGATTTCTCTGAGAGACTATGTTCATGATTAAGAAATCTGTAGACATCAATTTGGGCCTGTGAGTGTGGCAGATCCTCGAACAAATATTTGTTGGGTGCTTTATACTCTATCTTACTTCATCATGTTCCATGTCCATAATTGGTATAAAGGCACAGACAATGACTTTAAAAGGGAGCAAGGACTTGCTCCAAGATAGGAGAGGGTTGAGATGCTGGGGAAGGTGCCACTCAAGACCACTGGCTCTGCTGAAAATATGGGTGGGGATTTCAACACTATTCTTCCTCAGTTATAAAATGCCATTGAGAAAGAAGCTGTGACTAGTCACCAGATACTTAGGGAGCACATAGCAAGATACAGGAAGCAGCTATAGCACAAAGAACAAGCATGACACATAGAACAGAACCTTCTACGGTGGCCAGAGATGATAAGACCCAGCTATGACTCCTCAGACACATCCAGTCCTCAGTGTGGGATGAAATATTGAACAGGTTTGGAAGATGAGATGTATTTATGTTTGATATGGATATTGTTCCATTTTGTGTACATTATTTTATTTCTTTAATTTGAAATGTCATTATCTACACAAATTGTCCCGGACCTAAAGCATGGCAATACAGCTATTTCTGCTTTCTTCAGCATTCTGAAGACTCTTTGAAGATCAAAAGGTGGTCTGAATCTTTTAAATAATCTTTCCCCCCTATCCTAAAGGTGATAGTATTCTGAATGTCAGCTATTAACAGTATTCGCAGTGTCAATTATCATTTATTTTTGCTTACTTTTCAGTTGATGGATCCAATCACTATATTGCTTAACTTTGATTGTTTCAATCTCTATGTAAATGAGGCCAGCCATATTACTCATAGGGATTTGAAGCATGCTTTCAAATCATGGCTGTGTTTGCAATCTATTTGTATTGATCCATGAAGCTATTCATTAGCCTGCATATTTGAGCTGTTGTTGTTTTATCAATTTCTGCTCACCTGAATATGTGTGTATGTCACCTTGGGGTGCAGAGCCCCAACATTTGGCTACGTTCACTATTTCCTTCAAGGTGTCGAAAGGCTTGGTCCTAACACAGGTCATCCTACTGGTAACTAACTATGAGTTGAACTGATTTCCTATCATAGTGGGTCTGCAATCTACCCTTCCCCACAAGTATAAAAAATTGGTTATGTCACAGCTGTAAACAACAGAGTCTATATCATTTGTTTATGGCCCGAATCCCATAGCAAACCGTACTTAGCACATGAGTGTTTCCTGTAATTTCTGCTATTCAGGCAAATGATTGAAATGTGTTACCTAAGCAAAGTCAGAGAGAGAGAGAGAGAGAGAGAGAGAGAGAGAGAGAGAGAGAGAGAGAGAGAGAAGATATAGTGTGTTTTAAGGGGAATAAACATACTTTTATTTCTTCCAGTGGGAGGAGACATAGAGATGACAGTACTGATACAAAAGACACTATTAGATAAGAGTATTATTTTTTGTGCATAAAATGAAAAATGCTGTCACATTCTGCCTGTCCTCTAATGCCATTCCTTCCTTTATTCCTTAGTAAAACTTCCTCCTCTATTATTTTTATTGCAAAAAGAATTTGTATTTTTGAGAGATGAACAAGAAAGTCTATTCAAGGATCATTTAAAAAAAATCCTCTGAAATTGCACAATTTGGAAATAATCACTATTAGGACTCTGTGGATTTAGTCAAGGTCATTTTGATATTAGTAACTTACATGGTATGGGAAGTGGTTTTGGAGAGTTTGTTGATACACAGGCCTGTAGGATGGCAACAGATCTTGACACTCAGTGTAGCCAAATGTTTAAGAAGCAGAACATCAGGAGCTGAAGGAAGAAACATGGCGAGCTCCTGTAGAACTCCTCACTGTTCATAAGGACACACAGAGTAAGGAGTCTGAGCCCCGACCTTGATGATTGGCCTCCCTTGTTCTGCAACATTGCTATAAAATTTAAAGGACGCAATCCTCAGTTATCCAACCAAGAGCTTTTCACCAAGATGTTCATTCTGACAGACTAGAAAAATATATATTGCTATCTCCTAGGTGCCAAATGCTTGTCATCGTAATTATTAAAGGTAATTATACAAACAAGTGAGTTTCACTGTGACATTCCTGTGCATGCGCCATCGTGCATTGGCCACGCCCTTTCCCCTTCACTCCCATGTTACCAGATCCCTCTCCAGTTCCCAATCCTGCCTTCTCCTCAGCCTGGCTCACTTCCTCTTCCTTCTCCCCATCCTGTTGTGTTTTCATATACATGAGAAAACATTTTATACGTACCTTTGTGTCTTCTTTGATTTTACTTAACATGCTGACTTCCAGTTTAATATATTTGATCTACCAGTTTAATCTATTGTATCTATTTTTTTCTGCAAATGACAAGATTTTATTTTTCTTCATGGTTGAATAATGATTTACTGTGCACTTTATTTCATGCTTTCAGGGCACTAGTTTAATATCTTGGCAGTTGTCATTAATGCTGATTCAATATCTTGGCTACTGTGACTACCAGCACTATAATAAACCTGTGTGTACAGGTAGGTACTTTGCATCTGGACCTCATTTCCTTTGTTTTTATGATCAGGACTATTGTATCTGGATGGTATACTACTCATATATTTAGTTTATGTGGAACCTCTGTATCAATTTCCATAATGCCTAGATTGTGATATTTCTACCAACAATATATAAAGGTTCTTTAAAAAATTTTTTATTTTTACCAAACCTCTCCAGCATTTGTTACTTTTAAAATGGTAGCTGTTCTGGCTAGTGTCAAATGGAATTTAAATATCATATTTATTCCATTTCTTTGATTGATAAAGATATCAAGCATATTTCATGCATTTATTGTCTATTTGTGGTTCTTTTGAGATCTGTCTTATTCATATAATTTGCCATTAATCTGATCACAGACTTTTTAAGCTTGAAGACAACAGTGATGTGGAAAAAGAGGATACTGAGGAGAACATTCAGTAGTTCTGCAGAAGTCTGAGAACAAATCGCAGGGTCTAGACAAACCAAGTGTCCTGGTCCTCAGGACACTGCTGAGAGAATCCTATTCTAACAAGTATCGACTACATGGCATATTCTACTTTCATTGAGCCAATTATAAGTGACACTTAGATTTTCCACTTGGCACTGTTTTGACACAAAAGGACTGTCTCTGCTCTTGCTCCAGCCACTTATGTTAGCTTGATGTCTTACCTGAAGCCTGTAGTCCAACATACTGCTTAGAAACACAGGCAAGGCACAGGCAGGAAAGGTAGAGCCAGGGTAGACAGGCAGGGTGGGGTGGGGTTGGGCTGAAGGGTGGATGTCTGAATGTTGTTTTGTTCTAATATTATTGTCTAGTCAAGATCCAAGACACTGTCCCTCTCTCGTTGCTGTGTACTCTCTGCTTTGTAACTCAGAAGTGTTTATCATGACAAGCTGTGAGCAGATGGTCTGGAAAGAGAAGAGAAACTTGACCCACTGAGATGTCACTTAAACAGCTGAGGCCAGTATTTCACCAGATGCCCAAACATTTAACCCATCAAGGGCCCTGTAAAGATCACTCATAATTTTTTTCCACATGCTCATTTCTTTTTTAAATTATTTATTTATTTTTTGATACTTTATTTACATTTCCAATGTTTCCCCCTTTCTAGGTCTCCTCTTTGGAAACCTCCTATCCCCTCCCCCTCCCCCACCTCTATGAGGGTATTTCACCTCCCACCCACTCCCTATTCCTACCTTGACATTTCCCCTTACTGGGGCCTCTAACACTCTCAGGCCCAAGGGCCTCTCCTCCCCCTGATGGCCAACAAGGCCCTCCTCTGCCACATATGTAATCCGAGCCATGGGTCCCTCCATGTGTATTCCTTGGTTGATGGTCCAGCCTCCAGGAGGACCGGAGAGGGGGTCAGGCCAGTTGACACTGTTGCTCCCTCCATGGGATTGCAAACTCCCTCAAGTTTCAGTCCCTTCTCCAACTCCTCCATTTGGGACCTCACTCTCCCGTCCAACGGTTACTGTAAAGTGAAACTTGGGTATTCCGAACTTTGGGGCTAATATCCGCTTATCAGTGAGTACATACCATGTTCGTTCTTTTGTGACTGAGTTACCTCACTCAGGATATTTTCAAGTTCCATCCATTTGCCTGCAAATTTCATTAAATCATTGTTTTTAATAGCTGAGTAGTACTCCATTGTATAAATGTACCACATTTTCTGTATCCATTCCTCTGCTGAGAGACATCTGGGTTGTTTCCAGCTTCTGGCTATTATAAATATGGCTGCTATGAACATAGTGGAGCATGTGTCTTTATTACATGTTGGAGCATCTTCTGGGTATATGTCCAGGAGAGGTATAGCTGAGTCCTCAGGTAGTATTATGTCCATTTTTCTGAGGGTCTGCCAAACTGATTTCCAGATGGTTGTACCAGTTTGTAATTCCACCAACAATGAAGGAGTGCTCCTCTTTCTCCACATCCTCGCTAGCATCTGCTGTCACCTGAGTTTTTGATCTTAGCCATTCTGACTGGTGTGAGGTGGAATCTCAGACTTGTTTTGATTTGCATTTCCCTGATGACTAAGGATGTTGAGCATTTCTTTAGGTGCTTCTCAGCCCTATGAATTTCCTCAGTTGAGAATTCTCTGTTTAGCTCTGTTCCCTATTTTTTGATAGGGTTATTTGGTTTTCTGGAAAATATCTTAACCAATCCTATGTCCGATAGAGGGCTAATATCCAATATATACAAAGAACTCAAGAAGTTAGATTCCAGAAAACCAAATAACCCTATCACATGCTCATTTTTTTTTTTAAATTAGTTACTGGCAGTAATTACAAGATAAACCATATTTTATAGTTAAATTTGTATTTAATTTCTTATTTGATGCATTCATACTTCCAGAGATATAGGTGATCAGAACGAAGATTATTAGTTATAAATTACTAGTGAGGAAACAGAGATTCAACTTGTCCATAATCAAAGAGAAAGAACTTAGAACGGTGAAGGAGTCGGAAGTCTGGTGGGACTTTCTCAGCCACAGATTCTCATCTCTCTACTCAACACATGGGAAGGTGATGTCTAAAGGGAGAAAGGTTTATGGCAGCACATAGTAAGTTAGGATTCATAGAGTACTTGATTCCAGGTTATCTTATTGCAGTCTCAAGGTCTCTCCTACCAGACCTCTAGGTTCCTGCCTACACAATGCCCCAACATGCCCGACTCGGTAGCTGGCAAAGCAGCAATCCAGTGTTCTGGCTGAAGATGAAGGGGAAGCAGGACTTCCACGTTCTACCCAGTCATCCTGGACAATGGTGTCAAGCTTCAAAAGGCTGCATAGCTTTTAATAAGTAAATGGCTTACCTGAGAGATTGAAATCAAACATTCTTGGTAATTGTCAGAATTGCTTAACTTTCTAATTTTTCTAGAGTCTTTCTCTTTGATATTATCACTCTACCAACATTGAGGAAAAATCATATTTTGAATGATTCTTAAGGGAAAATAAAGAGTTGAGGCGAGTAAAGTGAAGAAAAGAACAGGGGTGTGGTCGTTAAATAGCCAAGACCTGAATGTCAGCCACATTACTACTTTGAATTCCATGATACGCAATTTGTTTTCTCATGTAAATGAGACTCACAGCTATCTTGTCTACCTGCTGGGCCTTCAGGGAGAATCTGAAGTAAATGATTGTGCCTACTCTATACATTTAAATCTTGTGTTACAAAGATAGAAAGCAGCCTTAAAAATGACACTTTTGGACACTTGTCCCTCAGCATAGTGAGAGGAACAGCAGAACTTAAGTGCTCAGGGCACCGATGTAGTGATTCAGAATTATACCTTCCGAATAGTAAGTACTATACACACTTGTTAAGGACAGAACTGATGTAAGACACTAAGGTCTTTTAAGGTTTCATCTGGGCTGCCTTATTAGTTTAATTTCTTGCCACAAATATTTGCTTGCACAAGTACCAGCTCCCCTTCAGGCACTTCATGGGCAAACTCTCTGGACATCTCTAGACAAACATGCCCTGTCTTCTTGTTTGGTTATAGTTGAGTTTTTCTTAGCTGGTTGGTATGGTTCTCATGACCTCTTCCCACATCCATGATAACCAAATGACCTTGATAGGGGCTGCTGAATCCCAGCTTGGGATCTAGGCTACTAAGAACACCTAGGAGCTAAAGATTAACCTCCTGACTCCCAGAAGCCTGGGTGGCATGCACTGGGATTCCCCAGCCCCCTGCTGGTTTTTGTTTCAGACCAGGAAAATATAAGCTTTGGAATGAACCCTATGCTGATATCCTGGCTGGAACTGGTGCTGCTATACTTGTAAATTACTGGCCTTCTGACAATGTATTAACTCATGTAAATTTTCTTGACTTTCTGAGGTAAGCTTTGCATATATAGCAGAGCAAATGTTATAATACTTGCTTAGGGCTATCTATCTGTGTAGACAACTAAGTTTGAACCTAGAGAGTCTGGTCAGTCATGAGAATGCCTCACATAACTTTCCTTCTGTTCCTTGGCTGCAGCTTAACCCACGTGGTTTGCTCTAAATGGAAGAGCACTCACCAGTCGAAGCTCTACCCTAAGAGGCAGGGGTATACACTTTTGGTGCATGGATGGAATTTGGACATAAGATTTACAAGAAGAGAGATGGAACTATCTCAACCCTTCCTCCCTGAGGACTAGTTCTCACAGTACTCAGAGTTACTATGTAAGCTGCCAAGGGAGAAAAACAGTAGTCTCCCCAGCTAGAAAGCCTAGCCACAATAATAACCAGCCCAGAAAGATATCCCTAATGGTGCAAGAATTGCCCTTTTATCTTGGGGATAACCAACAGCTGCCTAATTGGTCTTAATGCCAGTAAAGTAAGAAGGAATACAGGCCTGGCATTGCAAACCTAGCCCACTCTCTGTGGCCATAGACTCAAGAATGAGAAGCTACTGCTGCCATTTTCCTAAGCAAATGCCCTTTCTAATGCTATTTTAAGTACTTATTGTCATACCCACAGAGATGTTTAGCTTGCACTCCTCATCAAGAAACTTCTTTTTGCAGCAGCCAGAGCTATTACAGAGATTTAGAATGGGTTGAAATGCAGAAAATAAGTGACAATGGTGTGTCCAGCCCAGGTGATGCATGCACAATGCAGTTACTAAACCTAAGGCTCCCTCTCCAATCTAGAAGATACTATCTCACAGCAGCTGGACTCACACGTCTCAAAGTAGTGTCACTTAAACAAGACCTGCACACCGACAGCGCTAGCTGACAGGCCAATATGGATGAAAAACTCTCGCAAGTCTGCTCTTCTGGCTGAAGGGCACCGGCATAAGTTTTCTCCAGGGATGAGCCTCTTGATAGGTTATTCAATCCCAACTGGTCATATAGATATAGATATAGATGATATAGATATAGATATAGATATAGATATAGATATAGATATAGATATAGATATAGATATAGATATAGATATAGATATAGATATAGATAATGTATAGATTTGTCTGTATATATATGTGTGTGTGTGTGTGTGATATCATATACATGCAGTTGGATACATATATACACATGTGTACTCGTATACATACACACATGCCATATACATACATGTAACAGTAGTAATAAAAGGAGAGACCGTGAATTGAGAGTGGATGAGGAAACTCAGGAATTGAAGGGGGGACAAGGAGTAGTAAATTTGGTTTAACTAGAGCACTCATATATAAAATTCTAAAAAAAATAATAAAGTAAATAAGACAAAGCAAGGTGCAGGTTGTGGTGGCTAAACAGCACCCGTCAACGGTGTCTGTTTTATTAAAACTGTAAAGTAATATGGATTGTCTTTGACCCTTTATTTTGTATTGAAAATTATCATATTTTATTTGTATTTTTCCTAGTAGTGTAAACATATTTTAACATTTATGAAAGCTATCTTTATTTTCTCTTTGTTGTAAGATTTTTTTTTTTCCCCAATTTCAGGAGAACTTTTCCTCCACTGATTTCCACAAGTCTTTGGGGACAAATTGTGGCAACTTTTAAAAAACTCTTGCCTCATTATTTTATTTTGTCAGTGTTTTTATTATTAAATAGAGTTTATGAAAATATTAATGATGTTTAAACACTTTAATAACATCGTATTAAATTTAATTTAAAAATTAATTTTTAATTGATTATATATTTTTCTACGTGGGTTTTTGAAAATTTGTTGACCATCACTGATAAATTTTGACTATGCTCTGTTGTGTTTATATATCTCATTGGAATGATTTTAATGTGGTTACAATGTTTTAATAGTTAGTGAGATTGGTTAAAAATCCAAATTATTTTACATAAATAGTAACACTGCTTGATTTTGATTTTGCTTTTTATGTGCAAGGAAGATAGAGTCTCATCATGCAGTCCTGGCTGGACTTGAACTCACAGAGACCCACCTTCATCTACACCTCAAGTGCTGGCATTAAAAGCTTGTGCCACCACGCCTGGCTCTATTTTGATTTTTAATGGTACTTGTAAAATAAAATATTTCCATTTAAGATATATATTCTTGTGTTAGGATCATACCATGGCTTTCAAAGTGCTCTCGTACATAGTGGAGCTTCCCATGGCTATTGAATAATAACTAAGAAATTAACAACCCTGGTTTCTTATAATATACTTGGAATATTTCTTCTAAATAAACGTTAGGGAGATATTTTCCAAACCACATATTAATCAGTTATTATATATACATTCAACGTGGCTTATAGAAATAAATTTCCAGGTATGATTCATAATAATTGTAAGAACAAGACACCCTTGAGGAGGAATTGTGTTGTACTAAAATACAAAATGACAGCCTCTAGAATTATTAAAAATCTCTCCCCTAATGAAGTACTGAACAAAGGAGGCAGAGAGAATTTACAAAACTACATGGAAAATAGTATTTGTAATCTGTAAGCAGCTGTCCTTCCTAAGAACCCAGAATAAAGCAGTCTTTCCTCCTTTGCCACACGATGCTTTCATATCTCCATGATCAGCTTGTTTTCTATATATCAGAACTCAAAATGAAGACAGAAAATAATCAGTGCATTTCAAGTCCAGTAGAGGTGTGTATGGTTAGTCCATTGATCCATTAATTAAATAAAAAGGAAGAATAATGACGAAAAAGATGAAAAGTATATGAATCATAGAGTATAAATAGTCACGTCAATAGAAGAACTTCTGGAAAAAAATTTAAAGTATGAGAGCACACAGGTAAATTGCTGATATTTTGACATAGCACATAGAACTTTTCAGCATCAACATCTAAAGAAGAGCAAAAAGTAATAAACTCTGAAAAAGCATCTTTACTGCTCAAATTAGAGTTCTCGCTCCTCCCTCCAGGGTCCTCATTGTCCATTCTTCTGTCTGAGCTGACAACTAATCTTACATCACTTCTAGCAGGAAAAAACAAAACCAGATTTGGTTTTATGTGGAGGTCCTTGATCCACTTGGACTTGAGCTTTGTACAGGGAGATAGGAATGGATCAATTCTCATTCTTCTACATGTAAACCACCAGTTGAACCAGCACCATTTGTTGAAAATGCTGTCTTTTTTCCACTGGGTGGTTTTAGCTCCTTTGTTGAAAATCAAGTGACCATAAGTGTGTGGGTTCATTTCTGGGTCTTCAGTTCTATTCCGTTGATCTGCCTGCCTGTCACTGTACCAATACCATGCAGTTTTTAATCACTACTGCTCTGTAGTACAGCTGGAGGTCAGGGATGCTGATTCCTCCAGAAGTTCTTTTGTTGTTGAAAATAGCTTTTGCTATCCTGGGCTTTTTGTTATTCCAA
>CM052713.1:17893446-17906759 GCA_028551405.1 Uromys caudimaculatus
CCTCCAGGAGTCTGGACCACCAATCAAAGAATACACATCGAGGGACCCATGGTTTGGACCACATACGTGGCAGAGGAGGGCCTTGTTGGCCATCAGGGGGAGAAGAGATCCTTGGGCCTGAGGGTGTTAGAGGCCCCAGTAAAGGGGAATGTCAAGGTGGGAATATGGGAGTGGGTGGGCAGGTGGGTGGGAGGTGGAATACCCTCATAGAGGCGGGGGGAGGAGGAGGGGATAGGGGGTTTCCAAAGAGGAGACCTAGAAAGGGGGAAACATTGGAAATGTAAATAAAGTATCAAAAAATAAAAATAAAAACAAAAAACCAAAAAAAAAAAAAAAACCCAAAAAAACCCAAAAAAACAAAAAAACCAGAACTCTTCGTGGAATATTTTAAAATATTTGACTTGCTTTTCAGAATAAAAAAAGAGTCCTTTATTTATACTTATATTAGTTAACTATCGATATATAATCAAAGTCCACTAAAAGGAGCAGAATAAATAAGTGCCTTATTACAACGTGTTCCTGAACTTGTCTGTCTCAGGAGCTATGTGCTGGGATTGCCCTCAAAGTTAGAAGGTTTTAGTCCTTGGATCCATTACATCAGCCTTGCACAGGAACTTCTACCTCTGACTGTGAAGAGCCTCAGTGGAGACACTGAGAAATTAGTGTTAGACCCTGGGAGTGATTTTCACTAAATGAGCATTTTTGCGTATCTGCAGTCTTATATTTTATATTTGTTAATACTACTTATTTGGTTTATATATTTTTAAGTTATTCAATTCATCTTTGATTCTTTGTATGTACTCCTTCTAAACCTCTGATATTTCTGATCCCTGATAAAGTTTGAGAACCACTGATTGAGAGAAGTCTGGTGGCAGAGAGAGCTGTGTGGCAGAGAGAAACATGTCTGTTCTATAGTCTGTCTCATCTTCACAGTCTCTGAGTCTCACTGAAAGCTGGCAGAGTCTCCTCTAACACCCTCAGGCCCAAAGGCCTCTCCTCCCCCTGATGGCCAACAAGGCCCTCCTCACCACATATGTGGTCCGAGCCATGGGTCCCTCCATGTATATTCTTTGGTTGGTGGTCCAGCCTCCCAAACATCAGTTCATATTCTTAACTTACCCGGCCCTTCCAAGGCCTATGGGAAGAGCACAAAGCTTCCAGGAACATGTCATGGTCTGAATTGTTGAAAGAGGAAGGTTTGGAGCAGCCGCAAGCTATGTAAGTGAAGTGAAGAGTCTTTGGCTCCCTGCTTAGCCCTTATATATCAGCAGGAGAGTCTGCTGTCTGCAGTAACAGCCTCGAATCTGCCTCTGGGGTTTGCTGCCTAGGTGAGGAAAGAGTAGCATTGTGGCCTAGCAACTATTTGTGCTGCATTCTTTCCATGGTTTGTAGCTGGGATACTTTTTTTTTTTTTTTTTAAAGCACTATAGTTTACAACTTTGTCTATACATTAAAAATTGTGGCAGAAAATTTAACAAAAAATACAAATCCCTTGGTGTATTAAATTATATCATCTAAGAATGGAAACTGGTACAGACTTTTAAGAATATTCTTAGGTGATTCTTATGAATATCTTGACCAAGGACCACTTGGCAATGGCCCAATACAGGGGTTCCATCAGCGACCTTGTGGCTCCATTGACAGCCATACTAGAGGACACCCAGTGAGGTTGGCCAGCCCAGGCCTCTGGCAAACAGCAGGATCCCTCTGTTAAGTTCAAGGTCCCTCGGACTAAAATACCATGATTCTCTGCAACTCAGAACCAACTGGGGAAGTGGTAATCACATGAGACAGGCACAAAAGCCAACTGCAAAAAAAGTGACTCCTTAAGATAGAAGGTTTATTAGTGGTAATTATAAATGGTAAAAAAGAAACTGAGGCAGTAGAAAAGAGTTCATGTAATCAACAAATCAAGCTTCCTAATGCATCCTGGGCTGTCCACTTGAAATTTCACACTGAGGAGAGAGTACAGCCCAGGAGTAAAGGTTCCTGGAGACTACCAGGGAAACAGATATTTCATTAAAGGAGAAGGCATCTAGTATCTTCATTTATATGTTTCTTTTTCTTGCACCAGCCTCTCAGCATATGCAGTCCTGCATCTAACTAGTTGCAGTTCTTCATAGAACTCAGCAGTCTGGCTCTGGAGGGTTCTGCAGTAGATTCTCTAAGTGAAACTCTAGATTCTCAGCCAGCAAGTTACAAAATTAATTATAGTCTAACCTGACTCTCTGATCTGCTGCCTGATTTTCCAAAAATCAAATGTTAACTCTTCCTTCTTCCATCAACAAAAGCAAGGGACACATACCCTTAAGAGGAAAATGACCGTTATTTTTAAATATTATCTTCCTCAGTCAAAGAACATTTGGTTCTGAGCCGTGTAATTTTTTTAAAGATACAGTTATATTGTGTAATGCAAGTCTTTTCTCTTTTGAATGAAGGAGTGAGGGCAGAAGATGCCAGATGCGCTTCTTGCCCCAGTTTGCTCAGTACACTGGATCCCCTCTTCCCCATGAAAGCTTTCTAATGACACCCTGCTGGCCCAGTGGCCTTAGCTCAAAGGATTTGGCCTTGCCTTCTGTTTGCTCTGCAGTGTCTGACCTATTCATTTCCTTCTCACTCCTTCTCAGTTTGACTTTTGAAATCTCAATACATCTCATCTTTACTTGTGTGGCCTTGTGCCCAAATGGCTTCCTCTTCCATATCAACATGATTGACTACCCCATCCCAGATCCACTTGGTTCTGGAAGTCCATTCTGTTGTTTCTCTAAAAATGTCTTTTGTACGTGAGTGTATGTGTGCATGTGAGAGTGCTATGTGTGCACAATTGTGTGCACATCCGTGCACTGCTGTGAGCTAGAGAAAGATGAATTGTCAAGTGTGCTACTCTAACACTCTCCCCTGAGAGTGTCTCTCACTGAATCTGGAGTGAAGCTTGGTGCTATCAAGCCTCATTGACCGCGTTTGCCCTCACCTGCACTGTGCTAAGCTCATGGGCACGCACTTGAGGATGCAGAGATCTGAACTCTGGTACTCAGCTCACTCTGCCCATACTCTTACCCACTCAGCCCATCACCTTTCATACCACTTATCCTTCTCTTGACTCCTACCTCCACTCCTGTCTCCCTGTGAAGTGCAATCCAAGCAAAAGTCCCAAATAAGGCAGCGATCAAAGAAAAATGGTTTTCTCTAGGTGGGGTTATTGTCGTGATTGTGACAATACAATTGTGATGTTCTGTTCTATTCTATCCAGGACAGTTAGGTTTAGTACTGTGTGTGTGTCTCCTCTGGACAGATTTGCATGGTTCTAAACAGTTCTGTTTTGGTTCAGTTCACATCTATTCCATTCTATTTAGTTTGTTTGGTTTAGTTTAGCTCTGTTCTGTTTGATTCTATTCAGTTCATTTCTATTTTGGAGAAAGGGGTCTCTCCAATGTGACTAGCCATTGTTGGAGCACACAGATCACATCCATAGCCAATCTATGTACTACTTCATAGACACACAAACGTGCATATGTGTGTGCATGTGTGAGTGCATGCGTTCATATGCCACACAGAGTGAGAGAGAGACACACACACACAGAGATGTATTGATTCTATCATTTCTGTTCCTTTAGAGAACTTTGATTAATAACAATATAAACAAAATAAAAAGTGTGTATCTAATTTTAAAGATAATTCTATCATTTATTTATAAATTCAGACCTAGTCAAAAAAAAAAAAGTTCTCAAAAACTAAGAAAAATGCTGTGCTCTAATTATGATAATTATCTGAACATGTTTAAATCTGTTTGAGTGATAAAACTTGCCTTGAGAAAAATACTGTCCTGACTGGTGTCATACCTCTTTTCAGAGAGGCAAAAAAATCAGTTATAGACATATACCCACCTCTGAGTGCCAACTCATCGGTAATGATGGGTTTGAACTAAACACCCAGCTCCAGATTGTGGGGATCCGTTCACATTCTGAACTACACAGCTAATTCCATCAATCCAGTCCAATCACGTGACTGTTCTTGGAGACTGCATGGAGGGAGCCATTTCCCCTTTGCCTTTTTGAACACGGCACACATGTCGGCCATCTTATTTTACACTGTGTGGGGGACACACGGCACACATGTTGGCCATCTTATTTTACACTGTGTGGTGGACATGCCATTCCTCTCCTGAACATCCTGGAGAATTTAGAAACAGACATTAGACACTTGTTTCTGACAGAGGAGGCCCTTTTCTGTTAATTTTTGACAGAGGTGGTGCTAAGACATTTGTCATAGAACATGTGTGCAATAATTTCGTGTAGATTAAACCCAAAATTTGAAAAAATAATATACAGTATCCTCATTGCCTTTGTTTAAGGAAGGATTTGCTTAACTAGTCTGCAAACATAGTAGACAGAAAGAATTTGGTAATGTACAACAATACATATTTGAACTTGTATTATCTAAATCATCATAAATGAAAGAAACCCACACTCAGTAGTGGATTGCATTTTCAGCAAAATACCTAGACACAATGCCTGGATACACAGAGAGCTCTTCTAATAAGCTTTAAAAAGGTAGACAACATGATTAAGAAATGTACTGATTGTTTATATATGCCAATTTCAGCAGGATATAACCAAATGTTCATTAACATATAAAAGATTATCCACTTAATTAGTAATCAGGAAAATGCAAATGGAAAGAACAATGAGATTACCTTAACTGCTTTGGAAAAAAATGTGTAAAGACTAGCAATACTTTGCTCAGAGTGTGGTATGAGGAATAATCTCACATATTTTTAGTGGGAGTATAAATTTGTTGGCATTTTGAAAAAATGTGTTTGGCATTTTCCGGTAAAATTGAAAACATGCTTAACTTATTATCCAGAAATTCCTCCTCTAGGTATATAATCTAAAAAAACATCTTGTAGATATCAACTGAGATTTATTTACAAGGCTGTGGGTGCCAGGATTTTATTCCTTATCTGAAGTGAAAAATTACCCTAATACTCACCAACTGTGGCAAGGGTAAATGGTAGCATAATCATACAATAAGAGTATTCAGTGATGCAAATGAGGATATACAGTACCCAGGGTTACACTATGAAGACTATGTGCATGGTGCCACAGGCCTTTAATACTAGCACCATGAGAGTTGAGGCAGGATAAGTGTGCCCATATCAAGGCCATCCTGAGCTACACAGCAAACAGCCAATCATCTAAGACCACAAAGCAAGACCTTGTCTCAAAAAACTTAAAAAGATGACAAGCAAAGATACTGATAGATATAGAAACAATATACAGAGTAGCATTCTGTTTATAGGTAGTTCAAGAGCTGACCTACATTGACTGGGAATACACCGTGAGGAAGAAGCACTAAAGAAAAGATGCCAGTGGCCATAGCAAAACTTTAGATAGCTGGTGTGTCTAGGAGGAGAGTCAGGGATGGTGGTGTGAGGGCTATACGAGGGGTCTTCTGCTGCCCCCAATATTTGACTACTTAATGTAGTGGTGATTGAGGTCTGGCTTTATTTCAAAATGTAAAACTTTAGATCATAGTGAATCAAAGACCTTAATTTCAAACCTAAAATATTGAAACTTCCAGAATAAAACATAAACAGTGTGCTGCTTCAATATATAGGAACAAAACTTTCTGATCAGAATTCCAACAATATAGAAATTATTTCCAAGAATCAACAAATGGTACTATGCAAAAGTAGAAACTTTCTGCATGACGAAGGAAAGTAGCAACAGAGCAAACAGACAGCCCATGGAATAGAAGAAAATCATTGCTAACTACATTTCAGACAGGTGGTTGATATCTAGACTACATAAAGAATGGGAAAAGTTAAAAACCACAGAATCAAAACTTCTGGGTCACAAGTGGTTGATGAAATGGACAGTTCTCTAAGGAAACATAAATGACCATTAAATATTTAAAAAATTGATCAACATTTTTTTATCCTTCAAGGATGTGCAAACTTTTATATATCATGTCTCACTCTAGTTAGAATGGCTCAAATCGAAATTTCCAGTGACAAAAGAGCTGGTGAGGATATAGGCAAAGAGCAGCCCTCATTCTTGGCTGGAAGAAATGTAATCTAGTTCAGTCAGTCTGGAAATCAGCGTGGAAGTTATCAGAAAAACTTAAAACTTAAAAGCTTAAGAGAACTTCTACAGAAGCCAGCTACACATCCCCTGGACACATCACAAAGGATGCTATATCTTACTACAGAGATACTTGCTAATCTGCATTTATCACTGCATTATGTATGCAGTATCAGGGAAGTGGAGAAAACTAGCTGCCCATTAGCAGATAGATACTTCACATAATAGAACTGTATTCATCTGTAAAGGAAGAGAACAGCATAAAATTTATAGAAAAATGAGTAGAGCTTGTTGTGTGTAGTTTATGCTACCACCTTTGCTCTGGGACTGGCCAAGCTACCAGCCCCCACCTGGCTTCTCTTTTGCTCTACCAGCCTTTAGCTCTGGGAGGTGGCTGCACTACCAACTCCTTCCCAGCTTTCCTTGAATCCATGGATCAAGGAATCACACACACACACACACACACACACACACACACACACACACACACACAAACAGAGAAAGAAAGAGAGAGAAAGAGAGAGAGAGAGAGAGAGAGAGAGAGAGAGAGAGAGAGAGAGAGAGAGAAAGAGATTGCTCCTTTACAACTTGCCTTCTTTGCTGGGGATTATTGTCTCCCACCTAGAAAGACATTCCCTTATTATTTTTATCTTTGTCTCATCACCTGTCCTAAACTTCAGTGGCTAGTCCCAGCTAGCCCCTACAAAACATCCATAACTACCTGCCTGTAGTGGAGGCTACAGGCCCCAGATTCCCCTGAAACCCCACCTGGTTGCTGTGTTCTTCTTCCTCCAAAGCATGGTAGAAAAGCTTCCTTCTCCTTCCTTGTGTCTGCATTTTCCTCCTGGGACCCAGACATCCCACCTGTACCTTCCACCCAATAATTAGCCCCTGGTTTTATTTACTGACAAAACAAGAACCAACTGGGGAACAGGACCTTAGCATCAGAACCACCCCCTTCAGGAGCTAGAGAGATTTATATTAAGTGAGATAACTCAGATTCAAAGAGACAAAATTTCATGTTCTCTCATATGTGGATCCTAGTTGATAATCGTTATGCATATGTGACGAGTAGGGGCTCTGAAACTAGAAAGGAGGCCAGAACAGGGGGGAAAGAAAAAGAGGATGAAGAGGATACATGGGACATGGAAGCAGAAAAGAGGCTATGGGGATGAGGGAACAGTACAAGAGGGTGTTAGGGGTATAGGGACAAAGGCCAGGGAAGGTGAATCAACAACACAACTTTTGTTTGAAAAGTAGTGTAATAAAACATAATACTGTATATGACAACGGCAGAAATATTAAAATTTAGTTACAATATTTATCATACCTTCTCTGTGTATATTATAGCAACAACAAACAAGTAATTAATGATCAGTATCATTGTTACAGGGGGGACAGAAGTCACCCTGTCATGGGACAATAGAAAATGTATGGTATACATATAGGCTATACTGTTATGTCAGGGAATACATGGTTGAAAATAACAAAGACACGAAGAGGGACAAGGAGGAACTCATTGTTCCACACAGTAGCTGTCTGACAGGTGGCTTCGGGTTCGAAATCGGTACCAATTATTTGATCTCTGGCTTCCCCATGTCCCTGTTTGTAATTTCCAGGGCTGTAGCAAGATGGTTGAAATTTCGATAGATATCATACTTACTGGGGAATCATGGCATCACCCCATGGTTTTCCCCAGAGATCAAATAATTGGTTCTGATTACAAACCCCAGGGGTGTTGGTCCTGGATTCTATAAGAAAGCAGTCTGAGCAAGCCAGGGGAAGCAAGCCAGTAAGCAACAGCCCTCCATGGCCTCTGCAACAGCTTTTGCCTCCAGGTTCCAACCCTGCTTAAGTTCCTGTCCTGAATTCCTCCAATAACGGATTGTGATATGGAAGTGTAAATCTCCTCTCTAACTTGTTTTTTTGGTCATAGTGTTTCTTCACAGCACATTCTGACTAAGACATCTTCTAAAGCATGAGTAAAATTAATTCTCCATGATGGAGAGGTTGATAAGTAAATGGCAACATACTTGCTAGCAAATTTGGATAGGAGCTAAGGTTCAGTCAACAATTGGTAAATTGAAAGGCTGTGGTTATGTGCATGCTGGCATTGGTCTGGTAGGGCACAGATGAGGACAATCCCTCTGTGCTGTAGAAGCAGTCTGATACACACAGGTCTGCTAGGGATTGAGGAGATGTCAACACTTAGAATGGTACAAAAGTAGGCTCAGGGGCCTACTGGGTTTTGAAATGTAAAGTGGCTGCCCTTTGCTTAGGGAGATATGACCTCTACATATCAAAACTGTTTACCAGACTCATCTTAGCTACATTTTGTGGTTCTGCTCAAAAGACAAAACAAAAAACAAACAAACTGTCTCAGGGTTTCTAGTGCTGTGAAGAGACACCATGACCACTCTTATAAAGAAAAACATTTAATTGAGGCTGGTTTACAGTTTCAGAGGATAACTCCATTGTCATCATGGTGTGAACTATGGTGGCATGCAGCCAGTCATGGTGCTGCAGAAGGATCTGAGAGCTCTACATCTTCATTCACAGGCAGCAGAAGGAGACTGTGGGTAGCTTGGGAATTAAAAGCCCACCCCCACAGTGACACACTTCCTCCAACAAAGCCACACCTATTATAACAAGGCCATACCTCCTAATTGTGTCACTCCCTATGGGTCTATGGGGGCCATTTTCTTTCAAACCACCATATCAACCAACCCTTATCTGGCATTGTTTACTTTTTTGTGGCTCCTAGAGTTTATACAATAACAAAATTTCATATGTATACATTAAATGAAAATAAAAGTAAGATTTTTCTAAGGGAACAAGGGGATTAACTCTAGGAATTGGGGGTGGTCTAAGGGGAATATGGACTGCATACAATATATATCTTTAGAAAAATTTTAGAAACTAAAAAGAGATAAGAGAAAACACAATGAAACTCATTTTTCTATATATCCTTTACAGAGCTAATTAAAATTTTTAAATGAAGGAAAACTTGTGGCAAGACCTGTGTATAATTCTTTTCCTGATGGTCACTGTGACTTTTAGAGCTTCAGGTTGTCTGTGAGCCAGAGGAGTGTGCGTAGCCTAGCTAGAAACACAAGAGGGTTTGGATGAAGGTCTCTCCTAAGGAAAGCCAAAAGGCAAGGTTCACAAAATAGTGTAGAGCTCTGTGGCTGGGGACTTGCCTCGCACACATTAGACCCCGACTCTGACTCCAAGCTCTACAAACAATAAGCATAATGAAATATTATTCCAGAATAAACACTGAAAGGAAGCATGGGGCATCTGAAGCTATAGGAATTCAGAAGCCCTTCGAAAATGTGTCACAGTTATTTCTTAATATGTCTCAGTGTTCTTAGAGAAAGTTTCTTCTGAGAAAATATACTTTCTGAATAGAAAATTTCATCTAGAAAGAAACTGTCCAGTAAATTGAGGTATTGGGATTTTTATTAGCTAGTCTTTGGCTTCTGGAGGAATCAGTGTTTGTCCAGATGAAAAAAAAATAGTTCATGAAAAGTATATATGTACATTTATACACCAAATTACATGTACTATGTGTGTTTTTGCTACTTTGGAGATGGTATTTTAATTACACTTCTCCCTTCCCTTTTCTCCCTCCAAAAGTTCCCATATATCCTTCCCCGTTCTCTTCCAAATTCATAGCCTCTATTTTTATCAACCGATTTTGTATACATATATGTGTTTGTATGTACATATATATTCCTGAATATAACCCACTAAGTCTGCATAATGTTACTTTTAGCAATGTTTTTCGGAATAGGGCTTGGCGCAGGACAACTGACTGGTGTGCTCTTCCCTGTGGGAGACTGCTTCTCCCGCTTTCAGCTTCACCTAGTTGCCTGTCGTTTCTTGTGTAGGGTTGAAATCTCATGGGATTGTGTCTATCAAGTTTGACATGTTTGTTGATGCCCTTCTTGTTCAGCTTACATTTTGATGGTTATGTTGGTGATGTTGGAGTCTTTATGGATGTAGTTTCGGATGTCCCATGGAAACTAAATCTCACAGCAATATCCCTGATGCTCTGGTTCTCACAGCCTTTCTATCCCTTCTTCCACAATGCTCCCCTAGGTATAGAAGTGTTTTATATATATATCCATTGAGACAGCACTCCAAAGCTCTATATATTGATAGGTTGTATTTTTCTACAGTGTTATCTATCTGTTACAAAGAAAAGTTTCTTTGATGTTGGGTGAAGACTATAGTTACCTGTAGGTATGAGAACAACTTTTTTATAGATTGTTATTATAGAATATCCTTGTTTAGTAAATTAGTGTTTACAGATTCTCCTCCACTAATCATGATTTTATGAGCACTGAGTAGTTAGCTAGGTCTCCAAGAACAGGCATAGTACTTTTCTTATTGAGCAGGTCTTAAGTCCAATTAGAGAACAGTTGGTTACCACCAAGGTATGTGTGCCACTACAGTACTATTGTGCCATTCTGGCTGTGGATATGATTAAAAGGCAGAATAGGAAATTTTTAATTGACAATTTTCTTTTGAAGATGAACTTTTCAACAATCAGAGTGCTCATGGCAGTGTGTTTATTTGCGAGCCACACATAACGAAGATGGAGAAACTCATTTTAATCCCAAACTAGAAGAGTCATAAAAGATCATTGACTCCATTATTGCCATTGGCTTAATTCTGTCTTCCTCACTAGTTGTTCCACATCTGGAATTGAGAAACATATCCTCACATATCTGTATTGCACAGTTTCAAGAATGTGTCATGGTGTGTAGGGGGTTCCCACTAATCCTTGTTAAATAAAGCATGTCAACCTTTTCATTTTATACATACGAGATTGAAAAATACTGAAAAAAAGAAGAGGCCCCAAAAAGATAGATGTAAGCACGTCCACATGTAGAATTGTGCTTGGGCATTTAATACTGCACTTCTCACCCCTTCTAAATTATGCAGGAAGTGTTTCCCCAAAAACCTACCTCATGTGAAGATGAGATGAACAGGGGGAGAAAAATTGGTGTGCAGGAAGACACTGGGTCTTCTGTCTGGAACCACCCCCCCCTCACCGATGATTATCTATTCTGAGGGGTACTGGACAGGTCTTTGAGGCACCCTGAGCCTGACTGTGCATGAATCGTAGTACTAGCAATTTTGAAAACACATTGCAGTCTTGATGCTACTTAGGAAGGTGAGTCGCTGTATCAAAGCAAAAATCAAACCCTATTAAATTGGACCCAAATTAGAAGACAGATGTGACAGTGTAACAAGAAAAATGTCCCCATCAGACTATGGCTCAATGTCTTAGTTAGAGCAATGCAATTCATATAAAGGACAATATTTTAATTGCTGCTGCCTTACGGGTTAAGAATTTCAGTCCATTATCACCAAGGTAGGAAGCAGAGCAGCATTCAGGCAGGCATAGTGCTGTAGGAGCTGAAATGTCTACATCTTCATCCAAAGGAAGACATGAGCAGAATGACCTCAAGCAGCTAGAAGGGAGTTCTCAAAGCTGACCCCCATAGCGACACACTTCCTCCAATGAGGCCACACCTCCTCCAACAAGGCTAGACCTCCTAATAGTGCCACCCCCCAGGCCAAGCATGCTCAAACCACCACAGTAAGACTGTGATTAATGATTGATGCAGAAGGACCTAACCCACTGTGGTAAGTGCTACCCTGAGGCAGGTAGTCCTGAGTTGTCTAAGAAAGCCAGCTAAGGAAACCACAAGGAGCCAGGCAGTAATCAAGTCTCCTTCCTTCATGGCTTCTATTTTAGTTCCTGCCTCTAGGTTCCTGCCTTGAATTCCTGCCCTGATTTTCCTCACTGGTGGAACAGAATCTGAATATTGCAACATGAAATTAGCCCTTTAGTACCCAAAAGTTGCTGTTGGCTGTGATGTTTAATCACAGCAGAAACCCTACGACAAGCCGGAAGGTTTTGTCCTTAAGGAAAGAATGTTTAAGTAAATGGCAACTATTTCAAGGCTCTTCATTAACGGTCTTGTCCTTGGTTCTGATGTCCTTCACACAAACGTGAGGAACTAAACACTGAGAAAAATGAAACACAGTGTGCGCCACATTCTCTAGGTATTAAGTGGGACCGTATTGCCAATGCAACTATTTTCAAGAGCCCTTCACAGTCTCCAGAAGAAAGGTGTCATTTTCTCATCTGACAGTATTGAGATAGAATTCTCTTCAGGACCTTCTGTTAGGGAGACTGCCTCCATTGAAAGTAAGTACATTGTGGGGGTGGATATTGGGGAGGAGGGGACCCTGAGATGATCAGATTACACATTTGCATAAGAACACTGAGAGAAGTTGTCAAGTGAAAGCAAATCCATAAGGAAGACAAATGATGTCTGTTAAAGTAGCAATGGACTTATCGCTTTAGTGTTAATGATAAAACTTCAAAACTCACCAGGCAGTGGTGGCGCACACCTTTAATCCCCGCACTTGGGAGGCAGAGGCAGGTGGATTTCTGACTTCGAGGTCAGCCTGGTCTACAGAGTGAGTTCCAGGACAGCCAGGGCTACACAGAGAAACCCTGTTTTGAAAAAACCAAAAACAAAACCAAAAAACTTCAAACTCTGAGTCTGCCACAAATGTATTACTAGGACAACAGTGACTGGAACTACCGGCATTTAATTCTAGGTAACAAAGTGACCAATTTCATCACAACAACAATTTAATGAATGTCAGTGACAATTCTGTTTCCATGTTTTAATTCTGAAAGGAAAATCATTCATTTAGCATGACCTGGTTTTTGTTTATTTGGTTGCTGGGTCACTAGCTAGCCATGTGATATTAGGGGAGCATATACAGGGTCTAAGAGCCTTTATTCATTTATAAAGTTCTTCAATTTACATGTTTGTTTTGAGAAAGAGTGGTATGTAAGTGCCAAGTATTCAGCAAAAGGCTGTCACACAATTATTTTGTAGTGTTTCCTAAAGTTTATAAGAATTTACTCCAATTGCCAGATCACTAGAACTTGTAGGTAATGATTATTTTCTGATATCATATTTGTATTAATTCATTTTCTGTTAAAATAAAACACCTGAGACTGAGTAATATAGACAGAAAGACTTGTTCTTAGGTATAGATCTGGAAGATAGAAGTATGAGATCCAATGGCTCCCTCTTATAGGAAGGTAGGCCAATGAGCAAGAGGAGCAAGAAACTCACAAGTGTGTGTGTGCACACTCTTTTTTTTTTTTTTTTTTTTTTTTTAAAGACA
>CM052713.1:17907259-17924759 GCA_028551405.1 Uromys caudimaculatus
TCAAACAAATCAGTAGCCTTCCTATACTCGAAGGATAAACAGGCTGAGAAAGAAATTATTGAAATGACACCCTTCACAATTGTCACAAACAATATAAAGTATCTTGGTGTGACTCTAACCAAGCAAATGAAAGATCTGTACGACAAGAGCTTCAAGTCTCTGAAGAAAGGTTGTTAATATCTAACTATAAATACAAAGTCCCAGTGATTAAGCTAGGTGTGAAATGTATTTGTACAGGATTTCTCTTGCTTGTATCTTTTAGCTAAGCTTTTAGCTAAACACACATGATCTGGGTGTATATCCTTCCCATGATGCAACAGAAACAAGAAACTAGGAACCAATAATACAGAACTTGAAGTTTTGTGTTGGAAAACCATTGTTCTTCTCAAACAGTTCACTGTTCAAACTTCCAACTTTCTCAAAGGGAGAGGTTATCTTCATATGAGCTGGCACGGATTCTGTCTTTCCAGGTTCAGAAGGCATTTGAGGAATGTCCATGATAAAGAGCAGACACACTAACTGTCTAAGTTATGTAAGTACTAACTTCCTTTAGCCATCCCAGACAGCGGAATCCTCCGGTCTCTTTGCCATTTTTTCTATTCCAATGAGAAAAGGTTCTGATCACTGAGGAGAGTGAATTGGTATAGAAGATAAATGGGCTAAGATAATGGTGTCATAGTTGTCATGTGATTAAGTATCTTCTGAAATTCTGTGACTGTTGCTATAGATGGCTTGTTTGGATATGTCTCAAAGTCTTTGCATGGTTAAAAGTAAAGAATAAACTTTCTGTAATTATTTTCACCTATTGAAACTACCCCACTGGAACTGTGGTTCATGGACTGAGCCACATGCTTCTCTGGGTGCTTGAGAACTGTAATCAAACAGATGAGAAAATTAAAAAGCTGCAGCTCAATTAAAGTCTGAGCATCTTGGGGAAAATTGTTTAATAAGAAGGGATTTTGGCAATGGTAAATTGTGGTCTGTAATGAGCCAATTGTAGCCTTGGAATTTATCTTTCCTTCCTCACTCTCTACAAGCCCCAAATCTCCCATACAGTCCAATCTTGGATCCATTCACTATGTCTGGGAATCCAAGTTCAGCCATTGCTCACACAATAGAAAGAACACTCTTTTCTTTGGCTCTCATTTTCTCCCATATAAATACCTACACCAAAAGATCATGAGCAAGAAATGTATCACCATCTGCATGTAGTAACCAAGAAATAGATTCTAAGTGTCCACAAGTATAGAGTTAAGTCAATTTCCTTTTATCAGGACACTATAATAGGAGCAGACATAATAACCACAGTTCTTCTGTGTAATGATGTTTTTACAAGTCTTTAATATATACTCGAGGTGTTAGGAGATAGCTTAGTTGGTAAATTTCTTGCTGTACTAGTATGAAAATTCAAATTTGATTTCCCAGAACACACACAATAACATGAACATTTAATCCCAGTACAGAGGAACCAGAGATGGGTAGATGGCCAGCCAGCCTAACTGGGAAGCCCCAGGTCACAGTGAAAGACCCCGTTTCAAAAAACACCAAGGCTCTTAAGACACAATACTTGGCAGTAAACTATAGTCTCCACTGGATGTACACACACATACACGTATATACCCCATACACATACATAAATCATGCCTTCAGACATACACATACACACATATATGTGTTATATATAGTATATATTTAAGTATATATACATATTTAAGTAATATATATGCAATTAAATTTGCATTTGTCAAAAATAAACTTAGATGAATGTGTAGTTTATATGTATGTATGTATATATAATAAAATTCCATAAATTCTTTTTTTTTTCTTTTGAGACAGGGTTTCTCTGTGTAGCCCTGGCTGTCTTGGAACTCACTCTGTAGACCAGGCTGGCCTCAAACTCAGAAATCCACCTGCCTCTGCCTCCCAAGTGCTGGGATTAAAGGCGTGCGCCACCACTGCCCGGCTCCATAAATTCTTAAAATGAGCATTTTCTCTTATATATAGGGAACAACAACAACCAGACCCCAGTTATTTTTAAACAGGGAGAGAGATGTACTGCATGCTTATTTCTCAATAGCTTTGGAGAACTTACTATTGAAGAAAAGTTCATGTTTGCTGAAATTAAACCCACAAACCACTTTTAACATCCGATTAACAAACTTCTTTCCGGAGGGTAGGAGAAAGAGGGGAGGGGAGGTTGGGAGGAGAAGCCAGAAGTCCTCTCAGATGTCCTGGTGAGTGGAATCTGTCTGAGCATGCTGGGCTTAAGCTGCCAAACACCTTTTCTCAAAGAAATACTGGGGTGCTACTGCGAGGCTGATGAAATCAACCTGCCCGATTCTTTTTGTCTCCTTCCCTCTTCCACCTCCAGCACATTGTGCAAGAGAAAGTTTAAACCATCTTCCTGTCAGGTGGAAGGGCTGGGTAAGCACCAGGTGGCCTTGTCCCTGTTCCTCATCCTCAGGGTGCAGCTGCTGGGACAGAGGGCCAGACTTTGGCCAGAGGCACACACTGTCCCTGCTCTGAGGGCTGGCTGGGCACAGTGTGCTCTCTTGGTGTCCAAAAGCCTGGGTATTTGGACTAGGAAACCAGTTTCTTGTGCTGTGGGGGTTGAATGATTATTAGGAATGCACAGAACAAATTAATTCTTTTGCAAGAAGACTCCTACCTGGCGAGCCAGGTCAGAAACCCATGGGGACGGTAATGAAATCTCATACATGAGGAAGAGCTTTGAAACACCACGAGGCTGCATTCATTCAGTTCAATTTAGCCACAGACTGAAAATTTTAAGTTGATTTTAGCTTATGTGCTGTGTCCCGAACAGGCAAGTTTGAGGGGTTATGTCCTCTAGACAGTGTTCCTGCTTAGGTGACAGATAGACAAATCCTATGTGTATTACTTTATTTTATTACTTTATCTGATATTACTTTATCTGATATTACTTTATCTTAGCAAGCAAGGGCTTGGCTTAGGTTTGGAGAGAACCATCCTTTGTCATTCTAAGGTTAATACTACTCAAACATAGGTATCTAGGCCTGCGGAATCCTTGACTAAGTCAATAATTATGCTTAGAATAACAGTAGACATGGGGCACGCTAGATATCAGAATAAAGAGATTTTATAATGGTTCAGTGGTAACTGAAATTTGTCCTTTGGTGGAAATTGCTTTCTTACTCTGAATTGCATTTTTTTTTTCTAAAGCTCCACCTAGGTATGGAATTTTCAGATTGCCCTGAGACAGTTTTTCTATGAAAGTCAGTCAAGGGTAGTCATGCTATAGCTGGCAGCTGTGTAGATGAAATCAAAGAATGAAACACACATACAACGTGTAAGGTAGCCGTGGAATTCTGCCTTTCTCCATCGTGACTGATTTTGAGATGCTCCTGTCAGGTCATTACACCCATGTTGCTATTGAGATTTTTCTTTTCTTTATTGTGTTGAGCTCCCCAGTGATACACATCAACAGGCAAGCCAGGATGAGAAATATAATACCAGAAATGTGCGTCCACACATGAATACGAAGCTTACAAGGAGGCCGACAGAGCTGCTTGGCCACCAATCTGCTCATTTTCTCTCAACCTGACTGAGTATTGTTTTCTTCTGGTCTAGCTCAGTTGCCTCTCATCTACCAATGAGCAAGCCGGCAAGCAAAGTAGAGTTCTTATTTCTGAGAGTATACCAGAAGTATAGAACTGATTAAATTAGGTAACATAATAGAAGTGGCTTTCCCCCAGGAGAAAACTACAGCATCATGTAGCGGTCAGATAATGAAGCGATACCTAGCCTAGTCAATGTGCAATGATGGGGAGATCGCATTTGAGCTGGGTCTCTGAAAATGGAGTTATGTTTGAATGAAACGTGGAGAATTAGAGTAGCAGCACTAAGTTATCAATGTTTGAAAGGCATGTGTGCATGTGGGGGCAGGTTTGGATAGTAATAACATAGTTTACACAATGGGAAAACAATATAGCCAGAACGACTGATGATGTCAGACTGCAGGGCACCTTGGGCACCAGTGTTTAAACAGAGAAACAGGTAAGAGGCAACAGGAGCCAGAGCGTGTCTAGACTTCAGGATTGTCAAGAGAATAGAAAGGAACACAAGCCTATGAAATAGTTCAGAGAGCACTAATAAAGGATGTCAGGTATTACAGAACCCACTTTTAATCCCAGCGTTTAGATGGTAAAGGCAGGGGAATTTGGACCTGGAGGTCTACTTGACTTATACAGTGAGTTCAAGGTCAACCTCAGCTCCATGAGAGCCTGTGTTTTCCCAACTCGATGAAAAATGTTAAAGTCTTTGTCCAAGTAAATGATAAAATTCACTTGGAGATGTAAGTTTCATCGGGTTCTATCTGTCACAGGAGCGGGATGTCTCTTGGACTTGATTCTTGATCAGTTATAGAAGTCATGAAGGGAAAATGGGATGGTGGAGTCAAATTATAAAGGCATGTGTTGCCAGGATTAGAAAGCCATAGAGGTTACCGTGATCTGAGGTGAGGATCACGTGAACCTTCATGAACACAGCTGAGAGTTGATTAGACAAGCGAGACACGAGCTGTAACTCCAACTCCGTGTTTTCTTCCTGAGTTGATTCACTATCACTGTTGAGAGGTGACTGGAAGCATGGGTGAACAGTAGCAGTCGGCAGTGAAGACTGAAGGGCAAAGGAGCAGGAAGCTTTCCTTGAACTCTGCCTGCACTGAAAACCCTGAGCAGAAGGCCAAACTTGTGGCTTCCTTGGATCTCTTCAGACCAGAGAGCTGCCCATTCCAAAGCCACAGCGCTTCTTTCGCATCTCAGTTTCACCGCAGGCATCTGACTCATAGGATAGTCAGCCGTAGAGGTCAGTGGTGCCTTAAAGCAAGTCTGGGGTGGAGCGCTCCTCAGCTTCAGTTCGCTTTCTGTTCAAATAGGTCTTGGTCATGGCACTGTGACATTGAAAGGGTGGGCTTATCTTTGTGTTGTATAGAATCAATCCTTTATGAACTATAAACCCGTAGATTATTATTGTTCTTATTGTACAGAGTGCAAAGAATAAGTATAAATAAGGGGATAGGTCCTTCAAAAAGAATAGTTCTCAGAACAGGCCGAGGCTTCCAGAGGTTACAGACACAGTGTCCAGGTCAGAGCTCTAACTTCCTGTTAAACCTTTGTTGCTTTTACCGTCCACATTAATTTCTCCCTTAAGCCTTAAACCGACTTGGAAAAGATATTATATCTGGTAGAGAAAGGTCTTATTTCTTTCCTTTCAGTTTTAAATCCAGGCTTAAAGGCCCTTTGGAAAACTCGGCAGCCACTTTGGAAATGGGCGTGAGCTTACGGCCCAACATCAAGGCTGAATTCAGTATAAAGGAACTGAGCTGTTCCATTTGATGAAGCTTCTGGTAGGTGTTCTAAGAGATCAAGTGTTAAATCACAGGGTCCCTGTCTTCTGGCACTGCCCAGTTCCAGATAGGAAAAAGAGACAAACAACTAGGGTAACACCAAATGAGATTAAGAGGACATTTAAAGCTTCATTTACTTTCTGGATGGATAAAATGCTGGGCCTCCAGAATTTGGCACCTTTCATGACGTCTTAGGAGAGAAGAGAAGAGAGATACCTCCAAATGAGCCATTTCTCCATAGTGCCAGTCAGCTTAGGAAATATTACTTTAAAAAGAAAGTGGGACAAGTCTTTCCTCACCTCTCAGTAGGCACCCTCAAGCACCAGTAGCCTTAACAGTAGACTCCAGGAGAGACGATGGAAGTGCCCTGACCCAGCACACTCAGGACAAGAAACTTCAGGGATTGGGGGTCATTGCCAAGTGGTGAGATGAACCTGATAGAATTTCCTAAATAACAGCGTGCCCTCAGCCGCAGGCCTGACTTCATGCTCTTCCAGTCGTGTGACCTGTCTCCTCCAGGGATATAAGATAACACTTATCACAGCCGGCTTCAGGATCCGGTTGCTCGTATGTGTCCCTGCTTTCAGCACTGAATAGGAGAGCAATGACCATGACTTACTCAACTCTGTGCCCCAGAACACTTGGCATCAGTCCTGGTCCTCGGCAGATGCCCAGAAAGTGTGCAGAGCTGGTCGGAATTTTGGCAGGACTTTCTGCGTCTCATGGGTAAACCCCATGGGTCTTCTTGCCTGATTTGCAAAGGGTAAAACATTTCATATTAGAAAACCTGGATCTGACTCTGGAGACCCTGATTCTAAAAGAAAATAGAACGGGATTTTCCTTTCCGAAGAACCCTGCCCACAGAACCCTGACTAGTCTATTACCATTCCACGCTCAGTTTTCTAAAGGTGGTTAGAGATGTTAACATACAATAATCTCACAGCTCTAGACTTTTCTTTCCATTATTTTGCACTGTAAGCTCAAAAATGAAATCCCTTTTACCCAGTTTTCCTTGTTTTACTCTGACCCTTGATATAAAATGGCATTAGATCATGTTCTAAATTTAAACAGATTTATTAAAAAGATATCACAGTGGAGAAGAGCAAGCCTGCTTTGTTGTTAAATGAGAACCATCATCCATTGACTGGTCCCCACCTTCCAGTCACTGGATAAAGAATCTTTCATTTAGTAGCAGGACATTTTTTCTCCCTCTTTTACAATTCTTTGCAATTTTTTTAAAGACTTGAAAATTTTAACTACTTTGTTCTCTGACAGTTTCACGCAAGTACATTATGTGCGCTAGCTACTGTCATCTTTTACTTTGTCTCTTTGCTTTCTCTATCTACTTCTGATCTTCTCTACAAATCTAGTTTTTCACATCTATGTCTAGTCATCTTGCTTTGTGACCCATTGAATTTAATCATGACTGCCTGTATCACCATATGCATGCAGATGTCTTTTGGGGCTTGGTGGGCTCAAGGGGGTACATCTTGTCTGGCCTTCTGGTTTCTGAATTCACAGGTTCACAGGGGTGTAAGACCATTAGTGGCTTCTCTTCCCCAGCAACCTGCTGAGCACCTTATGACACTTTGAAAAGTAGACAGCAGGGGGAAAGCATCCAACACAGTGTCAGCTACTTTTCTTTACATATTGCAACTGA
The DNA here is from genome assembly GCA_028551405.1 of Uromys caudimaculatus. Taxonomy (NCBI): domain Eukaryota; kingdom Metazoa; phylum Chordata; class Mammalia; order Rodentia; family Muridae; genus Uromys; species Uromys caudimaculatus. The sequence continues at coordinate 17,914,306 of CM052713.1, forward strand.
GATGTGTGATGTCTTCAGGAACAAGTTATTATCCTCAAGCTCTGGCGGGCCACCAAGAGGCCAAAGGTATAATGGAATTATCATTATATATGCACATAAGCACAAGAGCTTGTATTTACATTTTTGATTGGCAGAGAAAAATATCAACTTAAGGATGTTAGGAAATTCTTAGAACATTTCAGAAAGAACCTATGTAGAGGCAGAATATCAATTTAGACTAATACTGTTTATTTACTCTCCCTAGGAAATGTGACTAATAACACTTTATAATATTTACAGAAAATTAAAATGTAAAACAGAAAGCAATTGAAACTTTCAGAGCTAAACAAACCTAAAAGATTATCATACTATGAAATAAATGAGATAGAACCCTGGTGCAAAAGATAAAATGGACATGTCTTGAAGTCATTGATTAAAGTTTTAGTCTTATTTGTGCACATCGCTTTGCCACATTGCACCCCTAGACTTAAGTTATTAAGTTATTAAGTTGCGTATCTCATGAGTTCAGGCTTAGTCACTTAGTCACAGGATTAGAGATACTAGGATACAAAAGACAATTTACATATTATTCCTTGATTAGTCATTGATTATTAAATCAACAAGACTTTGAAATTGGTGGTCTTCATAACAATGTCATGAAAACCAGTGTGTTCCCATATATGGTGTGAAAAGATTGAAAAATCTGTTACAATTCAACCCAAAAATTTTATCAGATAACAATAATCATATGAAAACATTTTGAGCAGTAATTACTGCTGTACTAATGTATTATATGACATAGTAATATTTTGGAAATACATGATTATACTTATCTCTTTTGCATTTATCTCTACCCGAATTTCACCCCCACTCAGCCTAGGGCATCAGAGATAAAAACCACAGTTGCGGCTGTTCTAATAGGAATGCAGAAAGAAGAAAGTTAATTTTGATTCTGATGAGCAAAATTGGCACTTTATGGTCTCAGGACGATAATCAAATTAAAATAAGGCTGGCTAACAAAGAGACAAATGTCCTCTGTTCTCCCATGTCCTGCTTTAACAAAGTCTAACTGATTTGGCTGCAGCATTGTGTTAAAGGAGGACAGTGACCTCCCAGGAAGAGAAGGAGGGCAGAGCCTGCTTTGTCCAGCTCATTAACTGTGAGATGGAGAACAGGTGAGATCAGATATCAAACTTTATTTCCTCATCCTGGAGACTCACTGTACTGTTCCACAAGGGGAGACAGAGAGATTACTCTACAACTGTTTAGCTGAACATGGGGAAAACCCAAAGACAAACAAGATAGCAGGCTGCTCTCAAACTCAGCATGAAGGAGCCCAATGTCCTGAAAAACTCGTGCCCAGTGCTGCCTCCAAGACTGGACCCAAACACTGAGGACGTGATAGCTGAGCAGAAAAATGCCCCACAAGCGATACCCAGAGCCATCACCCTCTTTCTTATGATTCAGCAATGGGCCAGTCCTAAAACCATAACTACTGCAGCATGGAAGTGATAGCTATGTCATTTTGCACCTCTTGTCTCTATGAACACTTTTTAAAATCAATACGCATAGCATTAAGTTTTATTTTGGCACCTTAAAAAAATGACTTCTGTTGACTCTCCTTTTCCTACTTCTCTGCCTGTTTTGGTGACCTTGTGCTTCTCATGAAACCTCCTTTCTGCTTCCATGGCTTGTGTGTTCTATTGCTCCCATATCCTGGCTCATGGGTCCTATTGCTCACACCTCCATTACTTCTTCTCTCCTGTGTTTCCTTTCATAGCCTAGAGTTGGTTCTTAGAATAGATTAATAAAATTGTCAAACTCTTAGCTACTGACTTTTTCAATATTTCAATTTCTTGTTGCTTTTTTTTTTTTTTTTAAAGACAGTCTCAGTTTCTAGACCAGGTTGTCCTGGAGCTCCCCACCATTCCTCTGCTTCCAAAAGCTTGGATGGCAGCTTATGCTACCACGTAAACACAGAATTAAAGCATTACAATACAAGAATAATAAACTGTCCTTTAATGGAAGCCATTTTTCAGTGAGGTCCTGGGCATTTGATTTACTTTTCATCTATTATTAATTGGAGCCTTAAATCTATGTATTCAATGAATGAGCAAGTAGTAATTGAAAATAAAACTTACAAATAAGAGGTGTGGAATTATATTCCTATAAATCCAAAAGCAGAGTAAACATAAAAAGATGAAAGAATAAACTGTAAAATACGTTATATGAGATTGTTGAATGGAGTTTTCAATTATGAAAAATTACTAAGACTTTTAATGAACTTCCTACTTTCATTAGATCAGCTTATCTTCTATTTTATACTAAAAACTATATACAAGAATAATTTTATTTAATAATATTTGGTTTGGTGAAGATTACAGATAAAAAACATGGTAAATTTGTGTCCCTTAGGTTTGACTTATAAAAAAATTTACTGAAGACTCATTTAGCCAAAATGAAAAGAATGCTTGTGAGGAGTTCTGGTCTAAAGTATCTATGTCATATAAAATATACTAGGACACGGAAGATCATTTATTTGCTCTACATTTGGTTGAGGTTATCAACTGTTTCAACAACTAAGTTTCATTTATAATAAGTATCTACTAAGAGGCTAAGTGCAAACTATCAAGCCTTTCAAATTGATTATAGTATGCAACTATAAAGAAATATTTTTTCTACTTTGATAGATACAAATTACTTTAATTTGTAGAATGAACTGGTAAGTTTGGAAAGTTGACTTTGAATATTTTATTTCTGGTACCTCAATATCTTTCATTAGTACATAAAAATTCAAAGTTGTTCTTATCATCAATTTCTCAAAATTGTCCTGATTGAACTCATAGGCCCACTCTAGAGATAACACTGCCATTTTCCTTTGCTAGGTTGTATATGAAACAAATTTCAGGAGTGAAAGAAAAACATTTTTAAATGTGAGGGAAAAGACCGCAAGGAGATTGTTACCAAAGTCCTAAAGCGATTATGCTACTTGGTAAAAATTACAAATTTCTTTTTTATTTTCAATTTTATGATATAAATATTGAGATGGCATACTTTTATAAGGAGTAATTATGTTTGAGAAAATCCAGCAACAGGAGAGCCTGGAACTTGCTCTCGAGGCCACAGAAGCCAGTTTGGCTTTACCAGGGCTTAGTGCCGGCCTTGGGTACACGTGCCCCACCCACACCTGTCAAAGCATCAGCTGGGCAGGATGTTCCTCTTCCTTAACCTCTGTACCCAGCCAAGGTAGCACTGACAAGTGAGGTCAGGCTCAGGGGCTGAAGTGAGTGAAGCATTTTATATTTATATCCATGGACACACACACTCCGGTGTATGTTCCAGTGACATCAAGGGACTTTCCACAGTCGTGAGTATCCTGTGTCTACCGTGAGGTAACTCTGCCTGGCCCGGAGAGTTCTCTAAACAAACCACCATGGGAAGTGCTGGGTCCCCGGATGTATAGCTCCATGCTCACCAACACTAACACAGTTCTCTCCTCTGTACTATTTGGTTAATACAAGAGTAACATATGTAGGGATTTTTGGCAGACCATTTTGTTTTATTTTGTTTTGTTGTCTGTGTTACTGCTGGCTCCAAGTTTGAAGACAAACCAAATATATACACAAGTTCAAGCTTGACATTTATGTATGCTTATCCCAATTAATTTAACTAAAATATATATATATATATATATATATATATATATATATATATATATATATGATGTCAATAAAGCATCTAGGCAAAAGTCTGACACATAATCGCTGCTCCAAACATAGTGGCTTTCTTTGATGCTATACCTGGAAACGAGGCATTATTCCATGGGGAGAAGCAAGCAGAGCCAATAGATAAAGGCTGATGCTATAAAATACCAAACCTTAACAATTTAGAATGCATGTTATAAAGTATTGCATCACCTTGGGTTTCAGGTAACAGAATCATGAGAAAACTATTAACTCTGCTTCCTTCAATTTAAAGGCAGATGAATAAAATTTAACTAAGTTAAATGGGTATGATGGTATTTGATCCAAATCCTGCTGCACAATTGTGAGAGATGAATGCATATAATACATGTTTGTGCTGTGTGTGTGTGTGTGTGTGTGTGTGTGCGTGTGCGTGTGTGTGTGTGTGTGTGTGTGTGAGTAGACAGATTTTTTTGTGTTCCCAGGAGCTAAAGAAAGTTGGACCAATTCAGGGCCTGAGGGAACTATGCGTGTCCTGTGCTCTACTGCTTTTGGAGGACAAGGTCTACATCACACAGTGGTGTTTGTCTTATTTTATGTCATCTAGCACAAAGAAAGGGTTTGTACAAATTACAGAAACACCGTGGTTGCTGTGGAATAGACTGACTGTCTGCCCTGCAGCCATTGAAATATACTTTGTCAACGGAATGCGCTTCTTTTGGTCTGAAGTGTGGCAAAACATTTAGAGAAGGTGGCACCCTTTTACAGTCTCAGAGAATGGCAAGGTTTACACTACACAGATGGGCACACACGGGCATGCGTGTGCGTGTGCGTGTGCGTGCGTACACGCCGCCTGCACCTCTAACATATACCTGTGGCTTGGAATGGCTCATAACCTTGATATTCAGGCCAATGGAAGTGACCCCTCACTTCCAACATGTTGAAAAAATTTCAAATAAAGCTTCAGAATTAGATTCAAATGCCAGATTTATTTGACATTAAAATGAATAGCAGAACTTCTTATGTGACCTTGAACACACTGTCTAACTTCTTTGCATCTGTTTCCCTATAATGTTATAGTATATTAATAATGTAGACACTACCTAATAAATAGAAAAATTGCTAGCCATAACAGTGCAAAAATAATGGTTTGCCACACCAACTTTGAATTGCAAGTGTATCTAGTATATAAATGATTACTAATAAGAATTATTTCAAAAGCTTGCACTTAAAAGCCAGTATCCCACTAATACAAATAAGAAAACACAACTGTTCTCTTAATAAATTTAAGGTAAACATGGTAGTTTGCAAAAGATTTCCTTATGCATTCAATCATGCATGCATACTCTCCTTTCTTAAGTAACTCATTTGAAAGTCTAGTTGAATAATTTTAGAACTACAATATTTCCTAAGGCTGAAATGCCTACAGAGAAGCAAAACAACAAAAATTGATTTTGAGAACACAAGGAGACATGATGCATAAACAGATTCAGGCTTTTGTTCAATAGTCCCCCTAAAATGTTCATTTGTTATAGAACTCTTACATATACAAAATGATCTAATAATCACCAAGAACTTACTGTGCATAGTTAGCAAAAGTTGACATACAGATATACTTTTTTTCAACCATATTTTTAGAATAAATAGACGATTTCAATCACATCTGAAGTTCTCTGTGCCAATCTTAATCAGTGTGAGTTGCTATCATGAACTACCATCGCCTATGTATCCAATAAAACAACAAACATGTGATCCTCACTTTCCCAGAGGCTCTGTAGAAATGTGGCTTCACAGTGCTAGCATCACCAAGTTCTGGTGATGGCTCTTTCCCATTGTAGACTGCCAACTTGTCCTTGTGACCCCACTGATGCAAAAAGTGCTGACCTGTCTTCTGGTTTCCTTCCAGAAAGATGCAGAAACTTTATGATCTAAAGTCCTCCAAGCGCAGTGGCCTAAAGCAGCTTGAGATGTAGGTTACTACGGAGGAAGAGGCTCAGGGTAGCAGTCAGCTTCTGTCCTGGGAGCTTTCGCCATCTCAGACTTTCCAAAAATAACAGTTTTCTGAATGCAGAGTCAGGGCTCTTGGAGTTCTTGGTCATTTTCCAGGTGTCTTCAACATCCTTAGTTTTCTTGCACCAAATGCACATAAAGGAAAATTTCTTCTCATTTTTCAGTGAAAATAAATTAAGATTAAATGCAGAGATATGAAACTCTACCTGTCTCAAATAAAATCAGACATTAAAAAGAAGTGCCCATTGCTCATTCACTTGATTTTAAGATTTTTTTAAAAAAGACCATTTTAATGTAAATATTTATTTATATGTAAAGTAAAAATAATACAGATTTGGAATACTTCCATATTAAAGTAAAACTTATCACAATGAAGTAAAGACAAATCTCTGGGAAAGGCTAGTATTTCAATGCAAAGTGTATATCCATAAAAAACTGTACCATGCATATACATGCTTTCAGACTGATTTCTGGTGAATGGTGCAATCTCTAGGTCCATTGCTCCCAATATTGAATTTTCATTCAAAATGGCGTCTTCAAGGTTCATTCATATTAACACACACACACTACTTGGTACTCCAATTCTATCCCATGCTTTGTTGAGATACCTATTTAGCTGACATACAGACTTACAGTGACTCATCCTTGACAGAAAAAATGTAATATACATCCTACTTTATATCTACTTAATAGCATGGGATATTTCTCTAAAGAACTGAAATTAATTTTAAAAGTTAGATTGTCATCCAAGGTGCGAGGCTGATTGGCTAACTCATGTGGACTGAGAATCTGTTCATCCTAGCTGCCTCCTTTTATATGTCTAAAGTTTGCTGGTGTTGCTGATGGGATGGTAGAGAGATTCAACATGCTTGTTGTTTAATTTGCGGCTCTTTATTTTCAGAAATAAGAATACCTGAGCATAAGTATGATGCCAATTAAAAAATACTTGAGAATGAAGGTTTACGTAATTGGAATAGCTTTTTTCTCACAACGAAGTCTAGGATGCTTCAGCAGATCACTAATCAATAAAATCTGGCTCAGCCATCTTTCTGTTGTATTATCCTAACATGTCGTTTGAGCTTTCTCATGTCTATCATCCAATGATCGCCACTTACATTGCTTACAAGTACACTACAAAGAACTCTTCCACCTGAGTCCACTCCTTATCTTAGAGAAAAGGGAGAATTTGTCACTACTCTTTTTTTTTTTTTTTTTTAAAAATCTAGCCTTTTAGAGACCTACTTTCTTATATGTGACTTGGAGGAGTAGCTTGTAGTTTTCATATAAAACATTTTTATTTTTATTATTTTGCACTTGAAATATGTTTATCATTTTATCAGCCCTATAAAAAGCAAACAGTTAAATTAAATCCACTTAAATTCAGCCTGATTGTCACTGCTCATTAATTTCAATGTTTACTCCATTACACTTAGTATAATTATTGAGGATTTGGTGAATCTTACCCTCTTCTTCAGGCATTTGTCCTCTTAATTCTTTCATACTTTCTTTTTTGATTTGTTTCTTTTTATGGTTTATTTATGCTTTATTAACCATACTTTCTACTAAGTACACGAAATAAAGGATACAGTGCACTACTATCTTGGCATTTTAAGAAATGACAATAAAGTGTGCAGGAGAAAAGGAAATTTTATCAAAGGAAAGTCCAAATATTAGGAAGAAATGAAACATCAGAAAAGTGTATATTGAGGGGGAAGTAATCAGACAATATTTGGTTATATATTCATTTATATTTACACATGTTTGGATGACTCCTGGCTAGTAGCAATGAACTCAGACTTTACAGCTTACACTAAGGCTAGCCCCTAAAAGAGCAAACATTAGCTACCTCCATTGTGGCAACATTCACCATCTCTTCCATTCTGCCAGGCACAAAATTAGGGAAGAATGTCTTTCATCCTACAAACTAAAGCTATGATTCGGTAGCTCATGCTATCTGTAAGACAGTTTTAATACCTATCTTTCCATGTCCTAACCAAAAACTGAAGCTTATTCTTCACTTATAATCAAATTATCAACATTTGATCCATAATGTATTTAAGACTTTGTGGCTTTACTCATAAAGTTGAGGTCATTCTTTTGTCATGGATTCCCACCTGTGGTGGTTTAAATATACTTGGCCCAGGGATTGGCATTATTAGGAGGTATGGCCTTGGTGGAGTAGGTGTGGCCTTGGTGGAGGAAGTGTGTCTCTGTTGGGGTTGGCTTTGGGATCTTCTCCTAGCTCCTTGGAAGACAGTCTTCCATGGTTCCCTTCAGAACAAGATGTAGAACTCTCAGCTCTGTCTCCAGAGTCATGCCTGCCTGGACATTGCTTTGATGATAATGGAATGAACTTCTAAATCTGTAAGCCATCCCCAATTAAATGCTGTCCTTTACAAGAGTTGCCTTGGTCATGGTGTCTCTTCATAGCAACAGAAACCCTAACTAAGGCACCACTTGTGCAAACTACTATGGAACACGTAGATTAGGAGTGTTCCAGCTCCTAATCTGTATCTGCTATGACTGGGAACTTGCATACACTCAAGGACAACTATCTCGGTGTTGCTTTTCCCACAGGGATAGAATTTTCCTGGGGGGGATAAAGGGGCAGCTCCAAACTGAGAAACGAAAAAGAGCAAAGGCAAATTAGACCAGCTAGTAAGTCCAGTTGCTCTCAAACGTTCACTATGACTCTTCAAAGGTACGAATTTCTTGTTTCTCTCAAACCAGTTTGGGTTGGATTATTATGTTGTGGCTGAGGTGAACAGCCATACAGGAAATGTCCTTAGCTGCCCTGTTGAGAGACTAGGTTCCCATTGTGAGGAAATACCATGAAAGCCAGCAAGGAAAGATAAATTCAAGACATCAGATTGATCTGGAGAGTTTAAGGCAATAATAACCCAGGACTTGTTAGCCACAACCAAGTCCTAAGTTTGTAGGTACTAAAACAAGTTATTTTAGTCTCTAAAGTCCCAAGCTTGCAGTTTGCTATTCAGAGAGCTGAAACTTACATATTATCTCGCTTGTGATCTTTTATTTCAAGCAAATAATGCCTCCACTGTTTGTCTTGGCCGCCACACTCCCTCTGAAGGGCCATGTTGCATTGGGTTTCCATTTAGCATCACCACAGACAGATATTGCTCTAGGTTGGGCAAGTGCTCTCATTGTCAATATTTAGAAAGTGGTATTTGCTTATGCGTGTTGCCAGGGATGCAATGCACATCCATTTGGGTTGTAGACTTAATGCCCGAGGATCTGTGCCAACTAATGCCTGGGCGCTTGCAACCGGTACCGTTTTCTGAGGAGCCACCACATGTAATACTGGGTCTTATTATTCCATGAATTTCCTCTAGAGGATGCCACACAGAGGCTACCTGCTGGAACCCTTCCAGGGCAAACACATGACCAGGGCACTTCTGAGGAAGAGGATGTTCTCACCCGTTACCATGGGTGCTGTAGTTTGCTTGTGATCTCATTTCTTCTATAGCTAGTAGTTAATCTTTCTGTTGTTTACAGTTCATCTAACAAATATCCAAACTGAAAAGCCCTTTCAACAATTTTTTTGTATAAAATATATTTCCTGCATTTTGCCCGAGGATGTGCCAAATGCAAGAGATTCTAGGTTATTTCCCTACTAACACTTGCAGGGCTATAGCTTACTAATGTGTATGCCATGGCTGCACAGTATTTTGACTTTTGACAATTACTGTTGAATTCAGATGGATTATGAGGTCAAATATTGCTCTTTGGTGACTTGTGCTAGAGACACACAAACAAATATCTGCTCACCTCAGACAAGGCATTGACAACAAACCAAAGAATGATTCTACCTTGATGAGCTAATGAGTGTTACTGCAGCATGGGTGAGGATTTTTGTACATATAGCAATCCTGACGACTCAAGTGTGGCTGCATCATGACATGCTCTACCATAGCATGGGCCGTGACTCACAAAAGTTTCCTACTTGCAGGCAGTTCCTCTGAAGAGTTTCCCGTGTCCTAACAATTTTTTTTTTTTTTTTGCATAGCCTTACAAGGAGAGTAGCATTAAGAATTGTACAACTTTCTGAACTTCCTGGGTCTTGTATGCTTCATGGGATCCCTAAGCTTCTAAATTTAGGTTCTTGAGCCTTACGAGTTTTTCTTGAGTCTTTATCTTCTATATGTCTGTAAAAGGCAAATTCTAGAAGCTTCCATACCCCAGTATTACACCTTTTCAGCCATCTCACTTCTTTTTTTTTTTTGCAAAATTCCTTTTCTTCAAAGATTTTCTCCTTTCCCTATCTTTTCTCTGATTCACTCACCAAGCTTCCTCCTATGCCAGGTGAAAAGACAATTGTTTCCATTTTATACTGACAACACTTCTGATGCTTGTGAGAGTTAGTAAAGTAGATTGTGGGGTGTAGGGTGATGGGCATGCATGTGTTAGGGTGTCATCAAATCTTTGTGCAGATCACCTTTGGGTGGCCATATCGGTTCTCCTTTATTTTGGGTTGCTTTTTACATATACCAGGATGGCTGGCCTACAAGCTACCCAGGGCTCTCCTGTCTCCTTGCCTTATATCCTCATGGAATCTCAGGGATCGTAGATGCATATGCTATTCATCCTACTTTTCATGTGCCCTCAAGAGATTTGAACTCAGGTCCTCATGCTCGTGTAACAAGTTCTTCTCCCCACTGAGTCATTCCCCTAGCTCAACTTAGATACAATTTGAAAATTCAAATATTTCCTCAAGAGTCTTTTCTCAAAATAGTATTACCTTAAAACCCTATTTTGCAGAAT
>CM052713.1:17927259-17930191 GCA_028551405.1 Uromys caudimaculatus
TACCTGGCACTGACAGGGGAATGAGCATTAAACACAGCCCAACTCCTAGTCTGTCCAACACAAATCCTCACATTAAGGGCCTATTTATCTCAGTCTCTGTTAGTCAATAAAACATATCCACCTCTCAGAGCATGGGAAAAGATACCATAGCCTGAAGAAACAGGCCATTTTCAAATCCATCCTGTACCCTGATAAAGACACTGACATAAGCACACAGGGAACTTAAAATATGTGTGGTACTCTATGGGCTCTACATGGGGCAGTTGGGTGATATAAGAAAAGAGATGTGAGAGCCAAAAGGAAATTTCTAGAAGTGAAAAATACTGTAGCAAAGTAAAGGGTTTTGTATCAGCCATCCTCAAGAAAGAGAAATAGAAATTTTCCAAACTGAAAATCAAAGAAGAAAGTGAGGAAGATTGAAAGGATAGAGAGCCAACTTAGGCACAAATATGCATAAATATTGAAGGAAAAATCCCTAAGCCTTCTAAATTAGTCATGCAATACAAGAACTTAATTTCACATAACATAAACCATGAAAAAAAATAAGCACTCTAAACTGATCGACAAGCACCTAAGTCTATCATGGCATAAAACCAGAGTAGTTTCTCTCTCTCTCTCTCTCTCTCTCTCTCTCTCTCTCTCTCTCTCTCTCTCTCTCTCTCTCTCTCTCTCCTTGTCTGTCTCTCTGTTTCTCTCCGTGTCTGTCTCTCATCTCTTTTGAGAGAGTCTCACTATATATGTAGCCCAGAACTTAACGCAATGTGTACATTTGAAGTCAAAGAGATCTGCCTATCTGTCTGCCTCTGCCTCCTTGATGCTTTGATTGAAGCCACAGGCCAACAGGGAGGATTTCTGCCTACATTCAACCATGGTGAACCTCCAGACAAGTTACCCGACAGTGTGTGCATCTTCCATCTGAAATGTAATGTCAAAAATACCTACCATCATACAACACTCAGAGTAATTTTTAAAAAATCTAGCCCTCCTCTCCTCGGTTTTTCTGTTCCTGTAATTTTGCATATACAAGATGTGGGTATTAAGTACCCACGATGTGTGAAGACTCTGCCATGTCCAGTTTCCAGGGATTTGTTAAGGAGTTGGTGCCTTTTGTGACCCTTGGGTGCAGATCATCTGTCCTGCAAGGCAGGCAGAGACGCTCTATGGTATTATCTGTGGTCTTACACACATGACCAGAGGGTACATATGAGTAACCTTCCTGGGAGGAGAGCAGATAAAGTAACCAGGGAAGTACACATTTATTGGAGCAGTGGAGGGCAGAGAACACAAATAAGCAAGAACCACCATCTTGGGCGTGTGATGAAAGCCTTGGGAATGTGCTCAAATGCAGGCCACTGCTGTCCTGAGGCTCTACAGCCCTCTGAGCCCAGGCAGCTGTTATCATGCGTGACAAGTAGCCCGGAGACCTTTGCTGACACTGTCCTTCCTTCTTGTCTTTCACCCATGGCGGATGCTAGTTTCCACATACACACGAGCTCTGTAGTTCTCTAAGAACTAGCCTAGTCCTGTTGACCAGGCAGGGTTTCTACCAGAAAGCTGTATTTCTGTAGCAACTGCCAATTAGCAATTGCTTCTTGTCTGAAATTTATGCTAGGAAGGCTAGTAGCAAATGCACTCTTTCCTGGTTTTGGGGTGTGTGTGTGTGTGTGTGTGTGTGTGTGTGTGTGTGTGTGTGTGTGTGTGTGTGTGTGTGTGTAACTGAGGAAAGGGAGATTACCTATCGAATAAGCAAACTTAGAGTGAACAGGATGTATTCAAGTTCAAAGAATAACATTCAGGACATTTTTACTCAACTTCTGTGTCCTTCCTAATTCGATTGCTCTGTGACACTACAAGACAGGTCTATAACTACATCACTACAGGGACTCTCCCAGCCTTTCCTTCATTCAGATTATTGAAGCCAGCACTGTACTTCATCTGGGATTGCACAGCTCTGGTTAAGTGTCCCTTGTGAGGTGTCCCTTTCATGAGCGTGACTCCTTTGCCAGTGCTCCAAGCATCGTGCTCGAAGTTCAGGACAGGAGAGTGGGAAGGCAATGGAAAAGTCGGCATGGGATGCTGCATGTTAGACAGCTGTGTCTCCTGGAGCCTGTCTTCACACCACACCAGCGAAGCCGTATGGCTGCTCAAGTCTCTCCGTAGTACCGCACTTTCCACTTAGCTAAGTCTGCTCTTCAGCCCCTGACCTCAGTCCAAAAGCTACAAAACTCAGAATGAAAGGTTTGGGGAGATTTATACCTTCCATTCCCCATCCTGTAGTTCATCAAGCAAAGACCGTGAGTGGAGGTGGCTACTCTTCTTTTATTCACCAAAATTAGCTGCTTGAAGGTCAAAGAATCAGCCATTTTAAGTGTATAATCAGAACATTTCACAAAGTGGATCTTCCCAGAGGAGAGATCAGCATGCTTCATTTACTTTTACTTCCTTACTGAAGGGCAGGAAGATTTTTATTAAGCATGGAATCCTCAATGTGTTTTATTTTATTATTTTATTTTGTTAATCAAACATTCAGATGTTCAGCCATAAAATATTTTCCCCTAAAATGTGGGATCAACCACACAGAGTCAAAGGTCATTTCATTTATGACCCTGTATATTACAACTATTGACTACCATGAGTTGAATGGTATGGCTGTTATAGGTATTATTCCCAGATCCAGTGAGCTGGCAAGTGGTGCATTCTGGGTATGGTTTAGGACATGTCAGATTTGGTGCCCCAAAATGACTGTGATCATTGATTTCTTCTCCTTTCTAGAGTTTTCAGTTGAAAGCATACCCATCAAAAAAGCATCATCCAAATAGAAAAGGAAGTGCTGACATCAACGCAACGGGAATCCAACAGCTCAGTCTCCTAAGAAATAGGCTGGCAGGGTACATTTTAGGCCCAAGGCTTTAGGGAATGTAGGAGATGGAGG
>CM052713.1:17930291-17940926 GCA_028551405.1 Uromys caudimaculatus
GAGGAGGAGGAGGAGGAGGAGGAGGAGGAGGAGGAGGAGGAGGAGGAGGAGGAGGAGGAGGAGGAGAACAATAAGAACAAGAATAAGGACAAGAAGGACAAGAAGAACAAGAAGAAGAAAGTCGCATTTGTGTCACTCACGTTCATTCGAGCATGGCCAAACTCCCAGTGGCCAGCTGCTTAAGGAAAACTTAGTCCTTCCCCGCCCCTACCCCCACTAGAAGCCATCAGTTCTGGAAAGCTACACTTGAACACTGTTATCACAATTTTTAAGAATTCTCTTCAATGACTTTCTGTCTAGGCTTTTAATTCCGGGGGTTTGAGTGGGAGCAGGGGTCGTCACAGGTTTTTGTGACCCTCTTTCTCAATTGTGAGTCTGAAAGTTGTCAATACCATGGCAAAAGTAGCTTCCTTCACAGTCAATGGGAGCATGGATCATGAACTTACATGTGGTTTCTGGTGACAGTGTGGAGTATGAACATGCCACTGACCTCAACATGGTCTTCTGCGGCAGTACAGACCACAGACATCAACCAGGCCATCTGATGTTGCACAAGCCATGGACACTATCACTGCCCTTGGTGGCAGCATAGGCTAAAGACATCCACATAGCCTTCTGTGGTAACACAATCATGGACACCAACACAGACCCAAAGTGCAATAGGACCATACACCCAGACAGGGCCCTTGGAGACAGCACAGACCTGGACATCACTGTGGCCCTAGGTAGCAGTGAACATTAACCATGTCAATATGGCCTCCAGAAGCAGCACAGCCCACAGATGTCAACATAGCTTGAGGCAGCAGCCCAAACCCATGGACATCCAAATGATCTTCAGTGGTAACACAAGCCAGACATCAACACGGGTCCCTAAAACTCAAGGATTTTAGGTAGGGAGGACTCACTATTTATTTGGCTAGCCTTTAGCTTAGCCAGAGCACAGGGGTCAGCTTTTCAAGCAGAGGGCATGAGGGCAAACACAGATGGAAACGTGACTTGGAGACATTGCTACTATGCTCAACGAAACCTAGGTTCTAACCAAGGAGATTGATATTCTTGCTCCCTGGGAAGGATGTGGTCAGGCCAAATAGATGGAACAGTGTGATAAATGGAAGGAAGTAGTGTGCCTTGCTACAGACCAAGGAGCACAAGAATCCACAGACACAGGTATGGGGTGTGTTCGGTTTGTTATTTATAGAGGAAGAAATTGGAGTTCTGGGAGGTCAAATACCTGATTGCAATCACAGGCCTAGGAAATGAGCTTCAGGGGCAAGAGTGCTGACTTGGCATTCTTCACTCAATCTAGATAAGAGGCTCTGTCTTAAAATCATAAAGAAACAAACAAAGAGACCAAACAAACAAAACCCAAATAGAAACAAAAGTCAAGATCGTGAAGCCCAATACTGAAGCTTTGACCTTCACGTGTACATGCATACCCATGCACACATAGCTACACAGGGATGTGTATACACACACACACACACACACACACACACACACACACTCAATACATATATAGTTTATCAGGATATCAAAGCAACTAGACTTAAAAAACTAAGGGCTTTGTGATTTCATCTAGCGCTCCCGCTACACATCTACTCTGTGCCAGCTCTTCAGCACATGGTGCAGTAGTGAGGAGACAGAGCTGGAAAGGACATATTGAATTCGGTAAGAAAGTCATTTATTTTGCTGACTTATAAGTACTAATAACAACGATAACTCAGATTGAAACACAGTGTGATAGTGATAGGGCGGTCAGAAGGAGAAGCAAATAAATTACTCACCTTAGCAGAGTCAAGCGACTGTGGGAAATCTGAGACATTTTGACACTTGATAAGTAGAAAATTATACCACGCCAGGCGCATAGGGAGAAGAGGCAGGACTCAAGTCCTTGCAAGCAGCAAGTTGGATTTGACCTACATGTGAGACTTGTGTAGAGAAAAAAAAGAATGTTTAACTCAGATGTCTCCTCAGAGTCAGAAGCGGAGAACTGGGTGGCTCATGTCAATTTCCAACTCCGTTTCAGAAGCAGGGAAGGACCTCTGAAGAAGGGCCATGGATCTGGTGGCCTCTATGGCCACAAAGTGATTCTCGGAGCTCCAGCAGCAGTATGAAGAAGAGCGCAGCAAAGGGAACTGGACAGCTCTTTGATCAGCCCGCAGTGTGGACATGCATGGCATTTGCAGTGTTCGCCCTTCTGATGAACACTGTCTATAAATGTTTAGTTCTTAGAAAACCCCAATTTGCATTTCTAGAATTAGAATGAATCCCTTATTTTTAAATCTATTTACCCCCATCTTTTTTTAATCACAGGATGCATGTGTGTATATGTGTAGTTGTATTTTTGTGGTGTAAGATTATAGCTCCCATTTAACAGTATTTTAGGTTGAATATCATATCATAAGCATTTCCATACATGTAAATCAAATGCAAATTTTTCCTAAGTGGCTATAATAGTAAATCATATATTATTTTAATTTTTAAAATCTATTTTATATGTATGACTACCCTGTCACTCTCTTCAGACACACCAGAAGAAGATATCAGATCCCATTACAGATGTTTGTAAGCCAGCCACCATGTGGTTGCTGGGAATTGAACTCAGGACCTCTGGAAGAACAGTCAGCGCTCTTAACCACTGAGCCATCTCTCCAGCCCCAGTAGACCATATTTCTAAAACTGGGAAATATAAAGGAATGGGGAAAAATACCCTCCAAACTTAGCTAAAATAAGGGGGGATATTCTTCAAATATATTGGAATCACTAAGTTACATATGTAAAATTGGTGACAGGAGATATGGCTCACCGGGTAAAGTACTTGCTGAGTAAAGATCTCTAGTGGCCACATAAATGGCAGGCATAGTTCTAGGCACTGGTGGCAGCATGAACAGGTAGATATTGGGGTTCTCTCTAGGTAACAAGTCTAGCAGAATTGGTGAGTTTCAGGTTGAATAAGAGAACCGGTCTCCAAAAAGTGAAGCGAAAGCATGACCCCTAGCTTCTGCGTGTGTCCCCACTGTTAACCGTCATTTCTTGGCTATGTTATTTTGAGTTCCTTATATTCTGGACACTCCGCCTCTGTTGGATGTACAGTTAGCAAAGATGCTCTCCCATTCTGTGGGCTTCCTCCTCGCTTGGCTGTTTCTCTAACTGTGCATAAAACTGAATTTTGTGAGGTCTCACGTGTCAGTTGACCTTACTTCTTGGGCCATTTGGAGTCCAATCCACAAAGTCCTTTCCTGTACCTGGATCATATAGGGAGCTGCCTGGTGTCTTCTAGCAGTTTGACTATTTCTGGTTTTGTGTTTAGGTCTTTGATCCATTTGGAGTTAGTTTTTAAGCAAGGTGATGGGTACAGATCTAATTTCATTTCCCCGTCTGTTTGGTATATTTGTCACACTTTAGATGGGTATAGTTATGCAAATTCATCTTTGGTTTTCAATTTGGGTTCCAAATTGTCTGGTTACTTTTGTTTCTTTGTTTGTTTTGGTTTGTTTGTTTGTTTGATTGATTGATTTTTGTTTTGTTTGTTTTGTTTTTTCATACCCTACAATTTTTATTACTTGGGTTCTGTAATATATCTTGAAGTGTGTAATAGCAATCCCTCTGTTATTGCTGTTTTTGCTCAATTGCTTTGGTTATAGGTACTTTTGTGGTTCCATGTGGATTGGAGAGTAGTTTTTTTCTACTCTGGTAAAAAATGATATAGAGATTTTGATTGGGGTTACTTTGAATCTGAAAATGGCCTCTGGGAGAGAATGGTCATCCTCACAATATTCTACTTATTCATGAGCAGGGTGTGCTTTTCTGTTTTCTGCTGTCTTTATATTTCTTTTCTTACATTTCAAGTTTTCATTTCAGAGGTCTTTCACCTTTTGGTTAGGTTTATGGCTAGGTATTTTTATTTATTTATTTATTTTGAGGCTATTGTAGGTGGAGGTATGTCTGTGATCTCCTTCTCTGTATCTTTGTCCATAATACGTTAAAAAGAGACTGAATTTTGCAAGTTTATTCTTTATCCTGCCACATTGCTGAAACTCCTGAAATTTCTAGAAGTTTTTATTTGTAGAATTTTTGATATCTTATATTTACAATAGCATATCATCTGCAAGATAGTTTGACTTTTTTCCTATTTATATCCCTTTAAGTGTCTTCTCCTGCCTTACTACAAACACAATATTAGAAAGGAGTGGAGATAGTGGGCAGCCCTGCCTTGCTCCTGATTTCAGTGGGATTGTTTTCATGTATTTTCTCCATATAGGATGGTGTTGCCTGTGGGTTTCTCAGATATAGCTTTTATTGTGTTCAGGTATGTTCAGGACTTATATCTTGAAGGATTGTTGCGTTTTATCAAAGGTATTCTCTGCAACTGTTGTGATGGCCATGCCAGTTTTCTCCTTAAGTTCATTTCTGTGTTTTATATTTATTGACTTACACATATTGAACAAAGCCTTGTTTCTGGGATAATGCCAACTTGGACATGGTGGATAACATTTTTAATGTTGGCAATATTGTGTTTGCAAGTATTTTATTGAAGATTTTTGAAGCTATATTCATCAGAATATAGGCCTATAGGTTGTTGTTGGTGGTGGTGGTAGTGGTGGTGGTAGTGTATTTGTGTGTGTGTGTGTGTGTGTGTGTGTGTGTGTGTGTTTATGTGGTTTTGGTTTTGGTATGAGTGTGATACTGGCTTCTTAAAAGTAGTTTTGTCATACTCTTTCTGCTTCCATTTCTTTAAGAGTTTAAAAAAGATTGACTGTAGATCTTCTTAAGAAGTCTGGTAAAAACCTGCTATGAATTGAACTGGACCTGGATTTTTCTTTTACCATTACAGTATTTCAATATCTTTATTTATGATAGATCTACTTAGGTTATTGCTTTCTTGGTTTAATCTTAGTGCTATGGCCAAATCTACAAATTCTTTCATTTCTTTTAGAAGTTCCAGCTCAATGGTGTCTAGATTTTTAAATATCCCCTTATTATATTCTGAATTTCTTTGGTTTCTATTTTAATGTTTTTCTATTTGTCTCCGATTCTTTTAATTTGTGTCTTCTTTCTTTCTTTTGATCAGTTGGGCCAAGGGCCCATGGATCTTGTTTTTTTTTTTTCCCCTCAGATAATATGCTCTCAGTAGCATTTTTTTTTTATATCATTTTCTTTGCCTTCATTCTGTTAACTGGGGCTTTGATTTTTTATATTTTGTTTCCATCTAATGGATTTGGGTTTGGTTTGTTCTTGATTTTTCAAATTTTTTGAGTCACAACATTAAGTCATTAATTTGTTTTCTTTCTAATGTTAATAATAGGCACACAGAACTCTAAATTTTTCTTGCAGGACTACTAATTTTAATGTGTCCCAAAGATTTATTATATGTGTTTTCATTTTAATTTAGTTCCAGGATTTTTAAAAATTTATATCTTGATTTCTTCTTTGACCTGAGCTGTCACCTGGATAAGAATTTTGCTATGATTATAAGATCAATCTTATTCTCTTGTTTCCTCTTTCATACCCAGGGTTTCAGGTCACCTGCTGCAGTCCTTCCTTGATATAGTAGGAGTTAAGTACTGAGCAGTAGGAGCCATTATGCTCTAGTTCCACTCTTTTATAGGGAGCTCTCTAGTTGGACCACCACCATTTAATGAAGATATGCTTTTCTGTATTTTTATCCCCATTGTCAAGAATTAGGTGACACTATGGGTATGGATTTATATCCAGGTATGTGGTTCTATTTGATTCACCAATGTACCTGTTTTTTAACCAGTTTCCTGCTGTTTTTGTTATAGCTCTGCAGTATAATTTAAAATCATGAATAGTGACACCTCTAGCAGTTCTTTCATTGTTCAGAATTGTTTTTAACCACCCTGGGATTGTGTGTGTGTGTGTGTGGTGTGTGTGTGTGTGTGTGTGTGTGTGTGTGTGTGTGTGTGTTTCAAAAAAATGTGTTTCCTGGGGTCTTTGGAATCTTTTATTTTTTTATAAAAATGTTTAAGTTTTTTTCCAGTTTCTGTGAAGAATTGCATTGGATTTGAAAGGGATTAGATTAAATCTGTAAATTGCTTTTGGCAGAATGGCAAAATTCATTTTCAGAATATGAATCCTATCAGTCCATGACCATGGGTGGTCTTTCCATCTTCTGTAATTTTTTTCAGTTCCTCTGATGTATTAAAGTTTTTGTTACATAATTTTTTCCTTAGTTAGATTATTTCAAGATATTTTATTAATTTAGTATTTTTTTTTAAAGCCAAGTGGAAAAATATCAGTGTTTCCACCAAAATCAGGAACATGACAAGATGTCTACTCTCTCTGTTCATGTCCTTGTCTCTCAAAACGTTTGAATGGGATTGTTTCCCTGGTTTCTTTCTTGCTAAGTTTGTCATTTGTATTTCAGAGGACTACCGATTTTTATGCATTCATTTGTGTGTTGACATTTTTCAGAATGTATTTATCAGTTGTAGACCTCTGATGAGATCTTTGGAGTATTTTTGTATAAAACAGTATCATCTGCATATAAGAATTCTTTGGTTTCCTTTCTTATTAGTATCCCTTTATCCTGGTACTTGTCTTATTGGTTTATCTAAGACTTCAAGCACTATAGTGAACATGAATGGAGAGAGTGTACATCTTTGTCTTGATCCTGATTTTCTAGAAACACTGATTGTCTTTTATTATGAGATATATTCAGAAGAAACTAGCCATGTGTAGATAATTCTTATATTTTATTGCAAAAAGTAAACAAGCAAAAAACCAAACCCAAACAAACGTTTTCTTCAGCCATTCATTCAGTGAACATAAGTATCTGCTTGACCAGCCACCATGTTAGTACAGGGAAGGCATTTATCAGAACTGGACAGGGGTACTTTAGGGGTGCGGTTAATAATGGAGTTACACCCTGAAGAATGTATGGTGGTGGAGGTTTCATAGGACAAGACAGGGATTTTCATCTTGAAGTGAAAATTGTCACAGATTCTTTTCCATCAATCTCAGCAGCAAAGATGTTTTAGATTCATGTGAAAATGTGTAGCTAAGACAATGCACACTAGGAATAGTATTCTGGGTCCTAAAATGAGTTGAGAGGTGGGAAGTTCATGGCCTATAGGAAGGACTATGAGAGGAACAGCCTAGAGCAGTGACTTGCAAAGCTAAAGGAGAAACCAGTGTCATCCACAGTCACTATCAAAAGCATTAGTGCTGGTTCATAGATTCGAAGCCACTTGCTGCCAAGATCCCACCTTAACATACCTTCTTAAAAATCAGCCTCCATTTCTGTAGAAATAGGGCCCCACTGTTGTGGTAGATGCTAAGACACTTGCTTTCCTGTTTAACCCAATCTGGGAGTTCCACTGTGTGACCGTGACACTGCATCTCTCAAAAGCCACAAGTTGGGCCCTTTGCTGACATTGTTGTCGTTATCTTGAAACCTGAACTGAAAAAAAAAAATGTAATAATTATTTGAAGTCTACTCAGCCATCTCTGTAGCTAAGGACCACTCAGGGAAACACACTGCCCTATACCCACAGAAATATGGCAACTTATTTTACTTCAAGCTCAGTAGCGACTGCTACTAGAGAAGCATGTAGGATAAGACATCTATTTTTATGCACAATCTCGTTTGGGAGAATAATTTACTCATTTACAATAAGATGTTTGCAGCTTATTTTAGAAGTAATTCATTTTGTTATGAGTAGTATAATGTTTCTGAGCACAAATTAGTTATTTTTGAAGTCTGAGCTATGCTCTCTTGAGAGTTTCTTTCTATGCCAGCTTTCAGGACTGTGGACTATTTAGTGGTTGGATTTGATACTTTTCTGTAAGCTCTAAATTCCAAAATGAGCATCAGGAAGATGAAGTAGAAGAATTAGAATTGCGTATTTACTCATTCTAAAGACATTTAGTGAGCACCTAGGACATCGGAGGCATGGCACTAAGTGCCAGGTGTGTATTTCCATTTCTAGAGGTCTCAGGCATGCACATATAGTAGAATCTATTTCTACTATAATTAAAAGACACTATTAACTCCACTAGCAGAAGTGTTGAGAGTGGGTAGCTTCCATGATATATGTGGTGGTTAGTATTGCTCACTTGACATAAACTCAAGTCACCAGGGAAGAGGGAACCTCAGTTGAGAAACTGCCTCTATCAGTTCCCCTGTGGACAAGTCTATGGGACATATTTTGGGTTAATGATTGATGTGTGTGTGTGGAGCCCTGTGGGTGGCACCATCCCATTGCAGGTGGTCAAGATGGTATAAAAGAGGCAAACTGAGAAGTAATGAAGAATGAGACACTGAGCAACACTACTTCATGGCCTCTGCTTTAGTTCCTGTCTCCAGGTTCTACCTTGAGCTCTTGCCCTAACTTCTCTTCATGATGGCCTGTAAGCTGTAAGGATGAGAAACCTGAGAAATTAAGACTTTTCTTTATTCAGTTGCTCTGGTCATGGTGTTTATGACAGCAACAGAGAAGTAAACAAGCGAAGAGTATATACAGAAAAACTTGCCATCCAGTCACAAGGATCTGAGTTCAAAATCTTGCATCTCATGTAAAGTGATGAGTGGGTAATGCACATTTCTAATCTTGGGATTCCTAAGACAAGATGGAGGTGTCTACCCAGAAGCTTGTGGGTCAGCCAGCCTGTGAAGCACACTGACAAACAAAGATCCTTGCTCCCAAAAGGGAAACGTGAGCAGCAACATGACAAGTGAGCTTGTTCTCTGACCTCCATGCGCCCATGCTTACACTCACATGTGAAATACAAAATTTAAAATATGATTTTTTTAAATCATAGAGAAAATAACACTTTGATGGAAAGACAAACAAAAACCAGAATATTTTCAAATGGTGGCATGAAAAGAACATTCTAGAACGAAAGGGCCTACGTGTGTAAGGAACAGAAAGTGTCGTTTCTCTGTGGGCAGCGTGGGTGAGGAGAGACTGCATGAAGGCATGGGCCTGTGTTGAGTTCTGATCTGCTCTTGAGTACATAAAGAGCCGTAGGGAAGACACCCAACTTCTCTTGAAACTGACATTGCCTCCTTTGAGTATTATTTTCTTATTAAATAAATGGTGTAACATCTAATCTTCTAGAGGAGCACATTTTTGTGGGCTGGCGTATAAGTGGTGTTGAGGCAGTAGGCAGCAACTGAGAACTAGAATTAGAGAATTTGGCTAGGCCAATCCATGTGCAAGTGAAGCTGAGCCCTTCGTGATTTATCGTGAAGGTAGCTAGAAGCTGTTGGGATTTTCATTGTTGTTGTTGTTTACATAGGTTTTGACTATGGTCTGACATGTGTTCTAGAGAATTTCACCTGGACAAAAGAGGGAAATGGATTGAAAGGAAACAAAGCTAACCATGGCTATTGTGACAAGCCAGAAATGAAAGATGGATCAGAAGGTCACTCGCTGTGGCCAGCAAGGGAATGGCTCCTAAGAAATCACCAGACACATGGAAAAATGCAATTAGCAGTTTCCGGGGTCCACAAGAATGTGAGCGTGAAAACCCCCAAATTATCTCTCAGTGAAACACTGCTTCCTAAATTATACACAACTTCGTGTTCCTCTGCAGTCAGATGCATCTGCATATCCACCCAGCTGCTTGGCATCAGAGAAGGCTGAGTCTCCAGAGAGGAGCCTAGCTATTTTCTGCAGCTAAGCCATTCCTCAGTACGTGTGGGTGAAGAGAAATTTATGTGTACCACTTCCTAAACCTTTTGGTGTTTGTTAAGAGATCTTTGAATTCTTACCATTTATGTGAGTTATCTAGTATCATCTAGCAAATTCCATCCCTATTTTACAGTTCCAGGAACTATCCCCAAAAACAGATAAGCCCTTATCTATCTAAAGAGTGAACACATGGAGCCCCAAGACATTTAGGAACTTCACTTACATATTCTTCTATTTCTCTCTGCAAAATAATGTTAAGTAGCTAAGATGTCCACCTTCCTTTAGAGAAAAAAATACATTGTTTTACACTTTCTTTAATGTTCAACTTCCTATGACAGTTCAACTAAATGTAGGCAAAGCATCCTGAAGAATGTTATGGAGACCCATAGAAACACGGCACATTTATGAAAGAGCACATTGCTAAAACAAGATGGTGTTCAGCTTGGCTAATTTTGCCTGTATATTCATGAAGACTTATTTACAAAACACTGAGCCATGGGCACGTACTGGACATAATTCAGGGATAACTCTGCTGAAGAAAAAAATATGAACTCCTCACAATTTTGAAGTATAATTATCAGCAGAATTATTATTGGAAAAAAACAAACAAACAAAAAAATCTTTAAATTTATAATTCTCTGCTCATTTCCAGAGTCTTGGGTTTCATCCTTTTGTGTAGGAACAAAATTCTCCTGATTCAGCTTCCTGAGTGCTGGGATTACAAGTTCTGGGCATCTTCTAAATTATTGATGCTTATCCTTACTGGTTACTAAAATAACATTCTGGGTACTAAGTGCTGTTTGTATTTCCCTAGAATATTTTTTGTTTGTTTGTTTTTAAAGTTAGAGATGGATCTTACCTTAAAATGCTCATCTACAAAGTTAGCATTTTCCTCTGGGAGCAGAGAGCTTCATAATGTTTTGTTTAGGTGCTGCCTTTGTGGGATCCTTGGCAGCAGCCACTGCTGTCTTTGATG